>BCHH01000014.1:180626-396569 GCA_001599595.1 Beverwykella pulmonaria | reverse complement strand
AATTTACAGAGACCCTATAACTTAGTAGCATTACGTAGGTAAGAAGCAGTACCCTATTTTGTACAAAGTCACCCTTAATTATTTATCTATACCTGCCACCTCTTGTAAGTGTGAGAGGTGCTTTAGCAAAGCATGGAGGACTATATTAATAGATAGAAACCTCCTTTCACTAGCTACAATTAAGGCATTGCAACTCCAACGCAATTAGATACAAAACAAGGCTGTTGGGAGTAAGCTAAACAAGCTTACATCTCACATCTCCGCCAGAGGGATATTTGAGGATATGGACGACAATTCAGGGTTTACAACTCCAGTTACTCCAGTAACTACCCCCTTCAGTTACGGAGCTATTGTGTAGTAAGCCGTTACGGCAGCCCCCAGTTACGGTACCCTCCCGTCCCCCCATCAGTCGGTCGGTCGGGCGAGACGTTTAGTTACGGCTTCAAATTTATACAAAAGTTACTAGTAACCGACTGTTGGAAACGATGCGCGAGACCGCCCAGAAGCCCATAACCCGAGCATACCAGATGATAATCTTCCGCCATTGGACACAAGGTGGCGTGTGCAGTCCTCTCCTATCGATTTTCAGTGTTTTGGAGGGTTTTCCATCATGTCACGCCCACCACAACTACAAATCAAAGTCCTCCGGGCTGGCGCCCTTCCATATTTCTGTCCATGTATGCCCGAGTTTCAACCTATGATAGTTGACCGGGTTTTGTCTCTGATCATGAGAGATTTTAAAGGAATTCAGAGTATAGCGTACCCTGGTTCGAGCACCCAAACACTTCAGAAGGCTGTAATGACTAGAGACTCAGTGGCCGCGAAGTAGTGACCGTCGAAGGTGTAATCGTCGAACTGGTGGCCGTAGTAGTAGTTGAATCAGGCGCAATCGGAGTCCGGCCAGAAGTGCAGATCGGAGACCAGGAATCAGGGCCCGGAGTGTGGTGGGCTCTGTGGGAGATGCAATAGCTAAGTGTCGGCGAATGGTGGAGCCGCGGTTATGATTGGAAGACTCGTAGGGTTAACTGTGAAGACAAAAAGAATAGGGATGATCCCGGTACCATTGGCAAACTAACTGGCAGTAGAGATGACGGTAGCGGGTGGATAACCCGTGCCTCCCGGGCGGCACACAGTGACCATGAATCAACGCTTAGGGCGTAGTTGGGGTTTCCAGGGTGAATACAGGGCAGGGTGTACTGCGTGTCGCGCTTGGTGAGGGTCTCAGTATCCGTCGAAGTGGTAGCAGTCGTCAAGAATTTAGGCCACCTTGGAGATTGGCACACGGGCGGCCATGAATCAGCACCGAGCGTGTGGTCGGGGCTGTTGAGATTGATACAGGGCGTGCAATATCGTGGATTGAGTGCCATAGTGACGACGGCAGGCTTGAGGTTAACATTGCCTGCGGCTGGAGCTCCTGGTATTGCGGCTACGAGTGTAACGACGGCTTCGATGACGCTGAGAATGGTGGGGAGCTCCATGATTAAGGTTTCTACAGAAAGTGTTGTATTATATGAGTGTGAGAGTAGAGAGTGGAAAGTGAAGAGTGGAGTAGAGGAAGGATGAAGGAAAGACAGTGAGAAGACGTGTTTATAAAGAGAGGATGGCGCCTTGGAGGCTCAATCTATTGCATCTGTTGAACCCATAATCGGTTGCAGTGAAGAAGAAGGCGGTAAGGAGTAGAAAGGAGATAAGCAGATATCGGGCGACATAGAGGTGAAGCAGTTAACGTCATAATCGAACAGTGAGAAAAGAAGAGACGCCCGAAAATTTCCGGTTCACTCAGAGATGAGTTCATATGATAGGGAAAACACAGTGAGATAGAAACGGCAAAATTAACAATACTAAATTAGAAATAGAGTCGTTTGAAACATGGAGACAAATGCCAGACGAAGGGCAAATGGAGAGTTTAGCACTACCTTGTCATCCCCTACCTGCTATGAGAAACTCGGCGAGCAGGTTCGTGCATGCAAGCCCGATACCGCTGCTGCTGGTGGTGACTATGACGGTTTGGCCTGCGAATAAGGCCGAGGCTGGTAGTGGCTGCGCAGGAATGCTGCGTGAGGCCATGAATTGCCCGAAACGGTTATCATTCTTTGGCTAGATGTCGATGGAGGGTATTTTAGCAAGATAGATAGTGTTGATAGAGTTTGACTGGATGTAGAAGGTTATTGGAATTTGACAGAAAATGGTCATAGTACGACCGGCAGGGAGCTCTACGTGAGGATCCTAAGATAATAAGGGGCCGGTTTAAGCGTGTACAGCGTACAAAGGCTCAGAGCCTTACTATCTCAAACACCAAGCAACGCGCGTGAGCTAGAGGCTCAGTCATCTCTAGTACGTGAAAGGATTCAAAGGCACGTAGACTTATCACCTACCTTAGTCGTGCAGTCGCTCGATCAGCTTACCAAGGGCGCTGAGAGAATAATCTATAAGCTAGTGCTGATACGCGACCTGGTCTCAACCCTTTAGAACGCTAAGAAGGTCGCCACAAAGCGTAGAGAGCGTAAAAGGTAGCGTATACAGAAACAAGGGGCTTTAGCAATAGCAGAGGGTGTAGGTATGGTTGCTTAGAGAGAGGCTGAGTAGCAGATAGCGCGTGAAAGGCGTTGAGATGCAGCGCAATTAGGTGTAAGCCAGAGGGCTACAGCGCGCTGTAGCCACTGCAAAGAGCCCGGGCACAGCTCACATACGTGTAAGAAGGATACTTTAGATATTCCTTTGCCTTAAATATCTGTTATGTTGATAGTATTTTAATGCGTGGTTGAACTATGTGGTTGCAGAGCTCGATGAAGTTAGTGTGGTGAGCCACCCCGCTTATGAAGTACGTTGTAAGAGATCTGCTTCGGTTATACACTCCTACTCTCCGCTATTCTTAGCAGATGTGCTCTTATTGCGCCCATTAGTTCTTCAAGTACGGCGGGCACTTTTGCTCTCTGTGTTCCCAGTCCTTAAACGGCAACCACTGATATCATTCACGTGACATTTCTGATTTCATGGATGCCGGCGCTTCGGTCTGGTGTTCCTTCAGAAAGGCCACATAAACATCACTAACCTTGCTGTGTCTCTGCTTGATGGTTGATATTCATCTTGAGTGCTGTTCGTGACAGGTCACTATTGGCCAATTCCTGCTGTTGTGTGTTTTTGCCATATTTTGCCTTTGAAAACGAACACCAAAAAACACATAAGAAATGTAGAGTAAGAAGAGAGAGATTGAAGAGAAATGAG
The DNA here is from genome assembly GCA_001599595.1 of Beverwykella pulmonaria. Taxonomy (NCBI): domain Eukaryota; kingdom Fungi; phylum Ascomycota; class Dothideomycetes; order Pleosporales; family Melanommataceae; genus Beverwykella; species Beverwykella pulmonaria. Next base: position 393,344 of record BCHH01000014.1, on the reverse strand, counting down.
GGAGGCCTATAACCCTAAAAGGTACATTTCTTTTGCTAGTAATACACTACTTTAGAGATTCAGTTTTAACTATACATACATCTATCCTCTACACGTATTCTTTTTGCCAACGCTTTGTATGATCCTTTCCCCTACGCTAACCCCAAAGCCGTCTTAACATTCTTCATCGTGTGCTGAGCAATCGTCTTTGCATTACTCCTCCCCTCCATCACATTATCTGCTAAGAACTTCTCTCCACTCCCCATCACCTCCTTATACCGTCCCCTCACATCTCGTAGTCCCTCATTGACCGTATCAGAAGCCCTCTCTTTCAACGCACGCATCGACAGATCCTTCATATCCTGCGCCAACGCCTCTGGCGACACGGCTACGCTCTCGTCCATGTGGTATATTATATCCACAAGGTTCGACACTCCGGGTCTTTTCTCCCGGTCGTAGGACACACCTTCGATGGAGTCTGTTAGTGCAGATTTGAATTTCTTAGAAATCTCCTCTTTTGAATCTGTGATCAGGATGCGGGACTTTGGATCTGGATCCGACTTGGACATCTTCTTTGTCGGACTTGTGAGGGACATGACACGCTTTGCGGGCGACAGGATAGTCTGCGGGGGGATGAGAAGAGGGGACTTCAAGTCTGGCGCGAAGGTGTGGTTGAAGCCGACGGCGAGCTCGCGCGCGAACTCGAGGTGCTGAGCCTGGTCTTCGCCAACCGGGACGTGCGTGGTTTGGTAGAGAAGGATATCTGCAGCTTGGAGAACGGGGTAGGAGAAAAGGCCGAGTTTCAGGGCGGCTTTGTTGGCAGGGGAGGAGTCGAGGGGCGATGCATCGGAGGGGAGGGCGAGTTTGCTCTGTAGACGTCAACCCCACCAAACTGATTAGGATTCCGTTAACTAAGGTATGTGCACCTTCCACTGCGTCATTCTCGACAAATACCCCATCGACGCATTGCAGCTCAATATCCACATCAGCTCCGAGTGATGCATGACTCCCGACTGGTAGAACACATTGGACTTCTTCCGCTCAAGGCCAATGGCATGCAAGCTAGCCAGCATCTCTTTCCGCCATTGTTCCAATTGAGTTGCATTCTGCCGGATCGTAATGGCGTGTAGATCTACAATAGAAAAGAACAGCGTTGTGTCCGGCGTTGCCTCGTTCTGGAGCTTGACCCATTGCCGCAGTGCTCCCAGGTAGTTTCCCAGATGCGGGATGCCGGTGGGCTGGATGCCGGAAAAAATCACTCTGGGGGATTCTAACGCTTTCGATATTGATGAAGTCGATAACGATGAATTGGAGCACAGATTACAAGCTATCTGGCGTGGTGTTGCGATGGCCCGCCGAAGCGTGTGGGTGCGGAGGAGAAGCATTGGAGATTTCTGTGGTTGCCGTCTGAGCCACAAACGGAACCTGGAAGGCGCGGCAGCGGCTGTTCCTGCTTCGTCATGGGTGTGGCGGGGCAGCGCCAACGAGACCGCAACCAGAATCTCCATCTTCACATTGACACAAACCTTACTCATCCACCACGGGCACTATCCACCTCTCCAATACACACATAGCGACCTTTGTTCCTCTTCGCCGCCTTAATCGAGCCTCACAAAAACCGCAGCCATGTCGTGGACCGGTGCGTTCCCCGGCCAGAAGCCTAATGTATACATCTGGAGATGCTAACAGGTACAGGCTTCAAGAAAGGCGTCAACCGCGCGACGACGCAAGTCCTCATGAAGGCGGGCCAAGTCGAACGCACAAATGACCGCGACTTCGAGACAGAACAGAGGTCCGCCATCCCTCTCTCTCTCTCCCAGCAGACCACCACTATCCCCCATCTCACCAAATCTCACCCTCCCCAAATTAACACGAAAACAATGGCTGACCTCCCCACAGGCGCTACCGCACTATGGAAGCCGCAGCCAACAAACTCCAAAAAGAAGCAAAAGGCTACCTGGACTCGCTACGCGCCATGACGGCCTCGCAAATGCGCATCGCCGAGACCATCGACGCCTTCTACGGCGACGCAGGGACCAAGGATGGCGTGTCGCGGTCGTATAAACAAGCAGTCACAGATCTGGACGCCGAGACGATTAAGGCGCTGGATGGGCCATACCGCACAACCGTTCTCGATCCCATCCAGCGGTTTTGCAGTTACTTCCCAGACATCAATACATGTAGGCGACCCCACACACCGCCCGCCTCCACCAGCAAAGCCCCAACTCCCGATTTATGATTGCAATCTCCGGTGTATATGACACTAACGGTACAGGCATAACCAAACGCGAGCACAAGCAAATGGACTACGACCGCATGCGCGCTCAAGTGAAGAAACTCACCGACAAGCCCGACAAAGACGTGACCAAGCTCCCCCGGGCAGAAAAAGACGAACAGCTCGCAAGAGCCGCCTACGACCAACTCAACGAAACCCTCACTACCGAACTGCCCCAGCTCATCGACCTCCGCGTGCCCTATCTGGACCCCAGTTTCGAGGCCTTGGTCAAGATTCAACTGAGGTTCTGTGCCGAGGCGTACTCGAGGATGGCACAGGTGCAGCAGTATTTGGATGCGAATACGAGGGATCAGTATGCACAGGGGGAGTTGGACGCGCGGGTTGAGGAGGTGCTGCAGGAGATCCGGGATCTGAGCATTGCGGGGACCGTCTGAAGGGTTATAAAAGCGTCGTGTGGCTTGATTTGGGCGTTATGATATTCATTGATATCCTTTCCTGGGGGATATCACATCTACTTTTCAGCACAAGCCTTAGCGTTAGGGGAGCTGGAAGGGCATCATTGCTTTATCACACAAAGTTACAGTTGCTTACTCAGTTATGGAAAGGTCTCTACACAAAAATATGAACATTCTATAAAGTGAACTGAGAGTGGACCAAACTTACCCAACAACTAAGCACGAGAGACGCAATCCTCCTTTCCGTTGCAAATTGTCTATGTCCGTCCGTATGGTCAAGGATGGATCCTCAATTATCCAAGAAAAAGGGGGGTGAGCGATCAATGATATTCGCCAGACGTAGATAGATGATGGGAGCTGTGCAATACCAAGAAAAGGGAACAGACGATGAAGATTGAAAAGAGATGAAATGCATAAATGCTTCCTAAACGCCAAAACCATGCTCATGCAAACCGGGAGTCCAATTGAGACCCCCAGACTTTCGTCGCACCTGACCCTGAACCGACCAGACGCCGCGCTTTGATAATGAAGAGAGTCCCTGAGATGAGATACCGCGAAAAAGGAAAGAAATACCGCGATGCCGTGCTCACTCTCTCGTATGTGCACATGTAGACGTCGACCCGTAATTCTGTTGCAATGGGAAGCCGCTGGGTCGACTGTGCGCTTCGTTTGGTGCCCTGGGCCAGCCGCGGACCATGTCGACCATCACGCCTCGTCGTCCTCATCGTCCTCGTCCTCATCGTCATCCATGTCGCCGCCAAAGTCCGAGTCCATCTCTTGGTCCTCGTCAGAATCGGATCCCCCAAAGCTCTCTGCGTCGCTGTCTTCCCAGCTCATCTCGAAATCGCCCTCGTCCTTCTTCGTCTGGAACGCGCTCTCGTGCGTCGGCATCACGTACCCGGCGGGGATGTCCGCCTTGCTGGTCTCCAGGTCCTTCTTCACCATCTCCTTGTACTTGTCGGGATTGTTGCGGAGCATGACGCCAGCGTCCACGTTCGCAGGGGAGGAGACCTCCGCGTCGTCGAGGAGGGAGAGAACCGAGATCAGCACGGTTTCGACGCGCTGCACGGGGTTCCAGCGCTCGGCTGCAGACTCGCCGGACATTTCGTCTTCGCCGGGTTGGTGCAGAATGGAGATGCAGAGGCGGCCGTCGGGGTAGATGTTGGGGTGGTAGAGCGGACGGATGAATTTAAAGTCTGTGTGTGTTGTCAGTTGGAGAGTTTGGGGCGAGGCTAAGGGGGGTGCGTACCAGGTGGGCTGTATGGGTAGTTCTTGGGGAAGGACAGCTTGGCCTTGAAGTAGCCGCCGTAGTAGAGCGAGTCGGGGTTCACGACGATGAGGGCCACGCTCCACTCGAAGACGTTGTCGTTGATGAGCTGGGGTGTGGTTAGCAGGGTGTTTGATCGCAATGCGGGGGCCAGACGGGAGGCCGAAGCCTGCACACTCACCTCGATGTTCGTCCAAGGCTCCTTGCTAAGGCTCTTGTACTCGTTCATAAGGATCCGTTCCGCCATGTTGTGTGTACTGCGGCTGTAGCCAAGCACTCGTGGGTTGAGTAGTGGTTGGGCAAGTTGAAGAGAGAGAGTGTGTGTGGTGGTGGAGTGGTGTGGACGCGGGAATATGGGGAGTCGACGGCGAAGAGAGCGTGGGCGGTTTTATGCAAGCCGGGGGAGAGGCTGGGTGGAGGTGAGGTGAGGGCGTCGCAGTGATTGAGGGTGACTGACGGATGCATGACCCATGGCTTCCCTGGCTGGAGGCGATCCAGCGTTCTGGCCGGCCCGTGCTCGGCCTTATCGGAGGGAGCAGGCCTCTTCACCGCCCGCCCTTTCGAGTCGACAACAAGCGACTTTCACGGCAGCCTGCAGGCAGTACGATGCGGCTCGATATTGTTTCCTCGTTGGCACCAGCCAAGAAAGACCAGCATTCAACGCAACATAGCGCACTGCGGAGACAGCGTGGAACCAAACGCATCATTCGAAATCGCCGCATCCAACATCCCGAGGTCGGGCGCGGATTGAGACATTTTTGCTCTGGTGACCGCGCAGGGCGCAGAATCACGTTTTGGGTGATTATGTGACTATTGATTACGAGGGCGGGAAGTGAGCGCCAATCCACTATGGATATAGAGCTGTCCTCCTTCCATTCGGCAATTCATTGCATCGACTTTGTATATCGCCACGATACCCAAAGTTGATGGTTCTCTTCAAGGCGTTTCATCGTACGTCATCTCATTTCTATCTTCATATCTATTTCCATCACACTCAATATCATCCGTCAATGGGACTTCCGCGCTTCTACCTCCGGACCGTCGCGGTACTCCTTCCTTCACTTCCAGACTGCTGCAGCTCCACAGGGACATGTAAAATAAACTTTTGACATATTTCCAGAAGCATTTGAAACGCACGTCCCAGCCTCAGAACTCTCTCTAGTCCATTCTTCTCCCCAACATCGACGGTCTCATCCCGAAAAAGGGCAAAACTGGCTTTGAAACACCCGTAGGACGCGCGCCATCCCAACCCCTTTTCTAAATCGAGAACAATCGTTCTGAGTAAAAGTCAGGGGATGTTTGGCAACAGAAGCAGTGCTTTTAAAGTTGCACTATGAGATTACAAGCGTGGCGTAGGACACGCAACTTGAACACTCCTGAGCTTATATATGCCGGCACAGTCACTAAAGTCAAGCCGTAATCTACAAGGCAGCCAGCCGGGCGAGGCGCAAATAGTGCGCAGAATTGAGAATTGCTTTTCATAGCTATCCAAAAAGAGCGGAAGCAAGCCAGTTTCTTTCCCCAACAACCTACGCGACTCGATGTGCCCGAGATTCCAAGCCAAAGCCAACGTGTAGATCGAGAGCGAGCCAGCCAGACAATACTTCACTTCTGCCGGGCTGTGAGTCGGCCATGTCTTGCTAAACTAGCAGCAGCTCGTGTCATCGGGCCCCTCGCCGCCCGCCCAGTTGAAGATGATGAATTTGTTAAAGGAGATGTCGTTGTTACTGTAGTCTCCGCAGCGCCACCCAAGAGACTGGTGGGGAGTCAGCATCAATACAGCGAGGTGAGTGCCAATGGGGAGTATGGGAGTAGACGTACGTTGCATCCGTTACAGACCCTCACACAGTAGTTTGTGCTCGAGCGCCAGTTGTAGGAGCGCCATGAAGCCGTCATCTTCCCGAAGCTCGTCTGGGGGTAGTTGTCAGTGCATGAAAAGTGGGAAGAAGAGCGGGGGAGGGCTTGGACGTACTTTGACATCGCAGGATCCGCCCATGTTTGTGCCGGTGCAGGCGCGGAAGGAGGCTGCAGAGGCCGAGGCAGCGAAGACGGTCAAGATGGTGAGGACCTTCATGTTGTTGGTTGGGAAGTTTGGGAATTTGGGATTAAAGACAAGATTCGGTCTGGAGTTGAATGTGAGAAGTGACTATTCTGTGGAGCTCAGAGAAGAGTAGAGAGACTCTCATATGCCATACGCTTGAGTTGAAAAGAGAAATATCATGTCAGTCAATGTCCGTCTCGTGGCATGTTCACTTCACGATGTCCGTTGGTAAGTTTACGAGGTTGAGGAGGCCGACCTGAAGGCTGTGCTATAGCAAAGTCGAACGATACATCAGGAACTTTGCATAAAGGTACGATCAATGGGATCGATGTGAGAAATCTAGATGAGCTATATTCATCAAGATCAGTCGAGGTTACTGGATGAAGCTATTCGAATGTCAAACACGAGCTTTAGCCTTGCCCACGTTCCGCCGGTAGTGAGTGGTCGCCGACCATAGTATATCTACCAACATTGCTTTAGTACGTAACCATTCAGTTTCGGGATGAGGAATAGATATTGTGGGTTGTGGTGAGGTGATGTGTGTCCACATTCGGTGTAAAGAAACGGGCTGTGGGTTGTAGGTTGTGGCTGGGTTTATGCACGATAGATTAACTGTTCGGGCCGGTTCTGTTGAGTTAGATCATCTGTGAAACAAACAGGAGATGCGCACTTTTCGTGGTAAAGTATTGGAAAGTGGAAGGTGATCAAGGAGTCCACATCGTGGTTTTTATGAGAACTTCAAGCTTTAAAAGCTTCAACGTTGGATACCATTACCCTTCCGCGCATCGTCCGGCCGTACTCTTTCCAGACTAGTGAATTTGTGAGAAATATTTGGATGTATATTTGGGGGTTCAAGAGGCTGGATAACGTCCACTGCAACAATGTTGTGGAGAGTCGCTCCGATTGTGGGTGATGTGGGTCGGACAAAACTGAGCCACGCTCGCTATGAGTACCCCAGCAAGGACTTTTTCAAGGATCTTTAGTCGCGTAATTTCGTCAAGAGAAGGCCGAGCAATACTCAGAGAATAGATTCCACATGGTGGTGCTTTTCTGCTAGCCTTCAATTCGATAGAGAGTGGTATATCTACTTCAAAAGTTGGGGCATCTGCAGAGTGGAGATATCTCTTGGCCTAGAACTCGGAGTTGAAGACGTTAATTAGAGGCGGATGTGGAATAAGCAAGGTTATGGCACCTAACTAGGTACGGATTACTATTTTGAGAAGATCACGCTGTGAGGGATGCATGCCAAAGAATTTTAGAAACTAAAGGAACCGGGGTGTTTTCAGTGAGGTGGCTCCTAATTGGAACTTTGCGTCAACATGAGAAACTGGCCAAGATATTGAGGGCAGTATCGCTTTCGAAGTATTTGGAGCGTTCAAGTGTTTCGTCGTGAAGGGTCCTGCCACCCAGTCTCGGTGGCATTTGGTTCTAAAGCTGGGACTCTGCTTTCTGTGCGATATCTAGGGAGTGCTAGCTTATGTATCCCATGATAATAATTTGTCGCACTGTTGGTCTAAAAGCGAAAATAGAGAACGAAGAAATATTACCGTAGGCATGAGAAAACGACTCTCTTCTTTTATCTTAAGCCACACAAATACCAACATGACACTGTGCATACTGATATATTGATTTGGAAATAAGGGCAAATTGCGTATAGATCGCATATTGCAACAGAAAGGAATCTGCACGTACGGGAACAAGTATAGCAAGATGTATTATATAAAAGCAGAGTATCTCCATCCATCGCTTGTACTAAATTTAACTGTAATTGTATTGCGAACCTCGACACCTGGTCCATTACTACGACGCAAGGAAATAAGACTAGCAAACGTAATAAGACTTCTAACAAAAGACGACAGGCAGAGATCAACATAGATTTAGATAAACCACAAACCACCATCCTCTACAACTCAGTACTCAAATGTACTTCAGCCGCTTTGCCACAGTCAAGCAAGTGACAACGAACAGCACAATCGTGCCCAAAATCCCGAAGAACCACGCCAAGCTGTCGTCGTGCTGTCCAGGAATATGCACGTTCATGCCAAAAAGACCGCAGATAAGATTCAGGGGGACGAGAATCGTTGCAATGACTGTGACTTTGCCGAGTGTGACGTTGGCATTGTTGCCCTGAATGACCTGGTCGACTGAGATCTGAGCGAGGTAATTAGAGTGCGAACGGGAGAGCATCTTCTCGAAATGACCCAGGTTGGACATCATGGTAACAACATGATCTTGGATATCGGAGAGATAGAGTCCGACATCTCCACGTGGCGCAACGTTGTAGTTCTCGTTGCAGCGTTTGGCGAAGCCCTTGATGACGTCTGCCTTGCCGCCCAAGAGACGGATGAGCGACATGACTTTCTTGCGGCATTCACCAATAGCACGGAGGATATCTCGAGAGTCTTCGATGCGGGCAGTGAACACTTGATCTTCGATGGCATCGGTTTGGTGCTCGATGCCGCGTAGGACAGGCGCGAAGCTGTCGACGATATCGTCAATCAATGCATAACAGATCCAGTCGCTGCTCAGATTGATGTAGTCCCGAAGTCGACCGATACGCTTCCGAACATTCATCGTATGCGGGCTGTCCGTGAACGTGAATGTCAAGAGTCCCTCCTTGAAGACCACCGCATAAAAGTTGACAGGCTCCAGGTAGTCCTCATGCTCTTCGTCTCCCTGGTAGAAGGAGCGGAAACAGACAAAGTAGTATTGGTGGAACAGCTCGACCTTCTCACGGGTCTCCTGCATAGTGATATCCTCGCGAGTAAGAGGATGCACGCCAAAGGCCTTGCAGATGGCGAACACCTCCTCTTCGGTGGGGTTTACCATATCGAGCCACCAGGCACCGCCATCAGGAGGCAATTCAAAGAGGTCGCGGAAATGCTCGCCTGGCATGAGGAGGCCTCCAAGCTCGGAAGCATGGATCGTGTCGTCAAGTTCCGACGAGAAGAACATCCAGCGGTTGAGCTTAACCTCGTTTACACTACCATTCTTGTTGCTATTGAAGATGTGAGACAGACCTTCGTTAGCAAGCTTTTCTTCCGTACTCGAGTCAGAATCTCCCGTCATGATTGCCGCATCGGTCTCTACCTTGGGGGCCGTCGAGTTGGCAGTCTTGGGTCGAAGGTCACTGAAGACCTTGGTCCTGAAGAGCTGAGACCCTGCACTGGGCTTGCGGCGCAGAGCCTGAGCAATTGGAGTCTTCTCGTGGATCTGGGCTACGAACTCTTCCAGCTCCTCGAAATCGATTTGGGTGGTCTTGCCTGGGTCTTCCTGCACGGGGAAGCATACATCTTCTTCTGCCGAGCTATGGGTAGAAGCAGCTTCAATGTGGAGGTCATCGGGTCTCTCATCACTAATGGTTGGGCGACGCCTGGTACCTCCAGACACAGTCCGGTGAAGAGTCAGATCCAAGTCGGATGGCGCTCGGCTATTGACAGTTCCAGCTCGATCGCGTCGACGAGTATCAGCAAAAGCGTCCACCGAATTCGGAGGAGACACAGAGCGCGATGACGTGGAGGATGCCCTCGACCTGGACAAACGCTCCGCCACCGTCTGATCACGTGGCCGTCTGAAGGTATTTCGGCGTGCTGTGGGGCTGGTTGCAAGCGAGCCACGCCGTCCGAAGTAAGCTTCTGGCGACAGATGTGCATTATCGTCGTCCACCACGGCGTTCTCAAAGTCCCGGGTGGTGATGTCGTGCGACTCTAAAGCCTCGTTGACTTGCTGAAGCAGGTTTGGCCTGTCAGGCAGGGGTTGAATGCTAGCAAAGGTGGGCCGTCGGGACGGCGCCTCTGATCCTCCCGCATCGGTTCGAATTGGCATGGACACCGGCTGATTGCGGTGGTCGTCCAGGTCAGACACCGGGGTGCTGAACCTCGTCTGGGACTTATCAGACCTCGGAGTGTCGGTCATCTTGGCAGCTCAGCGACGGGTGCGGCTTCCAGTGTCTACGCGGATCTTGAAATACGCCAGTTTGATAGGTACACGCGACTGTCTCTTGCCAGCGCAAGAGAATCCGGTGAGTCGCTTGTGAGCGCTCACCTCGGTGGAGAGCTCAACTTGAATGAAGGCTTCGCGTAGGGGTGCACCCTACACTCAGCCGCTGGACGAGTGTGCAATTGGCCGATCTCCCGCCTCAGGAGATGGAAGACGTTGCCGGAACGAAAGCGGTGCGACGGTATTGATGGTGATTCAGTCAAGGCCAGTTAGGGAGGCTTCTTGTAATCGCCTCCTTGGACCCACGCCTTTGGGCCGAGAAGAGGGCGAACGAACGAAAACTTGTGGATGTAGAGTCCCGCCAATTTGATGGTTTGGTTGTTCAAGACGCCGTGGCGCCGAAGTGCGTTGAAGGGGGAGGGCGGCCGAAACGAAGACGCAGTGATGGATCAGTTGCGGACAGGGCCGTGTTTGCTAACTGGAAGAGCGGTCAGTACCGGGGAAGCGAGGACAGGAGGGCGCATTGCAGGGCGAATTCAAGCGCGAATGGGAGGACGAATGTTAGGGCTGGAACAGGAGAGGAGTTGCGTACAATATATCCCGAACGAAAGGCGGCTGTGACTGTGAACTATTGCGGGGTCCAGGAGGACAAGTGTGCGGTGGAGAGGCGAGGGAGGTCAATCGGCGAGTGAGAAAGTCTAAAGCGTGAATGACTCAGCAGCAAAGCCTTTTCTTTCACACGGCCCACGCCGAGAATGTAATGCACGCCGGGCTTGAGCCCTGAGCGATTTGATTGCTGCGCTCTCCCCGCGCAGGTGACTCGCGACGCGTCGCCTGGCCATCGGCAGACTCGTCCAGCAGCGTATTTTGGACATGATTGGAACATGCTTCGCAGTGGAAGTGCACACATCGATCGGGCTGCGACGATGTCATGGCAGGAGCCGCACAGTCCGCCGCTTGGCTGAGGCTCCGACCCTGGCCAGTCGGGCCGAGCGATGCACCCCGGGAAGAGTCCCGTGAAGCCACATCAACCATTCACGCCGAAGCGTGCCTGCATCAAACACCAGCACCACCATGGCCGACCAACTGCTCGACCAGTTCCGCGATGCCGTCGAGGGGCAAATTGTGCGCGCAGCTCGCGATTCTAGACTGCAGAACAAGGCTAATAGGGTTAGGACTTCGAGGGGCAGCGTCTCGCTGAGATGATTACCACCGTCCTTCTGGGCGCCGCCGGGGTACGCTTCACGCTGCTCTGGACCACTGCAGAATGCTCACCGTGCTAGATTATTGCCTTCTTCGTCGGATTCATGACCCAGGATATCAAACTGTCCGTCTACATTGGCCTCGCAGGCACCGCCCTCACCTTCCTCGCCGTCGTGCCGCCGTGGCCCTTCTACAACAAGAACCCGGAGCCGTGGCTCTCGTCCCGCTCCGCAGCCGGGATTACCATCGACGTCGATGGCCAGAAAGTGGGATAATCAGCACAAGCGGGGGAGCGTGGGGAAGCATGTCGAATGGAGGATGGAGGTGTGCATAGGTTCTACGGATCGCTATGGACCTGAAGCTGCCGTGTAGGGAGGGACCGATGACAGCGTCAACCCCTCATGGCTATGAACTCATTTTAAACCCGTGATTACGCCAGCCCGAAACTCGTCGAACTTCCTGGAACCATGTCCATGATCTCTTGCACTACATATTGCACCCAAAACGACACCCGGAGGACTGCTGCGTGTGCCTATCGACCGTACTTTTGGAACTCCCAGTCGCGGTTGTCGAGCGGGCAGACCTGTCGAGTCTTGAGCCATCGGGAAATGCAGTGGAAGTGAAATGCGTGCTATGTGGACAGTTAGCTAGATGTCAATGGGTGGCCATGCCTTCTCTTACATTGCAGATGCCCCATGCCACGGTGCACTCCTCACTTGTGGCCGAAGCTTGGTTGGCTTGACACTCGATGCCTGTGGCCTTGATTAACAGCTGGCAAACAACCCAAGCCATGCGCGGAGCGTACAGAGATCCATGATGTGATTGCGGCAGATAGCGCAGTTGTCGACGACAATGTCCCACGCCCAGAGAGCCACAGCGTTCCACTTAAGTCTTGTCAGCCCATGCCTCGCATACCGCTTGCCTGATGCCATCGTACCTTCTTCACTTCAAAGCGCTTCTTGTCGCCGCTGTCTGCGCTGGCACCTGCCTTGGCGGCCTTTGCTTTCGGGGCGGCGACGGGAGCATCAGCCATGTCTACGTCGGCCATGTTGGAATCTGGTGCAGAACAGGCGCGGGGTTGTGGTTTGCGGGGAGCCGATGGATGGAGGTGGTGGTGGCGGCGAGCTGGCAGAAGGTTAATTAGAGAGGGAGCGAAGTGCCGCTCGGAAAGGCTGTCGGCGGCGTGTTGGTGGTGGTGTACCAGTGCAGGCAGGCTCCAGAAGCTGCCTGGAGCGGCGCAAGGTACCAGAAGCCAGAAACGTCTGGCTCAGGCACTAAGACAGCGGTGACACCAGGCGCGCCACGGTGAATAACTGTTTACTAGAACTGTGCGTGCACCGGGAAAGTCTGGCTGCTTGTCTCCTCAGCATAAACAGCACGCCGACACTCGTCTTGTCTCTTCAGCATTCCCTATCCGCAATGACTCAGCCCTCCATCGCCGCAATCATGGTCGGTGCGCCGGTCTTCCAGTCTTGGGCCCTTTCGGGCTGGACAAGCAAGGCTGCCCCAGCCCAGATCCAACCTCCGCTCCAAGACACCGCCAGCACCGCGCACCTCCTAACACCCTTTCCCTCTCTCCCACCTCTACCAACGCCTGCGACTCCCACTCACCGACGGCTCCCTCTACGCTCTCACCCGAACAGACTGGCTATGCAACCCTCAATCTCTCGCACTCCATCAACACCCTCACAACAGTCCGCGCGCGCGCCTCCCACGTCAACATCCCCATCGTCAGATTGCAACATCGGCCCGAGAACGAAGAAGGCCCGCCGACGACCGTCGAGATAGCCAAAGCCGCGCTTTGCCCTGCCTTGATCCTATCGCCTTCCTAGATGGCGAGCGCACAGAACCTAGCGTCCCCGAGAGCGCCTCGGCCCAAGCATCAACACTCCAAGAGCGCAACGCATGCACCGCCAAATAACAACGGGAGACCGCCTCAGCGACGCCAGAAGGGCAGCCGCGCTCCCAACAATCAAAATGTGAACGCGCCACCGTCCGCTGGCCAGCCGCCTGCCGGCGCCCTCGACCCGGGCTTCATAGACAGCGCTGTCCTGTCGAGCGAAGAAGTGCAGTTGCCAACGGGGCCGCGGACTACCAAGAAACACACGCAGTCCCAGCCGGCTGCAGACCGAGTCTTCTCGCCGACGACACTCGCGAACGGATCCCTAACGGACTCGGAGCTGGCCCCCAACAACGCCTCTTCCACTCCAGCAAAGCCCCAGGGTGCCTATGCCGGGCCTACTTTCCATGCCTCTCCAGCACCCTCGGCTCTTCCTATTCCCAAGTTCTTGTCCAGATCAGTCCCGGCCAAAACCCAGGCGCGCCCTCCTACCCCGCCTGAGGAAAGCTCCGACTCGGCTGCTTCCCCAACGCCCTCGCCTTCCCGTGCCCCGATTACGGTTCCGCCTCGTCACCAAGATTCCCCTCTGGACATGCTGTTTAATGCCGATCGTGCAGAGAGAGCCAGAAATGCCAATTGCAGTCCCTCATCTTCTTCCTTTTCTAGTCCTCCCAATCCTGCCGCGCCTCATGAGAGGCTCCATCATTCAAAGCAAAACTCTTACAGCTCGATGAATGCCGTCTTCCCAATTGAGTTGGAGGGTGAAACCGCCAATCCGCACGCATCTCCGCCTATGGCTGCACCCGTTGCCCATCGTTCTGCCACTGCACCTTCACCCATCTCGCAGATGGAGACTTTCTCCAAACCTGCGTCGGATTCTCCTGCCGTCCAGGACCTCTTAGACCGCCTGTCGTTCTCGCAGAAGAAGCCCCCTTCTTCCACCCCGCCTAGAGCTGCTGACCGATCGGAACCTTCGTCACGAATGCATACTCCCTCTCCCTTCCGCAGCGCTTCGGGCCCAACCACTCCATCCCCAACACCTCAAGACGCGTCCGATTTCTTCTACGGCAATCGCAATCTTTCACCTCTGTTCAAAGCCGCAAAGACGGACTCTGCTAAACGAAACTCCGGACTCCGGACCGAGATCACGGCGGACTCGCCAGTGATTTCACAGGGAGGGTTCCCAGCTCTGCAAGGGCCGGTCCAATTGGACCCGAATGCTGTTGGCCGAAGCTATCTGGACAACGTATTGAGTGGCCCTGTCAGTCCGCGACGTGGATCAGTGCCTCACATCCCACCCTTCAGAGAATCATCCAACAACCGCAAGGCGAAGACCCCAAACAGACGCTCGTACCATGCTCGACCAGATTCCTATCCCCATGCAAATGGAAACGCGAATCGGCCCACGAACGGAGAGCCTACAAACCCACCAAAACCTACTATAACACCATTTTCTTTCGTTCCTTCCTCTGTACAGGCCAAACAACATACTACTACGAAACCATCTAATGCCACTACGACGTCTCTTGAGAAGGACTTGAAGCGTTTACTCAACTTGAAGATAACGGATGACAAGAACGGCGCCCGGTGATCTTGGAGTTTGTCAATGAATCTTTCGATATCCTGCATGATAGCGATCTCTGCTTGGTAAGTTTGCACCTTCTCACTTTGTCATCTTTCTCATCTCTTTTTTTTTTGTCTATATCTGGTTCCTGTTCCAATGTAGTCACGGTAATATCCCTGACGACGACACTGTCTTCTCTTTACTTTTATTGTTATCTTGTCGGCGTTTAATGGCGTTATGGCGACCGCCGTGATGGGTGCGTTGCGGTCGGTGGAAGCCCCGGTGTGGTGCTTGATTCTTGATGGGATGTGGATATTTAGGTCACGGGTGGATACGAGCATAGGCATTGGTCTGGGATTCTTGTTCGGATGCTTTGCATGGTGTTTCGCAGAAAGGAGGTGGATTTGCGCGCATCAGGCTGTGATATTATTGTTTGGTGCATTTTTGCATCATGCTTTCTGGGGCTTGACAGTTGGCGATTGTGGAGACTGGAAGCACCCTCCTTGATCAACCGTAGGCTATCCTTGGGCCTCCTTGGATCCTGCCACGACTCCCGACTCACCATCACCTCTACATCACATCAACACAAACATACCTTCTCACCAATAACATAACAACACATAAAAATCAATTAAAAATAAGATGCTTACCCTTGCCGCAGGGCAGGGAGTATTAGTGTCTAAAATTCGTGCCTTCATGCTTTGTGTGAAGATTATGAAGTTTCATTTTACTGCTTGGTCCTGCTAAAAGCATACAACCAAGACCCGGGGCTCGATGAAGAGAAGGTGTGGGGTCAACGAGTTCCGCCAGCTCAGCAATGGGGATATATGACTACGCTGGTACTCACCGCGAGGGGTAGTCACAGGTAGCAATATAAAACATCTCCTTACGCGCCTCTCAACCATAATACGAACCTTCTTCCTACCCTCATTTCGTATAAGCCTCAACACTTTAAGCTCTCAATATCATGTAGATTTTCCTTTTCACGAATTTGCCTATCGCTAACAAGCTACCATGTGCTCTCAGAACTTTCACCTGTTTTTACGGATGCTAAGACAGGTATTACTGCGGGATGTAGCAATGTACACTGACGGGTTTCTACTCCCCCCTCAGATACCCATTCTTAAATCTCGGCTCCTCCTCCGAACTTCTCAGTCCTTAGCTCTAACAACCTCTGCATCAGGCCACCAACATGCATGCCCCAACTTTCTTCCTTGCCAACCTAGCCCTCACCGCCAGCTCTTTCGCGTTTCTCTTTATTACCACCCGCGAGCCCAAGAACTTCCGCCTCTACAGCGTGCGCTAATGCTGGGAGCAATGCATTCCCGGCACCTGCGTCTGTAACACCTTCAATGTTACTTTGACAAACGTACACGATGACTGCAACGGGGATCGGTGCACAGGTGGGGCTACAGTCCTGGAGGAAGCATGAAGTGCTGCGAAGACGATTTCGGTGCTTGCGATAGCACGTTGAGGTTTGTGAGTGGTAGGGTGGGGGGCTGCAAACCGCTTTCTGAACTCGGTGGCGATTAAAATGGGCAGCCGTATGAGACTACTGTAGAGAGGAGTAATGATGTGCTCTGCGGACTTTTCAGGGAATTCTGCGGATACGTGAGGGGCGTTAGGTGGGGGTTTGCGTTCCAGAGCCAGATTTATTCTGTTTTTTTTCTGAGGGTTGGGTTGAGTTCGGGCAGGTGTGTCGGTTTTGCATAGAGGGATGGCGTGGAGGGAGGGAGAAGTGGCGCGATGATAAGCAAATTTGGCGGGAGAGAAGTGGCTGTAGGAGTTCGATCGATACTAGCTTCTCCAATCTGGTTTATGCCTCGTCGATATTGCATCTGGGAGATTGGTATAGGTATGACATTGCAGGGCTGTTAAACATCGCTGCCACCATTTATTTGATTCTGTTTTCTATTCTCCTTCGTCCAGACCAGCACCCTCCGCTTTCCACTCTTCCTTAAACGGCAAATGCTCAGCAACTGGTTGACGAGAATGGCGACCATTGAAGACGGGTATTGGATCCAATGTGTGAATCGGCGGAAGCGACGAACACGCTTTAGACCTATGGCGGCGTCGACGTAGGAGGAGGTGCTGAGGTGGGATTGGAGGAGCCACTTCAAGCTCACCGTCAGTATATAGAGCGGGCTATTTTAGCGTAGAGGGGCAATTGATAAACAATGTGGATTAGAAGTGTACAAGGAGGAAAGAACACACCTCAAGCACAATATACGCCATCCCCAACCCCATAGTCACACAAGTCACAATCGTTCCCTCGAGCCAATATTGTGCGACTTCGGCACTGTCGGCCTGCTTGAACTGCGTGAAGTCGAGATAGCCACCGTACATCCCCCAGGTAGACGTCATGCAGGCACAGTTGTTAAACGCGCCAAGAGTTTGTGCGAGGATGAGATGGCATAGCCCGACCATGTTTGCAAACTCAAGAGGCGTAAAGAAGCCACGCTGGAGCCAACCTCGTATGGTCAGGGCCCGCAGGTGAGAGAAGTGGGTCCGGATGGCAGTTTCTGCTGCTTTGATTCTCGTGATTTTGGTATGCTTGTTTTGCATGGGCACAAGGCGGAAGCAGAATATGACGATCAATATCACCACGCCTTCCACAGTATTGAGAGTGCTCGCGAGGGCGGCCTTCGAATCCGCGAGCCCTGGTAGCTGTAGCCGCTGCGCACTCTGTAACGTGCCTCCCGTTTCTTGCCTCGAAGATGTGAATTCTTGCAAATGCTTGCGGAACCCCTCTCGTCTCGGTTTCCTCAACGGCGATGTTAGCCACCACACCAGGATCTCCGCAGCCAACAGGCCCAAAGCCACAACCCCGAAGATGAGATATCCGCCACTCCGACAACCCAAGCCAACAGTGGGTGTGTAGAAAGAGAGAATGAAGGAGCCGAAAATCGTGCCCGAGACCAAGGCAATAGCCGCAAAGATCTGCCACAACTGACGTCCATCGAACCATATAAAGCCCCTGTCAACCTGGCCTAGAACGAGCGCGGCGCGGGCCTCCTTCGAATTCTGAAGCCAGTTTCGACCGTGTTGGGCAATGTACGCTTTCTCGATATCTACAAGGATGGCGTGTGCGGCTCCGTAGTGAAATCTTGTCCTTGCTTGTCCCGAGAAGCCGCAGAAGTAGTTGCCTTGGATGTAAGGCGCCTTTGCGGCGATCTTGTTAACCCAGTTCTCCATTTCCGCTGCTTGTGGGAGGTCAGAGAAAGAGGAGATGTAGGATAAGCGTGTCGGGGGGTCAAGAAGAGAGACACAAACAAGATCGACGATTTTGTTTAGTCTACGCTCTATGTCGTCCGTAGCTACGGGGTTGCTGTCGAGGATGGAACAAAGGATGAGGACGGGAAACTGATTGAATAAATCAGTATAGTACAGACATGGCTGCAGGAAATAAGGATCAAGAACTCACCCAGGAGACGAAGAGTCCCATGGCTAGATTGTGGGATTGGGAGTTCAGGCCAATATCGCCGAATGCTGGTACACAGATCAGATTCGTCCAACTTCATTTGGCTATGCGTCGAATGATGAGATCTCAGCACCTACCTGCTTCAATAGAAATCCCCAGTGCCAGAAGAAACCAAAGCGTTGAGATGAAAATAGGCACAACACCTCTTCTTCGATTATTTCGCAGCTCTGTGGCCAACTTGAGCCGCATCTGACGCAGTGTCTTCTGCGTCCCAAGTAACTTTAGGTCTTTACTGAACAAAACAACCCGCAGCAAGCCTTCCGCTTCTCGAGTCATTGAAATGACGGGCTTCATCTTGTATTGATTTATATTCACTAGGAGGTAGAAGGAGTCTCGAATACTCGCGAATTCGCTGTTCTCGTTAGGGATCGGGCCCGAGTATGGGATCGCCATGTCCACTGTATATCACAAGTCCATATTCAGTCATAGGCTCAAGTAACCTTGCAATATTTATGAACAAGATAGGAGTGCATACGTACCGAATAAAGCACATTTCGACGAGATATAAATATCCCACAAAATGAACGACAGACTACTTATTGGACTTCCAATCCACCGGTTTATCGCCTTCAACGTCCTCCAAAAGCGGTTGCTCTCAAACGGGGCCTGCAACAAAGTACCCAATATGGGAAGCACCCAGGTGGTGATTGTGGCAGATGTCATCGACCACGGATACCATTCATTCCCATGCCCGCACAAGGCAACGCAGCCTTCGTATGTGATCTGGGTTGCGGGGTTGGATGGGATCAGCCGCACGCGTCCGCTATAATGATAACGTTCGATCAGTGTAGGGGAGTTCATGTAGGTGTTCCCACACTCGGTGAAGTTGGTTCGGCCCATGATGCTGTGATATCAGCGAGGAAGCAGTACCATCGCGGGTAGAAGAGTGGAGGGGCCCATCTACGCGGGTGGCGTTGAGAGACACCGACAATGGAGCCGAGGGAAATTCATAAGATAAGAATTTCTAGTTGCAATTACGCATGTGCAAGCTGCAAGATACTCTAATTTGTTGGGAGGAGGGTTTAAACTCTTGCGGCTGGCTGGTGATGTGGTACAGGTATGCGTACTAGAAAAGAAAGCTTGAGTGATCGGCAATACTGCTTGTTTAGGACACTTCAAGATTGTCATACCGGCGGATGAAAAGGATTAGGTATCGCGCCTGGGTCGTGGTCTTGGTTGCCCTACCACCTTATTGTGTTCGACGTACAATATGATCTACGATGCCGCAGATGTGTCCAGTCGTGAATAGAAAGAAATGACTACTCCCTTATTTCACAGGGCTAGTAATAGAATCCCTCCGTCAGACACCCGAAGAGAGCTACTGCATCCAACGATACGTAGGGCGGAATAACCTACATAAGACATCCATAGCTCGCTGGGAGGAGTATTTTGAAATGTGAGGGAGCAAAGGTGCGGTAAGCCTTCACTGATTGTATCATTGTTGGCAGTCGCTTACAATTGCAGCAGCACGGAGCCTCTTCCTCAACAATACTGAGCTCTACAGGCTCATTGATTCGAGCCAGCAGTTCCGCAGATTCCGCTAGTGTACCGTCTGGTTCGCGATGGTTTGAACCTGTCTGTGTTTGGCAGATGGGCTACAAGTGTCCTGAGACTTTGCGCTTAACGATATTACAAAGCTAGGCCTTCGACACTCTGGCGATGTGGTGTTGTGGAAGGCGTGGAGTCGAGAAGGGGCAGAAGGAGAGAAAGAGATCTTCCTCACCTGGAAAAATGTCAATTTCTTGCAGGAAGAGCCCCAAACAACGTTTTGTTTCGGGCTGTACCTGACTAGGACAAAGTATCAAAAGTAAATATACCTGCACCGTTCCTCTCTCCTTCTCTTGTACAGTATCAACACAATCTTGCTGAACTTCAGAACAGAAACCCGCGCCACAGGAAGTCGATTGCCCAAGTTCCAGACCCTACATGGGCCGCGGCAAGACACTGTGTTCCTGCGTTCAAGTCAAGCACTACAAAGAGATCGCGTCACCGGTGCCCACTGGTACGGGAAGCCTGTCCGAGTAGATTACAAGCTGTCTTTACAGAATCGGGATCGCCCCTGATCTTCAGCTCTGGGGCGACACACGCGAGTGCGATTTGGCGTCGTTGCATGGAATAAAACAGAGTGTTGTCTTGCAAATTAAACGCTAGGTACAACAATATGGGACTGCTCTCTACTTTTCCTTCGTTGGTGTTCAGAATAAAATCAGATGTCGCATTAGTCGGGTATTCACCTTCGCATGCATCTTCGACTACACAGAATGGACCACGAAATTGGTTCGCCGCTGCCTACTCTGGATTCGACGTCAGTCCCATGGATGTTAGTGATGGATTCTCCCATACGGCGAGGTCTATGGTCTGTGGTCTGTAGTCTGTAGTCTGTGTGGTGGGTGCAGAGGAAACTCAACTCTTCGTCAGCATAGGTCCCGCAAAACCTGTTGCAAAGGCGGGAAAATGGCACACACTCCTAGGTATGGAAATCGTTGTCTTGTTCTACTGCTGCAGGATAAGCATCGGATGTCTTCATAAAGGAACGGAAAGGCCATTTGAGTTTTTGATTGAGCGACCACCTGATAGCAAGGTCCTCCGCTTGTCTATTCGCGTCCGCAACTGCAAGGGTTGACCACACTCGATGCCAAACCCAGAGCGAAAGGCTGTGCCAGGTCATCCGTGTGTGCCTGTAAGAAGGGGGAAAGGGAAAAATGGACAGGACCGGCAAATAACCCCGAACACCAGTTGTCAAAAGACCATAACCGTAGACTTGTGCAAATGATAACACCCCCATGCTGTGCATCATGACGTCAACGTGGAGATCGGGGCGCGTGAGAGAAACGAAGCGTACATGCAACCGCTTAACGGTCCTCGGCCCACTCGTTCTCACGGCGGATCTGGTCCTCCTCCTCCGGTGTGAAGTCGTTCTGGATATTGAACGTCTTTCGGATCTCGTCGGGGGACTTGCCCTTGATCATGTTGGCGACCGTCTTGCATCCGACATCGAGTAGTGCCTTGATGTCGAGGTAGTTGGCAGCCTGCAGAAAGGTTAGCATGTGAAAATGCGATTATGGGGGGTAAAGGGTGTGGACGTACAAGAATGATCTCGAAGAGCATCTCCTGGTCGACCTGCATGAATTTTTGGTCCCACTCGTCGATATCCGTGGACTTCTTGCGCGAGTCGGCATCGTCGTCTTGCGAGGCCGGAGGGTCCTTGCGGTGCTGCTCGCACCACTCAAGCACCTTCTTCATGACGGCCTCGTTGACCTAATGTCGGGTCAGCTTTAGCTCGATGGGGGCGTAGTTGGGAATGATGGGGACGTACGTTCGGGATGGGGATGGCATCGCCGTTGTCACCTATGTCCTCGAGCAAGTTCTTGATGAGGATGGAGCGCTCGGCGACCTCACGCTCGACGGTGATGTCGGCGTTGTCAGAGGTGGTCAGGGTGACCTTCTTCGGCTCGGTGGAGGCAGCTGCCATTGTGAAGAGGGGCGGCGCGGATGGGAAAGGTGGATGTGGGGTCGGCCGGTGATGGGGTGGGAGATGGTGTGCAGTGTCGAGGTCGAGGTCGGAGGTGAGTGGCGAGTCTGAATAGAAGAGGAGGGTGGGCGGCGTTATATATTTGAGGGTTGGCAGGTTTCTTCGTTCGCGTTTGCTCAAGTGGTAAGGCAGCGACGGGTAGAGGGTGGAGTCGCGAAACTGCGCCTACGCTGAGCGGCGAAGTAAGGCTACAGCCAAGCCCAAAGCATTAGCGCAAGGCTGCAGCTCACTCTCTGTTTGCTTTCCCAAGCATCCACGGGGCACTTTGCTGCAGCAAACAAGGAGCGCTCTACCGTTATTTTGCTGGTTATTTTGCTATCTTTTGTGCGTGCCGGCGGCCCCTAGGTCGCAATTGCAAACGATGCGCCCTTAACGAACCATTGGAGCTCCGGCAAACCACCGAAAGATGACTCTTTGCCGTGCACCTACACACTCCAGCTGCATCCCCAGCTGCAACCCCAGCTGCAAGGGTCCGTGTCACTAGAAGCTGCCAGAAGCGCAAGGCTGACCAGGAGTCACTACGCACCGTTTCTCGATTGCCTTTTGAAGGATGGTGGGCTTGGTGAGACGCCCATTGTTCGCAGAATGGAGAGGCATCAATGTCATGAAGACACGTTGCCCCTAATCCTGCCAGCTGTTCTTGAGCACCTGAAAGGCACGTCACAGTAGAGGGGCATAGAGAGGAACAAAGCCCTCAAAGCCCACCCTCCCTCGCAGGCGTCGCTGAAAGACATGTGTGCAGAGTAATTACTACACTGTACCGTAGACTCCGCGTTCCCCCACGTGATATCGCATTTTGCCAAGGCCAGCCCTGGCGATGCTGGGAGCCGGTCGCCGCCGCCGACAGTCGTTTGTTTGCGGCTATATGCCTTTCTTAGTGCCAACCCGGCTGACAGATGGCCTTTATCGTAGCCTGTATACCTGTGCAGCATGTAGTCGACCTTTTCTCGCCTCGTCGCCGACGAATTTCCCTGGAGCCCCTCGTTGATCCACCCCCTATTCATCGTGTAGCACCACCTCGAGTGACTGGTGGTTGATCACGCTGCACGGCCAGGCCAACCCGCCTTGCTGTCCAACTCTGCCAGAGCAGCGCCGCAACACCACCATGCCCCCGTGCAACACGTCCAACCCTCAAGCCAAATCCCATGCGCCGGCAGTATGTGGCGGAGAGTCTACTTTTTGTTGCTGGCAGTGAGAGTCTACTTCGCCCTCTCGCCCTCCTACCTCCATCCAGATGAGAACTTCCAGGGCCCGGAGGTCATTGCTGGTATGCCCGCCCACCGTCTGTCCTTGCATGCGCTGCGTTCACTGACATGCACCCGCAGGCCGCGTCTTCTCCTACCCGGTCCACGAAACGTGGGAGTTCACTTCGGCGAACCCCATCCGCAGCACCTTCCCGCTATGGCTCGCATACGGCTGGCCCATGTACCTCTTGCGCTGGCTCTGGGAGGGCTTTGGCTACGACGAGGTCTCCCCGTCGGTCGTGTACTGGACCCTACGCGTGCTCATGCTCACGCTGAGCGTCGTGCTGGAGGACTGGGCCATCCAAGAGCTCGTCCAGTCGCCCCGCGCGCGACGGGTCGCCGTGCCGCTGATTGCTTCGTCGTACGTGACGTGGACCTTCCAGACCCACACCTTCTCGAATAGCCTAGAGACGCTGCTGGTGAGCTGGAGTTTGGTGCTGATACGGCGCATCGTGGAGGACAAGGTAGGCTCGGAATGCGGCTCCGATTCCCGCCCATGCAGCTAACACAAGTGTACAGAAGCGCTCTGGCGTCTTCGCGTCCTCCATCTTGGGCTTCTTGGTCGTCGTGGGAGTCTTTAATCGCATCACCTTTCCAGCTTTCCTGCTGCTCCCTTGCCTGAGCCTGCTGCCGCATTTTCAGCGAAAGTGAGTTACGTGCCAGCACCCGCAATACGAACGCCACTGACGCATTCATGCAGACCGTTCTCACTTGTCTTCATCGCCGCATCTGCTCTATTTACCGCGTTCATAGCCATCAGCGTAGACACCGCGTTCTATACCCCGGGCGAATTCAGCTTCTCGAACCTCGTCCGCAACCCGATCATTACCCCTTTTAATAATTTCATCTACAACTCCAACGCGACGAATCTCGCCCAACATGGCATCCACCCACGCTATCAGCATTTCATTATCAACCTCCCACAGCTGCTCGGCCCGGCATTTCCGCTCCTCTTCTACCTCCGCCGCTCGCACCTGAGCCCCGCTCTCATTTCGGCCTTGTCTGGTGTTGCTCTTCTGAGCATCTTTCCCCACCAGGAAGCACGCTTCCTTCTCCCGGCCATCCCTCTAATACTATCCTCAATTCGACTCCCGAGATACAATACCAAGCTCTGGATCACTTCCTGGGTTCTTTTCAACCTCGCCCTCGGCGTTCTCATGGGCGTCTTCCACCAAGGCGGTATCGTCCCGGTACAAATGTACATCGCCAAAACGAACGAAACCGTCGCCCACGCCTTCTGGTGGAAGACCTACAGTCCCCCAATCTGGCTTCTCAACGGAAAAAATGAGGAGCTCACAACGGTGGACCTGATGGGAATGCCAGGCGACAAGATGCTGGAGCAAGTGAAGACCGCGCTCCCGCCCTGTCGAACTCGCCACCCACCCAAGATTGAAGGGAGAGGCGCAGTGTATCTAATCACACCACGCTCGGCAGACTTTCTCAGTCCGTACAAGAACACACGGGTGCGAGAAGCAATCTCTTTGGAGGAGGTTTGGAGTTACAGGCGGCATCTCAACCTCGACGATATGGACTTTGCCGAAGACGGTGTCTGGAAGACGTTGAGCAGGGTGGTGGGAGACAGGGGGCTCGTGATATGGCGGGTTACGAGAAATTGCTGGTCGAAGGAGACATAATGCTGTGTCCAATGGGACTTTCGGGTTAGAGACGCATCACAGGGAGTATTTCGGATGGTTTTGAGGTGGGCGTCATGTAGCCCCGGAATTTTGGCGACTTCGTAAACTAGATACCCTCTTTCATATAATTTTAGTAATTCAAGGTCCGCTACCGATGAGTCTTACCCGTGTCTATGCTGGTTCTATAACACTGCGATGGCTGCTCTACACCCATGATATTACATACCGTATCGTACACTTGGCTACCCCCCTTCGCCGCCTACAGCGCCCCTCCTAATACCCGCACAATCCACATACTCAACCTAACGCCCACACTGACCTTCCGTTCCGGCCGTTCGAACTCCTTCTCATCAACTTTATTCGCGTACTCGCTCAGCCACTGTACTTCTTCTCCTAGCCTTTTCCGCAACCCAGGGTCAGAGGTCGTGATGACGACGTTGGCCTCGAGATCCAGACTGTAAGAACGCTTGGTGTAATTGGAGGAGCCGAGGACGGTAAGGCTGGGGTCTTCGGCCTGCTTTTCGGTCGACATTGCAGGGGAGGAGGATGAGGGCGATTGCGATGTGGGAAGCGTAATCCATAGCCCTTTGGCATGGTACGTCCAGCCTCCTCCCTCGCCAACTTTTCCTCTTTTCCACTCACGTAGTTCGACATTCCCGCCTAGGCCTTCGTGTCGCACTTTTTTGACGAATTGCCCCGCCATGTACGTGTATGCGTCTGGTAGCATGCCACTCACGCCCTTGGAGCCAAAGAACCCGTTCGCGTGGGGGTGGGCGGTGAGCACGGTGCCGGAGGCGGGACGAGTCGAGAGGAGGAGCCGCCGGAAGGAGGGCGTCATGTTGAAGTAGCCGCTTGTGAAGGTCCACGATGCGTTCGTGAAAGGTGGGCGCGAGAGCGTTTTGAGGAGCATAGTAAGGGCGGGGAGCTCGGTGCTGCTAGGAAGTAGCGGGACGAGGGAGAAGACGGGATGGATTGTTGTGTTTGTTCCTCCTGTACTGCTCTTGGTTGAATAAGGAGGTGGGGAGTTGGAGGGTGTGAGAAGGGGCGCTAGGTGTTGTCGCGCGGCTTTCTTGAACTCGCTCGCGGATTCGAGGGGCGAGGGCCCGGGGTTCGTACTCGGCCAGTTCATGGTGTATCCTGCAGGATCGGTGGTAGAGGGCTGTATATCAAAAGATAGCGCGCAGACGCCGTCGTGGATCTTGGCGAAGTAGTCTGTCAACTCGGTCGACATGAAGAGGTGATACCGATCCTGTCTATTTGTAAAGTAGTCTGATGATAGATTCGCACCAGAGAGGATGATCTCGTCGTCGACACCGTAGAGTTTCATATGCTGCAGACCCCATCCCTCATTGATCCTCTTTGGTATCACCTTCTTGCGCAGGCCGGTTAGGTTCGGTGTGTGGAACATACGGATCTCGACCCTTTCCGGTCCAAATTCGGAAATAAGAGGGGCAAGCAAGGATGCACTGGTCGGCTCGGGATTCTCTCTGGTCCCGCGGAGCGCATCGGTGAGGAAAGAGATGCGTAGGTTGGGGTTGCGGCGTAGGGCATGTTGAATGGTGGTTATGAGTTCGTGCTCGGTTTTGCCGATGTAAAGAGTGGAGAGGTATATTCTGTGCTCGGCTTTGGAGATTTTTTCCTGGGAAGATGTTAACAGTGGTTTTATAAAATTGAGAGAGCAAGGGACGTGATGATCATGAAAAAAAGACGGATATGGATGATGGTCATTTATGAATGCTTCGGTAGCTATAGGGATTATAGATAGGAATTAAAATTTCAATGCCTAAAGTTTACAGAAAACTGAAGGCCTATTCGGTGCAGTGAGAAACACAACGGGATGTGATTGGAGAGACTAGACAACACATGAAAAAAACCGACCTTGAGTGTCTCGTAGAATTCTGCTGGCGTCTTTAGGATCCGGATCTGTTTAGATAGGACCTCAAATCGCGGGGCTATCTTATCCAAGTCTGCATCGATCGTAGCGAGCATTGAGGCGTGAGATTGTGGGGTGGAGGAAGTCATGGAAGGTACATTTGTCGTCGAGTATCTTCTTGAAATTCGAATTGGACGCCTGGCCAATTGAAATCCGTATTGCACATCTAATCTTGGGCCTTGGGCCCGTAGCAAGCTCCGTATTATCATGCTGGTTAAGTTTGTGTTGATGTGTAAACTCAGTGACGTTGGTTGAAGTTTCAGTGGTTGGTTGACAAGGATAACGAAGGCTAAACCTGATTGAGGAAGGGTCTTGGCGCTGGCCGATGTGATGGCGCGAGAGCTTCAAGCGCACTCCACTCCACCAACGTACATCACCGCAATGTCGACTTTACTCAGGACATTGCGGAATCTCCGCAGAGTGGGCCTCAAGGTAACTGCTCTACCCTGCTCTCCTACTTGCACCGATGCTAATTGACTCCGAACAGGACTTCGGCCATCAACTCCAGGTACATCCCCTCTCCCTCCCCCCCGCCCCGGCGCCCCCTCGCAACTGCAACTAATCGATGCTGCGCGGGAATATAGAACATCGGTATGTCGTAGAAAGAAGGACACAGAAGAATCACAGGGTTGACGGAGGACAGGCGACACGAAAGCGGGAACCTTGATCGGAAAGGACCGATATGGCAACAAATTCTTCGAGAATCTGAAAGAGGAGCTCCCCCGTGAGTTTACACAGCCCGCATGAGGCTTTGGGAACGGTCCATTGAACTTTGGCCACAGTGAGAACCCGATGGGTGGACTACAAGGACGCGGAATACGACCCGTAAGTGGTGAACGTACATTGCCCCCCTCAAGACGTAGGACTGATAACAACGCAGATCTCAAATTGAGCCCGGATGGTATGTCCTCATTCCGAGCCATCTCCACGGGTGGTCGTCACTGACAGGATCATCGCAGGCACGCCTGGATATCGTACATGGTGGACAAGCCGCCGACGGAGGACCCGATTCTCCAGCGGCAAGTGCGGGAGTGGGAGCCAAAAGAGCACCGTCCGACGTTGACGTGGAGCCGGTCTGGGTACAGGCCTTACAGCACGTATGTTTGAGACTTTGCGGTGCATGGAATTGAGCTAATCGTGGGTAGGGTCAAGAGCAAGTATTCCCCATGGGTGCCGACTGCGAAGGCTAGACAGTGAGTGGCTGGCTCTCCCTTACACCAATCATTGTACATAGGAAGAATCGAATTGGTATCAGCTAGAGGGTGCAAGATCCGTGCCTTGCTCGAGGGGTTTGCACCTATTCCGTGCTCTGCGAATTCCCACCGCAAACAATGGGATTTGCTACAATTAGGTTCGAAGATCTCTGACAGCGCCTTGAACACGTCACCACAAGATGCACTCATCCAAGCCATCGGCAACTTACCTCTCAGCAGTTTGGCGGGCCTGACCTGGATGGCTTCTCATGGTCGATGGGCGGAAGGACGTAGTGGGACGTTAGGTGGGCCCGAGGAATATGGCATAGCAATGCTGCATTTCCTGTGCGGTGCTTTCCGACGTATGTGAGGATATTCGTGTCGGGGTTCATCGATGCATAGTTGATATCGCAATATCGCAAATATCGCATTCGGCACCCTAGTCGATGTGACTCCGACTTCGCACCTCGAAGCTCAGCCAGGGCGCTGCATATGCAGGCGTTCCTGTGCTCCTCTCGAGGCCCGTTGATTGCCAACACACAGTTCGAATGAGGCGTAACAAGCTGGCAGGCATGATCCCAATCAGCTCTCTAGCGCCCCCCGATCGAAGCACGGCTAGAGCCTCAGGATCTGGTTGCGAAAGAGGGCGTTTGTTAGGGGCGTTCGGGAAGGACCCCGGTCTTGTGCGAGCCGAGATACGATCATTCTGTGGTTCAGCGGGTGGCATCGGCTAAAGTTTTCTCGTGTGGTCGTGACCGCCGGATGTCTCAAGGGTCCAGCGGTCACTCGTTGTGGACGAAGAATCCGTCATGGTGTGTGTGGTGTGTGTGTGTATCCCAGCGAAGGCGTTTGCCCCATGCGACCGAAAACGCCGATCCGCATCGTGCGTGCTGCTAGCCGTCCGGGGGGTGATTGACGCGGAGCTCTTGCAGCGTATCTGCACACTGCCAGTGAACCTGACCGTTCCGCTTTGGTGCGAAGTGACTCAGAGCGGTGAGCTCAATCCGCCAGATATGGGCCCGGCCAGGAGGGATAAGTATATGGGCGTAGCAGCGGCGACGGCAGGTCTCGCTCCAGCTTCGTCTTGACCTTGCGCAATAGCTCGAGCTCGGTCCACAGACGTATTGCATCACCATTGCACCCTGCTCTTGGGTTGTGCGTGAACGCCAGTCATTAGTGCGCACCCAAGTGGAGCCTCAACTTCGAACAGCTCTTGCCTTCCTGGCCCTCGCCGTTTATTATTTGTTTGCACCTGCGTCCGCACCTGGCAACCGTCTGCTGCTCAGATGTCCGCCACTCGTCGCCCATAGCCAATTGCGCAAACACTCTCCCCCTCGAGGCCGCCCCGCGCCCGTTGGGAGCTCTCTTGAAGGCCATGTTCGCCCGCTGCAAAGGCCCGATCTGGGGCGTCGACGACTTTTCACGATGCTTCGAGCAAGAGTAGGTTCTTTCGAGTCCGCGAACAATCCTTCTGGCCATGAGACGAAAGTCCTGCCAACCTGCCCACGCCGTCATGTGGCTTGCGCCGGCAGCTGTTACTCAATAGCCGAAGATCTGCACTCCATGGCAATTCAGCATACAAAGAGACTGACAATTCCCTACAGCTATCTTCAAGCACTGTTCCCCATCATCGTCTGCGGCGCGTCCCTCCTCTACCTTCTGCTCCAGGTATACCAAGCGACCAGAACGTCCGAATTTCACCATGCCTATACCGCCATCGATGACGTCCAGGATGTTTGGCCAACACAGCATCGCCAACACGATGAAGACGCAGAGACAGACAATGATACGGACACCGATGACGAGCATCTGACTCTCCGTCCGAGCGCCAGTCGACAGACCATGGCCTCCGTAGCCGTGCTCAAGCCGAGGGGAGAAATTACAGTGGTAGTACTAGAAGAAGCCGCCGTGCTTGCGGCATTGGGAGTAAATGTTGCCATGTACCTCTTGGGGCTATGGGATCGCGACGGAACAGTGGCAGGGCTTGCAAACATCGCTGTCTGGGCATACATCGCGACGCTGGCATCGCTGCGGCTGCTGTTCTCCAGCACTAGCAAATGGTCTTTTCCGCGGCTATGGTACCATACTGCATTTATATACGGTTTCCAATGGTGCTTCACGCTTTTGGTCTTCCGGTCCGCTATTATACATCCGCGCTCGGGTCTCGCCCAAAACTTCACAATCGTTGACTTTGCGCTCAAGTCGCTCCTCTTTCTCATTGCCTTGACATCGCGGAAGGGAAACAAAGCTGTCGAGTTGGAGTACGAAGGAGACATTGAGCCTGCCAAGGAGCCTTTGGCTAGCGTCCTTTCGCTTGCGACGTTTGGCTGGGTGGATGCCATTGTGTGGAAAGGCTACACGAAGACATACGAGCTCGCAGACGTGTGGAATCTCGCCCCGCACGACAAGTCAGGAGCCATCATCGCAAATTATCGGCAGGTCAAGAAAACCTCGATTCTGGCATTGCATCTTCTCAAGCACTTCAAACGAGGACTCTTCATCCAAGCTTCCTGGGCGGTTTTGTCTGGATTCCTAACCTTCGCCCCTACGCTGCTGCTCAAGGCTATTTTGGAGTACGTGGAGGCGCCAGAATTTACACCCAAGAATGCGGCGTGGTTTTACGTTATCCTTCTCTTCGTCTCGGGATGTCTAGCTGCGCTCGCGGATGGACAGGCATTATGGATTGGCCGAAAGATCTGCATTCGCTTGCGCGCTGTCATCATTGGGGAGATCTATGCCAAGGCGTTGAAGCGTAGAGTAGCATCCGGCGCCCTTGACAAGATTCTGGGCGAAGAGAAAAAGAAGAAAACGGATGAAAATGAGGAAAGACCAACCGTTCTCAAGCGGATGAAGACCTTTGGCCGGAAAAAGAAGAAGGCAACGGAGGCGCCGAAGGAAGAGGAAACACCAAAGCCGGACGAGTCTCAGGTGACTACCGGAGCGATTATCAACCTCATGGCTGTGGATGCATTTAAAGTTAGCGAAGTGTCCGCATATCTTCATTTCCTATGGGCGAACACTCCCGTCCAGGTTACCGTGGCTGTTATTTTGCTCTATCGTATTCTCGGATACAGCTCTATTGCAGGTATTGGCATGATGGTCGTACTTCTACCAATCAACCTGTGGGTTGCGAGGCAATTTGGAGTCATCCAGAAGCTTGTCTTGGCGGCCACGGATGCCCGAATCCACACGACAAACGAGGTGTTGAGCAACATCCGTATCATTAAATTTTTCGCTTGGGAACAGCGCTTCATTGGCCTTGTAAATGAGAAGCGACACACCGAGCTGAAATATCTCCGGCGGAGATATGTCCTCTGGGCCTTTGCCGCAACCATCTGGTCTGGATCTCCCGTCTTCATCACTTTCCTATCGTTTTTGGTGTATACCAAGCTTGAGAACAAGGCTTTGATCCCCTCGGTTGCCTTCACGGCCTTGTCCTTGTTCCAAATTCTCAGGATACCGCTTGACCAGCTCGCAGATATGGTCGCCCACGTCCAAGAGGCAAAGGTGTCTGTGGATCGTATTGAGGAGTATTTGGACGAGCCAGAGACGGAGAAGTATTCCCAATTGATCTCAGGCAAGAAAGACGAGGACGGCCAACCAATGATTGGGTTCAAAAACGGCACCTTTAGCTGGGGCGGGAAAGACATGAACGACAAAGCCTCGGCGGAAGCCTTCAAGCTTATGGATTTGGACATCAAATTCAAGACAAGAGCTCTCAATGTCGTGGTTGGACCTACTGGATCTGGAAAAACATCGCTCCTCATGGCCTTACTTGGAGAGATGACGAAGCTGAAGGGCGACGTTTACCTACCAGGAGGCTGTAGTCGCGAAGACTTGAAGCCAGATCCTGACACTGGTCTTACCGAAAGCATTGCGTACTGCGCTCAGCAAGCTTGGCTTGTGAACGGCACTATCAAGGACAACATTACGTTTGCGAGCAAGTGGGACGCAAAGCGATACAAAGACGTCCTGGTTGCCTGTTCACTTGAACGTGACATTGAAATCCTCGATGCCGGAGACCAAACGCTAGTCGGCGAAAAGGGAGTCACGCTTTCAGGAGGTCAAAAACAGCGCATATCCCTCGCACGTGCGCTATACAGCAAAGCACGTCACGTGCTCCTGGATGACGTCCTGAGCGCTGTTGATTCTCACACCGCTAAATGGATCTTCGATCAGGCACTCATGGGCCCGCTGATGTACAACCGCACCTGCATTCTCGTTACGCACAGTGTCACCCTGTGTCTGCCTCAGACGGAGTTTGCGGTGGTTCTAGAGAATGGCCGAGTGACTGCTCAAGGCTCGGCCAACGAGATCATCGACTCCGGCAAGATCAACGAAGATCTTTCCAAATCGCGACCAGCTTCTGGTGGCAATTCCAGAATACCATCCCGAGTTCCATCAGACGTTGGCGGTGAAGAAGCTGAGGGTGAATCAAGTCATCCCAATGGAACTGCCAATGGCAACGGTACAAACGGCTCGGCGGATCCCAAGAAGAACCCGGCAAGCAATACTCAAGAAGAGACCAAGGCGGAAGGTGGAGTCAAACTTGCCATTATCATTATGTACCTGAAGGCTATGGGTCCTTGGTACTACTGGATTGGCGCGGCTCTATCATTCTTCGCGCAGCAAATTGCTTCCGTCGCGACCAACGTCTGGATTCGGACTTGGGCAAATGCATACGCAGAGCAGGGACTACATGTTGCCGGGAACTACAACCATTCTCCGATTACCCACGCCCCTACTCTCAGCGGTATGGGTACTTGCCTCAAGAGCGGAACCTGTAGCTGGAATCTACCCTTCCTCTCCCGGAGTGAAGGAAGCCATTTCTCGTACAATTCCATGCAGACTAGCTTCACCGAATCCAGGTCTGAGGTAGACTCTAGCTATTTCTTATGGGTGTATGCTATCCTAGGACTGATCTTCATGGCCATCACATTCCTTCGCGAGGGTTTCCTATTTGGCGGTTCTCTGGCAGCGTCTCGAAGAGTGCACGAAAGGTTAATCCAGGCTGTTACGCACGCCAAATTCCGTTTCTTCGATCAGACACCACTCGGCCAGCTCATGAACCGGTTCTCTAAGGATATTGAAGCCATCGACCAGGAAGTCGCCCCCGTTGCGATTGGCGTGATCCACTGTCTCGCTTCCATCATCACAATCGTCATTCTCATCTCCATTATTACTCCTGGTTTCCTCATCGCCGGGTTCTTCATTACCATTCTCTATACACTCATTGGCCGATTTTATCTCAGCTCCTCGCGAGATCTCAAACGCCTGGAGTCGGTTCATCGAAGCCCGCTATATCAACAATTTGGAGAAACGTTGTCCGGCATGACGACAATACGAGCCTACGGCGACGAGAGACGCTTCGTTCGCGAGAACCTGCATAAGATCAATACTCAGCATCGACCATTCATCTATCTGTGGGCTGCTAATAGATGGCTTGCATTCCGGGTGGATGTCGTTGGCGCCTTGGTGTCGTTTTTCGCCGGCGTGTTCGTCGTCCGCAGTGTTGGTCGAATTGATGCAGGTGCCGCCGGACTTGCCATGACCTACGCCGTTACCTTCACAGAGAACGTCCTCTGGTTTGTCCGGCTCTACTCGGCGAACGAGCAAAATATGAATTCCGTCGAGCGTGTCAAGGAATACCTTGATGTCGATCAAGAGGCAGCATCGATTATTCCAGAGAATAGACCACTATCCAATTGGCCGAGCAAGGGTACTGTTGAGTTCATCAACTACAGCACAAGATACCGGACCGATTTTGATCTTGTACTCAAGAATGTCACATTTAAGATTCTCGCTGGTGAGAAGGTCGGAGTTGTTGGCCGTACCGGCGCAGGCAAGAGCTCCCTCGCTTTGGCGCTGTTCCGAGCGTTAGAGGCGGAATCGGGCAAGATTCTCGTCGACGACGTAGACATCGGGTCCATCGGCCTCCAAGACTTGCGGGAGAATATCGTCATGGTACCGCAAGGTAAGACAACCCATATTTTCTACGTTGCTTCCAACCTCTAACTCCTCTGCAGATCCAACGCTCTTTACTGGCACAATCCGTAGCAATCTCGACCCGTTCTCTCTCTTCACCGATGAGGAAATCTACACCGTTCTCCGCGAAGTGCACCTTATTTCCTCGATATCAGCGTCAACAACGAGGACCGGAACACCAGAAGAACCAGGAACTCCCCAACCCATCGAAATATCGAATCCCACCTCTACTCCCGCCGTTGCCGATCTAGGCGCGAGCTTCTCAGGAGCAACCACAAATCCTGGCTCCATCCTCACGAACGTAGAGCACAACCACAAAGATAACGAGCTTAACAGAACCATCAGCAATGCTCACGAAACCGAGCAAACGACGGCCCTCCAAGCCGACAACAAGAACCCCTTCCACAACCTCTCCTCTCTGGTCTCAGAATCCGGCTCCAATCTCTCCCAAGGCCAACGTCAACTCCTCTGCCTGGCGCGCGCTCTCCTAAAAGCGCCTAAGGTGCTCTTGATGG
This sequence comes from Beverwykella pulmonaria, assembly GCA_001599595.1. Lineage (NCBI taxonomy): Eukaryota > Fungi > Ascomycota > Dothideomycetes > Pleosporales > Melanommataceae > Beverwykella > Beverwykella pulmonaria. The sequence continues at coordinate 359,303 of BCHH01000014.1, read as the reverse complement.
ACGAAGCTACGGCCTCTATCGACTACGCTACCGACGCTAAGATTCAAGAGACGATTCGCGAGATCAAGAAGACCATCATCACTATTGCGCATCGGCTGCAGACCATTATTGACTATGATAAGGTCCTTGTGCTGGATCATGGGAAGGTGGTCGAGTTTGGCGACCCGTGGAGTTTGATTAAGAAGGACGGTGGTGCGTTTAGGGGGATGTGTGCGACGACGGGCGAGTTAGAGAGTTTGGAACGAGAGGCGAGGAGAGCGAGGGAGGCGAAAGGGGCCGTGGATACAGAGGGAATTGAGGTGGCGACGGCTAGTAAGTAGCTGCAATGGACATCGAACTCACAAGAGAGGAATGGATATACCTGGATTAGAAGGATATCAACCTGACATTAATCTTCCTTCTTCTTGTACAGATTTCATAGCTGTGTTTTCTAAGTATTCCCGGTAGCATTGTTGACGACCTGGGGCAGAGTCTTTCAGTTAGTAGAGGGCAAAGCGAGCGAGCTTGCGTAGAAATTGGGTGGAGAGCGGCATTCAACCTTCGAACTTCGACATTCGACATTCGACATTTTCACATTTCGTTTTTGTTTGGGCTGTATGAGTCGGCTCTTTTTTCATGGGTTCAAAAGACTCCATGTATTGTATATATAAATAGGTGTTAGGGGTGCTGGAGAGGCATATACGAGCAAGCCGTCATAGCAATTGCATAGCTGATAGCATAGAAGCCTAATTGCTCATGTTCTGTTTCTGGTTGGTGGTACACGCCGCCATGTAAAAGTACTAGTGTCTCACTTGGAAAAAATGCTTAGAGCAAGTTTCTGATAGAGAGGAGAAGAGCACGATGAAAAAATTAGACATACTATTCATTTTTATGCCAACGACGATTACACTATTTGGAGTAGAGAAATAATGACAAGGCTGGAGTTGAAGCCAGCCAGCCAGCCAGCCCGTCCGTCCGTCTCGTCCCTATTAGACACCTTACATATTTCACAGGGTGAATGAAATTACAGTTTTTCCTTTTTCTCCTTTTGTGAACGCCTACCTCATTGCTCGGGAAAAGACAGCACTCCATGGATGTCCATCCATCCATCCGGCCGTCCGTCCCAAAGCCCCATTCCATCCCCTCGCCCATCTCTACCACCCCCGTGTAGCCAAGCGCTCACTATCCTTCAACTCGCCCGCAGTGTTAATTCCCACCATCGCCTCGCCCAAATCCATGCTCACCTCGACCAGCACCTTCGGATCCTTGAAGTGTGTCACCGCTTGCACGATGGCCTTTGCGCGCTTTGCTGCATCTCCGGACTTGAAGATGCCAGAGCCGACAAACACACCATCACACCCAAGCTGCATCATGAGCGCGGCGTCTGCTGGCGTCGCCACACCCCCCGCCGCAAAATTCACCACCGGCAGTCGCCCCAACTTCGCAGTCTCCTGGAGCAGCTCAAACGGGGCCCCGATGTCCTTTGCGTATACACGCAACTCGGCTTCGCTCATTCCTTTTGCGCGCGAGATTTCCGACGCGACGGTTCGTGTGTGGCGGACTGCTTCGACGACGTCGCCGGTGCCGGCTTCGCCTTTTGTGCGGATCATGGCTGCACCTTCAGAGATGCGGCGCAGGGCTTCGCCGAGGTTGCGGCAGCCGCAGACGAAGGGGGTGCGAAAGGGGGATTTGGAAACGTGGTGGACGGAGTCGGCGGGGGTCAGGACCTCGGACTCGTCGATGTAGTCGACGCCGAGGGCTTCGAGGATCTATATAACATGAGAGTCAGCTTGCTACGCCTACCGCATTGGGCGGGGCATGGGTGGAGGTGTGCATACCTGGCACTCGACAAAATGACCAATCCGCGCCTTCGCCATAACCGGGATAGTCACTGTGTCCATGATGTCCTTGATCATCTTGGGGTCGCTCATCCTCGCAACGCCGCCCTGGGCGCGGATGTCGGCAGGCACGCGCTCGAGCGCCATGACGGCGACGGCGCCGGCTTCTTCTGCGATGCGGGCCTGCTCGATCTGTCAGCTCCAATCCATGCCACAGGAGATGATTTGCGCCTGGGTGTCGAAACCACTCCCCAAAAGACGTATGTAGGAGGGGTGTGAGACAAGGGTACGGTACCTGTTCAGCATTCACAACGTCCATGATGACGCCACCCTTCAGCATCCTGGCCAATCCGGCCTTGACGGCGAAGCTCGTCTCGCCATCCTGAGCACCGGCGCCGTTGGTAGTAGGGAGCTCAGTTGCCATTGTTGCGATGGAATGCAATGTCTCGTAGGTTGCGCGTGTGGTTAGCGTGGTGGATAAAGAGAGTAGGTCGAAGTTACGTGAACAGGTACGAGAGCAGGAGGTGAGGTGGGGTGAGAAAGAAGTAGTATTATTATGCTGCAAGGAAGGTAAGGTGAGAGAAATTAAGGGAGTGGCTCAGTCTGTATAAGACTGGAAAGGGTAGCTGTCTTGCAACATGTCACCACCTTTTTTTTTCCGTCCGCACGACCCCGAAACCGGCACGCGGGGCTAGACTTCACCCCGCCATCTATGGCTTGCCGAGAGCGCGTTGAACGTCCCCGCCCTAGCTCAACTGGGCAAGTCCAAGAGTTCACCCCCGTGAAATGCCGCCGGGCCGAGTCGAGCAAATGGAAAAGGGAGATGTCGAAATAGAGCCACGGCCCCCATGCTGGGGCTGGGCGGCAGGGTTGTTTGTATGCAATGGTGAGTGTACGTAACTCGTCTCACAGGGCACGCCCAAAGTTTTGTGCTGAACAAGCCGTGAAATACCGTTCTGGGCCAAAGGATGTGCCAGATGCTGACCTATGAAGACAATACTGGAACAAAGAGCGCCCATGGTTGCTGACCACGCTTGCTGACCACGCTCTAGTATGGCGCCGTCTCGCGCTTCAGCCATGCCATGGCCAGACTGCCCTCCTCAAAGAACCTACTCGTCTTCTCAAACACCTCGCTGTGATACTCGTTGATGAATTCCCGCTCATCGTCCGTCAGCAGACGCTGGTCGACCAGGTTTCGGCAGTGCGGAGTCATAGTGACACGCTCGAAGCCGAGATACGGCTTGTCGCCGAACTTGTGCTTGGTCTTGACCTCCTTGACCATGATCATGTTTTCGATGCGGATGCCGAATTTGCCGTCCTCGTAATAGCCAGGCTCATCGGATATCACGTTGCCGACGGACAGGGACACTTCCGAGTACTGGACACGAGTGCCGATGCCAATTGGACCTTCGTGCACATTCAGGAACGAGCCCACACCGTGGCCGGTGCCGTGCCGATAGTCGAGACCCTCGGCCCACAGGAACTGCCGAGCCACGGTATCGAGCGCGAAGCCAGTAGTGCCCTTGGGGAATCGCACGCGCTCGAGGGCAATGTTGCCCTTGAGTACAAGCGTGTAAGCCGTCCGCTCGATTTCGGTCGGTTCTCCAAAGTGAAGCGTCCGTGTCGTGTCTGTCGTGCCGTCTTGGTACTGCGCGCCCGAGTCACAGAGATAGATGGCCTTGGGGTCAATGATAGAGCATGTGCCCTTTTCGGGCTTGTAGTGAATGACGGCGGCATTGGCACCGGTAGACGAGATGGTGTCAAATGACAGGCCCATGAACCGATCCTTCTTTGACCGGATGGCCTCGAGCTTGTCGGCAGCATCCACCTCGTCGAGTGTAGCACCCTTGGCGACCAATTGGTCCTCCAGCCACGCAAAGTACTCGGTCAGCGCTGCGCCATCGCGGATGTGGCACTGTCTCATGCCCTCGAGCTCCACCTCGTTCTTGATGGCTTTGGCATCCCCGATGGGACTACGCACCTCGTCCACACGATCCTCGCCGCCGAGCGCCTTGTTCAGCGCCCACGATGCCCGAGTAGAGGTCAGGAATTTCTGCTTCGTCTCCGTCTCGCTCTGGGCTTGCACCGACTTGGCACTTAGCGCCGCCGTGTCTTCGAAAATGGAGTGGTAAGGTCTGATGGCGACTTTATCTCCCAGATGGTCTTTCACATGCTGAGGTAGCTTGTTCTCGTCAATGTAGAGAGTGGCGTCTGACGGTGTAACGACAGCGTACGAGAAGAAGACGGGATTGTATGGGATGCTGCCAACGGTCAGTTCGGATAGATGTGCTCGAGGGCAGAAAGTGCAGATCCTACTCGCTGCCTCGAAGGTTGTACAGCCATGCAATCTCATCGAGCATAGACACAACAAACCCCAGGCTTTTCCGCTTCTCGAGCTCTTTTCTCAGATCCCCCAGCTTGTCCTCGAAGCTCTTGCCGGAGAACTCAATCGGCTGTATCCGGACCTTCTCGCTCGGCCGCGCTGGCCTCTGCTCTCCCCACACTACGTCTACGAGGTTCTCGCTGACGGGCTTGTATTCTCCGCCCTTCTTCTTGATCTTCTCGGCCAGCTTGCGGGCATCGGCAGCGGTGACAACGCTCGGATCAACGCCCACTACGGAGCCTGCCCCGACCTGCTCGGCCGTCCACTCTTGGATGGTGGGCACGTCCTGCAGTCCTTGCTTGAGAAGCTCCCAGTTGCTGTCGAGCTGCTTTTCGGCCTGATTGAAGTATCGGCCATCGGTTGCTAGCGCCGCCTTCTCGTGCGTGATGACGGCGTACCCCGCGGACCCAGAGAAGCCGCTTATGAATTCTGGCGTGGGTCAATACTTGCTTTTGCGTAGAGGAGCGGGTACAGGCGGCCATGCCGTGTCTGACCTCGTCGTCCGTCGCAGGGCGCAATGTACTCAGACTGATGGCTGTCTTCAGAGGGGACCACTGCTCGCGTGTCAATGGCTTGCGTCGAGTGCAGGGAGAACGGGGGAATAGGCACTGTAAACATCGACCTGGTGCTCCTTCATGAGTTTGCGGAGCTCGGCGAGCCGCTGCGTGGTGTTGACCTTCTCCATGTCTTGTGCAGCAGAGCGGAGGGTGCGGGCAGAGTGGAAAGCTCTGAGGGCAAGGACTGGGGACCCGGGGGATCTGGCGACTACATAGACTGCTGCGGATAGCGCGTGGGTGCTGGTGCTGGTGCTGCGAAGAAGCATCTGCGAAGAATGCTTCTCTGCATGCACCCCGCGAACGAGCTGCAGTCGCTCTTGCCGTCGCCGGCTGCAGGCCCTTGCCTTGCGCTTGCTGTGGTGGAGGTTGGCGCCTCGACCGCGCTTGGCGCCCGGCGCTTCCTTCTGGGTGAAACGAACAACACCATCCATCTGCGGCGGCTGGAATCCTCTGCAAGCACAGCCTTTGCCACTCCTGACACCTGGCCAATACCGTGAACATGCCGTCGTATTTCGACGCGGCGCTTCCCCTTCAGATCAGGCCCTGTGGCAGGTAGACAGCTCCCTTAAAGCAGAGCCAGACACGCCTGAACACCACCAGGCTAGAGGCGCGACGGGCTGGCCTCCCTCTGCGTAGCTAAGGCTTCCTCCGCCGCTAACTCGTCTCGCACGAGCATGCTGTGCCCGAACCAACTCCACAGCATCACCAGTCGGGACAGCGGCCAGCGCAACACTATCGAAAGAGGTAAGTTGGCCACACGAATCGCCTTGTATTTCTCCCTGTAGTCCTTCACTCCTTCTCTCTTGCGCCAGCCCGATTTTTTAGGCGTTATTTGTTCTTTTCACTCGGTCCAAGTGCCACCACAAACGACAACTGCTACTACGACTATGATGGACATCCCGCGCGCTACCAGAGGCCTGTCCAACACCAAACCTGCGCTTTCCTTATTTCGCCCGCTGACCCGCGCCCAAACAGTGGACGGAATCCATTGCCAGCTCACGCCATTACCATGGCAGATACTTCAGCGCAACCACTCCAAGCATTCCCAATAGGCTTTGAGGAAATAGAGGCACTCGTCAAGACCTTGTCCGAACCCGGCCACGCAAAGAAGATCTCGGAAACGGAAGCCACTCTGCGGGTCTTGCAGCGCTCGCCGCAGGGCTGGGAGATTGGCGATGCTCTCTTGAGTAGCAGCGACGAGAATGTCCGATTCTTTGGCGCTCTTACATTCACCGTGAAGCTCAACGCCGACTCGTAAGTCGAATGTTTGGCATCCAGTTGGGGTTGTGGATAAACTAACCACGCCCTGCAGGGCAGGACTAAGTGAGCATGATTCGCAGCAGCTGCTGTGCAAGCTCATAGTAAGTTTGGTCGAGCTATCCGTCGAATGGATTCAAGGCTCATGTCTGCCAGCACCATCTCATTTCACATCCATCTTCATCCCCGGCCACACGAAAGCTGTGTTCTACGCTTGCCCAATACTTCAGCAGACCCATCTCTGCATGGACGCAGTGCTTGAGAAGTCTGGCTGTCTCGTTTGCACAACAACAGCCCGTGCTCGATGACACTCTCAGCAACCACCCGTCAACATGGGATGTCCTCCCCCTACTGACCGATGATCAGCTTCATGTCCTGCTCGAGTTTGCGATGAACTTGGCAGATGAGGTGAAGAAGCTCTCCAATGTGCCCGAGTGCGTGTTCCTCCCACTTTCGTTTCTCGTGCACTCTAACGACCAGAAGTCGAACGCCTCACGAGCGTATGATTGCTAACGTGGAGACCGTCGAGGTCATACTTCAAGTCTCGTTCGGCCGTGGCGTCAAGTATCTCTCTACACTGAGCACAGACCCTCAATACGACCAACTCATGCTGCTTGGGGAGAAGCTTTGTGTTGCATCACTAAAATGCTTTATCGTACGTGATCATAGCCCTGACCACGTATCATGACTGACTAGGACCAGGGATGGATCTTCTACGCACAATCCGAGTTCAAGGAGGTCCCAGAGAAGCTCCAGTATCTTCGATCTGTGACCGAGCTCGCACTAGCTTGTCTCGAATACCATGTCGATGATGCTATGGAGCTAGTCGCCGAAGTCCTCGAGAACTTTCCCAAATTCTTCGAAGCGAAACAGCAACGAATGCTTTGGTCAGCTGTCACAAGTCAATGGGGCCTTGACATTTTGAAGAATCTCGACGCTGAGACTGTATCCCTCTCCAGGATCATTGTGGCATATGGCCAGATCTTGCTCGAATCGAGAACCCTGTTGCTTGAGCCAGACGACCCCCACCACCAACAAGTAATGTGTAGGTCAACCCACTGGGTGCTTTTCCCAAGATCACCGCTCGCCTTGAACCAGACTAGATGGATATGGGTATGGATGATGGATATCGGCTGACAGAATTACAGCTTTTCTGCATGAACTTCTCAAGTATCCTGATACTGTCGGCATTGAGGACGATGTCGCTCCAGTGGTGCTAGATTTCTGGAGTGGTTATGCCAGCACGATTTCCGATGAATCTTTCAATTTCCTGGAAGAGGACACCAAGCCAGCTTGGCTAGAGCAGGCCAAAGCCAACGTCTTCCAAGCAGTCTCCGAGTTCTTGCAAAAGATTATATACCCTCCACCTGCAGTGACAAAGACCTGGGATGAAGAGTCCAAACGGACGTTCAAAGTATTCCGAGTCGATGTTAGAGACATCATACAGGAGGCATACGAGGTGTTGCGCGATGCAATGCTAGACCAATTCATTGAATTTACCCTGCGTGCTCTCGTGGGAAGTAACTGGTTAGAGCTGGAAGCCGGTCTGTTCTGTCTGATGTCCATTGCCGACTCGCTGGTGGAAGCCTCCGATGCGCGGTTGAGTCGACTTTTCCAAAGACCCCTCTTCTCAATTATATCTGGGAATGCCGAAATACCTGCCGTCACGCTACGAACGGCGGTCGAAATGGTAGCAGCCTTCAATAGTTTCTTCCTCCGGCATTCTGAACTGCTCCCGCAAGTCTTACCGTTCCTTCTCAGTGCCCTCGCTCAACCATCATTAGCAAATGGTGCCGCAAAGTCTTTTGCTTCGCTCTGTTCTGAGTGCCGAAAATCTCTTACTGGAGAACTCACCTCGTTCTTTCAGATGTACGAGCAGTTTCTGGCCTACCCAACAGCCGAGGAATTTACGAAGAGTAAGGTGCTAGAAGGAATTGCTGCGATAGTCCAGGCGCAAGGATCGGATGAAGAACGATTGATTGGGGTTCGACAACTCTTCCGGTATGTCGCGCAGGATGCCATGCAGGCCATCAATGTCACCAAGGAGGGCAACGATTCCGAACAAGGCCAGGTGCTAGCTTTGACGACGCTGAAGTGTCTCGCTTTTATCGGCAAAGCCCTACAAGCTTCAGACGAAGACATTATCGATCTCGAGGCCGACTACAAGCCCTCGCAGTTTTGGATTCACGGGCCGGGGAAAGAAATCCAAAATCAAATCATTAATTTTGTCAACTACCTATCCCAGGTGTTTCCCGCGAATTCTGACATTGTGGAGCAAGCATGCAACGTTCTCCGAGCAGGCTTCAAGGAAACGGTACCTGGCCCTTTTGTCCTCCCCGCTTCTGCGACCATCGACTATGTCGCAAAGGCAAACATCCAGACACCGAGACTACCCTATGTGCTTGACACCGCATCCTGCTGGATAGCCTCCCACAAGCACGACAAGTCTGGGGAGTACCTGATACAGTCTCAGCGCCTTCTACGACATATTCTCAACATTATGCAAGCCTTGCAGAATCCGCGAAATGACCCCGAAGTCTCAGTCGGCTGCATTGAGCTCATTCAGAAGTTCGTCAACACCAATGCGCATATATTTACCACCGAGCAGCCCGACGTGCTGAAAGCCATGTTCGACTTCTCCATCGAATGCATCAAGTCTCCCGAAGTCCTTCCCAAACGCGCGGCCTGTCAACTATGGAAAGACATCTTCGAGCTGTCCGGAAATACAAAGAGCCAGCACCAAGGCACTGGCCAAGACATCGTCAATCACTTCGGTGCAGAGGTGACGTTTGCGCTGATGCACAACGTGTGCGGCGAAGTTGATCAAACCAGTCTTGATCACATTCTCGTCCCCCTTCGCAAACTCATCATGTCGGACCGGAACGCGAGGACTTATCTATCGAACGCACTCGCTATGCAGCCCTTACTCCTGCGCGTGAAGGAAGACCCGGCAGTGCAGGATATGGTGAGGAAATTCATTGAGAGCGTCATGAGGTATTTATTGTTTTTTGGTATTATTTGCACATGCATTCACACGGCTAACATGATACAGGAATGCAAAATCATCGTCGGCTTTCAAAGAGGCTGTCAAGACGTTCTGGCAGACATGTAAACAAATGCAGATGCAGTTCGCGCAACCCATGATGCATCCAGGCCATCGGTTCGCTCAGTGGGTTCCGACCGGGAACGGGTTTTAGGTTTAGAAGCTTTCATCGGGAACGATTCAGAACTCGGCGACAGATGCCAGTGCAAATGTTACTCCGAATGCGAGCTTGAATGCTATGTTATCCAGCATGAGAGACTGTACGTTTGCCTGCTTTACCCGGCGCTGGAGAAACGAGTAGGGCACGATGTGGATGCCGCGGGATTCGAGGAGCTGCTCATGTCAGCCATATCCCCCTTTTTATTTATTTTTTTTGTTTCTCCTCTCAGCGTATTGGTAAAAAGGGCATTATAGAGAGCGGAAACGGAGCATAACGCATAGCGGAGCATAGACTCCCCCCTACATAGCGTCCAACAAGTCATACTCTACTCACCTGGATAATGACAATCCCCAACCCAATCAGCAACGCCAACGGCTTACTAAACACACTCACGCCCAATCCCCCCAGCACCCCCAATATGCTGCCCAAACTGATCTGCCGTATGGCCTTTGGATTGAAGCCACCCGACTCTTTGACGATAGGAACGCTCGCTTCTCGTGCGTATGTGTTTTTCAGATCGGTTGTGATCTTTGTGAAGGGGTCCATTGGCGATTCGCAGAGGTGAGGCCGTGAGAAGGTGCGTACCAGGAGAGGTGTGCTGAGCATGAGAGGTGTCGCGATGAGGAGGCCGCGGCGGAGACCGGGAGCGAGGAAGGCCATTTTCGGGGGCTGGAGGATGCGTTGGTGGGTATGGAAGGGATGGAGGAGCATGCAGCAGTGTTCAGATGCGCCAATGGCTCGTGGGATGGTGCTGATGTTGGAGTGCACTGTTCTTTGGCGACCCGGCGAGGTGCTGATGTCATTGGCTGGTGGTGGGCGTTCTCGCTAGGCGGCTTCGGGACGGGAGCTTGGACCCTCGAAACGAAAATCGGGGACTGCGCACCCATGCACCTTCGCGTCTTCAAACCTCACATCTCATCCATCATGCCTCCTCTGGGCTGAAGCCACACACACACACACGCACCTCTCACTCCAATCGCCCAGCTATGTCCAGCTACCCGCCTTGATAATCCCCTCCATCTTCATCCCTGCCTTATTTCCTCGCGACCCTTGCCGCCATGGCGCGCCACACCACGCTCTTCCTCGGTCTCGCGAACCTCGTCATCCCCATCGCGATTCTGGTCTTCGCGACTGGCTTCTTCCCTTACAAGCCATTCATGCCAGGCCTGGCGACGTACGAGAAGCCGGGCTGGGAGCATGCTTTTGACTGGAAAGAACAACCGCAGCCTGTGTTTGATAAGCTGGTGTTTATGGTCGTCGACGCCCTGCGGAGTGATTTTGTATATGGCGAGGGGAGTGGGATGGGATTTGTGCAGAGGTCAGTGTTGACTGCCGCTGAAAAGGCTTGCCAGAGAGACGCCGTGAACGGCTGCTGCAGAGTACTAACTCGTTATCCAGCCTAATCCGCGACGGCTCCGCCATTCCCTTCACCGCACACGCTACATCCCCTACTATCACCATGCCCCGCGTCAAGGCAATGACCACGGGCTCCATTCCCTCCTTCCTCGACGTAATACTTAACTTTGCCGAGTCGGACACGACCTCTACGCTCGCGACGCAGGACACCTGGCTCGCGCAGCTGAAGGCCAAAGAGGAAGGCAGGCTGGTCATGTATGGCGACGATACCTGGCTGAAGCTGTTTCCGGGCTTCTTTGCGCGCGCAGATGGGACGAGCAGTTTTTTCGTTTCGGTCAGTCGTTTGCGCCCCAGTGTACATAGGATGAATTTGATTTTTGCTTCCAGGATTTCACAGAAGTCGATAATAATGTGACCAGGCATGTCCCGAGTGAGTTGCTAAATAGTGATTGGAATGCCATGATTCTGCATTACTTGGGTCTGGACCACATTGGGCACAAGGCTGGTCCTACGAGGTAACGGCCAACAAATCGTGGGGGAAGGATTTTGCGACTGACACCGAATAGCCCCAACATGATCCCCAAACAAATCGAAATGGACAGCATAGTCGAGCAAGTCTACAACGCCATCGAAAACGAGGATCACCTCGAGAATACACTCTTCGTGCTCTGCGGCGACCATGGCATGAACGACGGCGGGAACCATGGCGGCTCTGCACCTGGCGAAACCTCGCCCGCGCTGGTCTTCATGTCGCCCAAGATCAAGAAAATCACCGAGTTCCTGGATCGAGAGTCGCCGACAACCCCGAAAGGCGAGTTTGAGTACTACAAGAAGATTGAGCAGAGCGATATCGCGCCGACGCTCGCGGGGCTGATGGGGTTCCCGGTGCCGAGGAATAACTTGGGCGTCTTCATTGAAGAGTTTTTATACTTTTGGGATGATGGTGAGTTGCTATCGTGCTCTTTTTCACGGGAACCGTACAGCTGATTGCATAGGAATCGATCGTATCCAACTCCTGCTCCGCAATGCAAGACAGATCAAAACCATTGTTGAGGCAAACTACCCTAGTCTGAGCTTTACAGACGAGGTGAAGGAGATGGATTGCGGAAAGTTGCTGACGAATGGAGAGTCTCTAGCATGTAGGTGGCAGATGGTTGTCCAGGCTATGTCGACGGCAGCTACGTTGCATCCGCAGATGAGGGTGAATTTCTTGTACAGCGTAAGTCCCATATGATTTGATCATCTTCAAAGTCCACATACTCACAAGAGAATAGTTCATGCGCGATGCCCAGGAGACCATGAGCAGCACAGCGTCCAATTACGATGTCTCACGCCTCTTTCTCGGCTCATCTCTTGCGTTCTTGTCTTTTGTGCTGGCCTATCGCTCAATGCCGATGCTCCGGCCTTTCTCGTCGACGGGCATCTTCTACGCACTGACACTACTGCTCTATGGCGTTCTTATGTTTGCAAGCTCGTACGTAGAGGAGGAGCACAATTTCTGGTACTGGGCTACATCTGGCTGGTTCTTCTACCTCTTTATCTGCGAGTATGTGCCTCACCCCTCCTCCGCTGCGCTTGGACTGGGTGCTGACATGCCTCTGTCTAGATCTCGAAAAGAGTGGTTCCCCAAGTTCATCTTCCATCCCGCTCTCATGCTGCTCCTCCTTCACCGTATAATCCGGCGCTGGAACCAGACCGGTCAAAAATACGCCGGCGCCCCGGACATCGTACATTCGGCCTTGTTTCGCGGCTCTAACTCTATCATACTCTGGTGCTTAGTAGGCGCAACATACATGGACATCATGGTCCGGCTCTCGCGTCACATCGCTCGCTCCATATCTTCCTTCGACGACGGCAAAAGCAGAGATCCCGTTGATTTCGAGTCCACGGATATCAACGGGTTTATCGGCACGATTGCGGTCCTACCACTTACCGCGTCGGCGTTCGTGTTTAAGTTGGCCTTCACAGCCCGTGATGCGCCGGAGCTGACGCAGGGGATCAACCAGGGGCTGCTCGATTGGGTGGAGGGGCTGAGTTTGGTGACCGTTGCGCAGATTATATATGCGGGTATACTGTTAGTGGCAAGTTGGCAGGTCTTATCCGAGTGGAGGAGGTCAAAGACGAGAAAGCGTGGCCAGGGAAACGGCTGTGAGTGCCCCACTTTGCTTGTGGGGGGGGGGAGAGAATGCTAACCTTGGACACAGACCTCGCAGTCGCACTTTTCGATCTCCTAGCTCTGTTTCTGGTTACGCAGACGAAAGCCGAGAATATTCCTCTTTTTCTCCTATTCAGGTCGCAGCTCTTCTTCCTAAGTATCTATTCCTCTCCTTGTATACCAAAGCACTCCTTCTAACCAAGATATAGCGCTCATTGACCTAACTCCCACCGCCATAACCCTGACCACGCTCCTCCTCACACAAACATCATTCTTCGCCCTCGGCGCCAGCAATGCCATATCTAGCATCTCTCTATCCAACTCATACAACGGCGTTTCCTCCTACAACCTCCCACTCGTCTCCCTCCTCCTCTTCGCCTCCAATTGGGCAGGGCCCATATACTTCTCCTCGGCCGGTGTCCTGCTCCTCGGCTCCCACGGTCGCGAACAACGATTTGTAAACAAAGACGAATTAGACGCGAGGGACTGGATTGCGGCTGAGCGGGAGCATTTGGAGAAATTGGTCACGAGGGAGAGTGAGGGGAGGGAGAGGAGGAAGAACGATGGGGCTTGGATGAGGCATGTGGGGTTGCTAACGGCGGGGGTTAGTGCAGGGTTGATGGCGACGATGGTGAGTTGTACGGCACTCAGGGAGCATTTGTTTGTTTGGACGGTGTTTAGCCCCAAGTTTTTGTTTGCGGGGGCTTGGGGGACGTTCTTTCACTGGGGGGTTACGTTGGGGTGGGGTGGGGTGCTGTGGGCGGCGGGGAAACTGTAGGAGCGGAGCATGGACGGTGGAAGACGTGGGAAATGGTAGACGAAAGGTGTATTCTTTTGTGTGGGTATGCGATGGGTGAGGTGGGATTGTGGAATTTCTGACAACTGAATATGGGTTCCTTGTTTAGAGATTGCAGTAAGCAACTACAACCTTTCCAGTTCGATACGCGCTTTTCATCGCGTACGATGACAAGTTATCATGGCAACCCGTCCGTAAGCCCATATTCCTCATTATGCTTCATTTCGTTAAAGCAAGATAGCCATCACATCCGCAAACACCCTGCAACGTTACGTAATGTCACAACCCCCGACAATGCACAACGTAGGGTTGGCATTAAACTTGTGACAGAAACGCTGCTTCACAATCAACATCACTCCCACTTTCAGCCCTTGCATTTCTGTTCCTTTTCGCATCATTTCCCCCTCTTTCAATTCTTCGCATCCCCATCAGATATCCAGAACAAAATGCCGCAGCCCCCGCTCATCCCAATACATCATTCCCCCACCCCCACCCCTCCTCCCCTTGACCCGCTGATCAATCGTCCACCTCATCTCCAAACTCTGCCGATAATTCTCCATTCTCTCCCTTCCATCGCTCTGGCTCCAGCGCAATGACTCCGTCGCGGAGCCGGAACTAGCCCACGTGCTGGCGCTAGCGTGCTTGTCGTCGCGGGGGAAGGTGGGTAAGAGTAGAGGCGAGGAGAAATAGGGAGGTGGTGGCAGGTCGATGAAACGGCCGGATGGTAGCCCGAGACGTGCTTCGATACTTCGACGGGAGAGAGTAGGGCTGCAGCCGCGGTACAGAGGGCGCTCGGTGCTAGACTGCTGTGAGGATATGCCAAGACTAACCCTCGTAGTCGTCTCTCTCATGTAAGAGATGATCTCCCTGTCTAAAGAATCGGGACGCGCGGGCCGTGGTGGTGGTGGGCCGAGCGGCCGGACAAATTCGAGCGCTGGGGGTGGGGGGATGTAGGCGTGCTTTTCTGGGGCTTTGGTGGATATGGTCGTAGCAGTTGCAGTGTCGCCGCTGGTTCTGGGGTCTTCAGGGATGGGGTTTGAGATCTTAGGGCAGGGGATGGAAGGCAGTGGTGGTACTACCTGTGGGTTTGTGGGGAGCGGTTTGAAGAAGCGGGAGCCTGGCATGTCTTAATATCAACTTATATTGGACAGAGGAGAGAGGAATCATACTCATGCTTCGCAGCGCGGCGAAGCCGGAGGGCTTCTTGATCTTGTTTTCCTTGTCTTGACTTGCTCTGCTCCTGCTGGATGCAGCGTCGTCTTTGCTTTTCTCGGCCCGTACATGAATCAGTCGTGGGTTTTCTGCACCGGCTCGAATGCCCTGGTTGAGATAGCCTGCTCCATGGCTAGGGATAGGAGGCGCTCCGGAGGCGCTGGCCGCACGGGTATGCGTGTGAGTGTCTTTTTTCTGGAAGAAGCGAGATGCTGGGAATTGCGGTTAGAATGGTTTAGTCAGGTCCTGTCCTTTTCCCCCGATCATATCTTCATTCCTCTTCCGTCCTTCTCTCGGCGACATCTCAATATTCCATTCAATTCCAGCTCAGTATACCCAAAGTCGCTCAAGGCTGCGAGGCAACGCTAAAGGTGAAACAAAAAGATCAAAAAGAAAGGAAAATATGTACCTACGCTTTTTCTTCATTGCTGCTCCACCAATCCCACCCTTTCCATCTACTCCACTAATCATAGCGTCAAAGTCCGCGTTCTCCGTATTCGCGGCCTGTTCGTCAGTGTTTGGCGCATGGAAGAAGCGCGAAGCTACTTTTCATTAGCTAAGTGTAGGATAGTGGATGTGCTGGGAAGGGAGGAGCGAAGGGAAGGAGACTGAAGGGTAGAGCAGAGCAAGAGATGAGAGGATTGGGGAGAAGAAATGGCGAGATTGTAACACAAGTACTGAACCTTTGGTCTTGAGGCTCTTCATCTCGTCTCACGTCGAGATTGCTTCAGGCCGAAGTCACTAAACTGTAACGTTGTTGGTTTAGTCCTGTTGAGCATATGGTGTGCAATTGAGTTTGTGCTCGTTGCATTATTTGTAGGTAATGGTGCTGGCGAGTGAGTGTCGAAGATGAGGCTCGTTTTGAAGAGCGGAAGTGGAAATTTTCAGAAATGCTGCCACTTGGACTGACGGTTCGTCATTTGTAGCATGGTGGGACGTTATATTGGGTGAAGTGAAAGGGCAAAAGGGGGATTAGGGGAGGTGGTGAGGGCGAGGTGGGTGAACGCAAAGTCGGGATCATTGTGTTGGGAAGGCCAAGGGACATGGAAGAAGATCTTAATAGTAAGAACTCGATGGATTAGAGATTCAGGGTAGAAGGTGAGGGATGAATGTATGAAATGGAAGCGGACATACAATGACAGGGCAGATAACTTCTAACTTGCCATCTCATCACGGAGTCTTAGTTTAGAGGAGAATAGTTCGTAGCCTAGCACTCTCCGCAGACACGTTAAATTAAAATTTGACAAATACTGGGAAGCTTTACAAGCTGGCTCGACAGAATTGCTTGCTCTAGTATTTCTCACAAAATTTAGAGTTCATCGTACATGGCAGAGGAGATAGGAGAGACTAAAAACAGGATACGCAGAAAACGCACCAAGCAGCAGTGCTAACACTTTGCAAGTCCATGATAGATAATAAGGAGACGAGAAACGGGGGTATAGAAGGACTAAGTATATCCCTGTCGAAGGAGGAAGAGAGTGAAGTGTCCATTTCAAAAGTTGAAGCATTTTCCCCCAGCAGAAAATCCCTTCGACAACGTCTCCATGCTTCCGTCATGAGCCCTAATTACCTATATATCATACCCTTTGCCCTTCATTATGCTCATGCGACTGTTTTTTACTCTATAATGCCAAAATCGTCCTGATATCCCGATACCCACAAATCTCCGCCAATTCCAAAACACCCACCCATTTCATCTTCGTAGTAAGACTCCACGTCTTGACTCCCCTATCAGCACCCTTCTTCAAGAGCAACCCGACTAGATCCTTTATTCCTCTTTCCACAGTCCAATGCAACGCATTCCTCCTTCCCCATGCCAACACGTTACATTGATGATCTCCCTCAGTCTCTTTCCTGCTGCCTCCCATCATCAGATTGACGTCCGCACCACGGTCAAGCAGATATGAGATGACGGCTAAATGATTACAGGTAACGGAATATGCGCATATAGCATGAGCAACAACGTCCGCCGAGGGCGAGGTGGGAGATATATCGCCGCTGGCTTCGAGGAGGAGAGCGATTGACGCAGCAGAAGCGAACTGCGCGGCTGAGTTCAGAATAGTAATGGAACCGTTCAAAGACGCGCCGTTTGGGTCCGCGCCGTGAGCTAGACAGTAGCGAGCTAACTCCTCATGGTGGGTCATGAAGCTGAGATTCGCTAGCAACGTTGTGCATAAAAGATATTGTGAATTAAAGGTAGTAAGTATGAGAAATCAAGTGAGAGATAGCAATGAGGGGCGTGAGGCTTTTGTCCCTAAAACCGGTAGCCTGATCGTCGAGATTGGCGCATTGATATCCCATTTTCCTTCCTCCAAGACTACTTCTCGTGTGGCCTTATCACACGTCTCCTTGACCTTCGTCACCAACGTATACATATCCTCGCCATCAATCTGGAATTCATGTTCAAACAGTATCTTGACAAGATCGACTCGCTGCTCATCAATAGCAATTTTCAGTGCTCCCATATGATGAAACCATTCCAGGACCAAGGGATGAATGCTGCTACTACTCGAATATGTTAGATCATCTACTATCCAGAGGTCGAGAAACGCAGTAAGTGAGGCTGCGGAGGGACTATTGGATAAAAGGATGGCCAGTGAGAGGACTAGAGCCTTGAGGAATTTTCCGAAGGGAGTGGTGGGCCAGTTATTGTTAGGCCGCGTTCACCGAGCTGTGTGTGGAACTTCCCACAATGGCGAGGTAGGTGATGTCGATAG
This sequence comes from Beverwykella pulmonaria, assembly GCA_001599595.1. Lineage (NCBI taxonomy): Eukaryota > Fungi > Ascomycota > Dothideomycetes > Pleosporales > Melanommataceae > Beverwykella > Beverwykella pulmonaria. The sequence goes on along the minus strand of BCHH01000014.1, from coordinate 341,850 downwards.
GTCGTTTATTTGGATGTCGATTGAAGGGTTAGAAGACAGTGGTAGAGGTTGTGCGACTGTGAGGTTGTAACATTGCCAGATTGGAATAAACCAAGAGCGAAAGCCTTCAACTATGGACCGGGAGAGTATATTCAGCCAATGGGGATTCCTCACCCCCATTTAGACGCCAAGAATCAACAATAATAGCCCAATCCGTGAGGCGTAATCGGCGGCTGACGTTACCTTAAACGTGTTCCTATCCGGTACGCCCGATCATTTCTTTATGTAAGCCTCTGTCCTGAAACACCACACCTGTGGGTCTACGGCTTGAGCGAGTGGAGGAGAGATTAATAAATCAGTGCTCTCATTCTGCGGCATTAATGTGAAGCCTGAAGTTTAGCTGCCCCAAGCCAACTTCCAAGACCTTTACATGGGAAACTAAAGTGTGAAATATGTATTGTAGAAGGAGCATACTTAACTCGAAACACGATCTACTTCTCATGGCGAGAAGGATTTCGTGTGACGAAGTAAAAAAGTCGGCCGACTGCAAAGGACTTTATCGGGTAATCACGCTCAGCTTACTCACTCTCTAGCCGCCCTAAATTCAAAGTCGAGACCGGGATCGAAGACTCGGAAGACTCATGAAACCTTAGCTCATTCATTATCCATTCGCGAAGACCATGAGGCGTGCACGGAAGAAGCCAAACAATACGAGTGGACAGCCGGCGACTCTGTGATTTCCGACAGGTTCTCTGCCTGCTCAGCCATTGTTTTGTGGGACTACAAACAAATCCTTATCTCCCACATTCCGCGTACAAAACTTAAGACAGGGAAACCGGCAATGAGTCCAGATCCTAATGACTATTACGTCCTAAGTGAACTTTTGGTGGCTTATAAATTGGTTTAAAGGCGCTAAACTTGGAGACGGGAGTGGGTACTTTTTGAAAGCCACAAGTATGAGTGAGGAAGATGAGGACACGATCATGGCTTTGTTCGCGAGGAATAGTGTATCTGTACAGCCAATTCCATATGATAAGATGTCGACGCCGAGGAAACATGAGATCAAAAGACCTGCGGATGGCTCGTGGCCGCCTACTATCTCGTTCACTTAGGAGACAATGGGTATTACCTACAAGTTGTTCCTAGCGCTTTGTGGGTGAAGTTTGAAAGTTAACGTGGGACCCATCATCGATGGGACACCCAAACAATCCCACAACCACCCATCCAGCAATCCAGCAACGACAAAGAACACCGCAACCAACACACAACACAACGAACGACACCAAAATCGAACACAGGAAGAGGACACTCAAGGCGAGGGACCACGATCATTCCCCTATCTTTCGGTATATATATATATATATCTTTCTTTCTTTTGATAGATGCAACGAAATAGCAACGGACTACTATCAAAACTATCAGCGCATTGCTACCTGGGACATCGCATGGCTGCGAGTCGCTTTTACCCTTTTATTTCTATTTTGCACCCTTTACTACGACTCAGCACTGCTTACGTTTCACGATCGGTTGCGTACCTCTATCTCTTACTATTTTTAAAAGAAAGAAGAATAGTTTGGGGTTACCATGATTGGACCTAAATGAGTTGAAAGGAGCATCCCAAATATTTACTTAGATATTTCCAATGTGAGAGAACAAACACGGATATATTGGAAAGAAAAGGCATAAACGCTGGTACCGGTATACTCAGGAAGGAGAAGGTGGCAGAACACCTTTCCGGAGAGCGTATCAGAACGAAAGGGGTATCACCTGGGATATAGCATATACTGCATGTTCTCGCATCTAAAATTCATAAATAGGGTGCATCTTGTAGGATCTTTCGGCGGTTGCAAAAGGCAGGCTGGCAGACACAGTCGTTTTTAGTACAGTAAAATTGACCCTCTTGCCCTCTGCCTGAATCTACATACCACCTCTACGGCGGAGATCAGAGTCAGTAGAGCGCGAAAAGTTGTTGTGGGCGTGTTTGAACTCTTGCGCAAAGATCAACCCACCTACACTATCGAGTTGTTGGAACTGTAATTTTGGGAAGGAGAAAGACGTGCTGGTTGAGTAGTACGTGCTCAATGCAACGAGTAAGATGGAAAGTTGCCGCCCGGCATGATATTAGAGATAGCCGAGCAGACGGAATATTTATCTAATTCTCTTTAGTTCCCTCCGCTGCATGTTCCTACGTCCAAGAAGAACAACAGGGTTATGCCTAGGAAAATTTTCAAGAAGCTGCAAAAGGCGCCCTAGCAGATATGGTAGAGTTTAGTAAGATAAAGCTAATCCTCTTATCCTCTAATTAAATTTTGGTGATTCTCTTCAGATGTAGGAATATGCAGTATGTACAACTGTTTCCTAAGAAGAGAATATAATTTGTAGGATATGACTATGGAGTGAAAGTGCGCATAGCATTCCTGACCCCGCTTTCAAATGCTTGGCATACCGGTATGAGCTAGAGTAACAACTTTGAACCTCACCGATAACAGTCATTTTTCTGTAAGCCATTCGGCACATCATCGGTCGCTGAGCTTTGAGAGGGGAAATTTTCTACTCCATCAGTTAACAGTCACTGTTGAAGGAGCCATGTACAGTGGATCGCTCGATGAACCAGAGAAGTTCACACCACTCTGTGTCCATCTGAGTCTCAGTCATTACGCGGTGAGCCTTGTGGTTATACTCATTCTCTGGCGTTTGGAGAGTGAAAACTAACTATTTATCTGTGAGCTTTCCATGGAGTTAGGAGATAGCATATATGAAGCGAGATTCTCTAGTTCTCCCTCTTTCTTACTATCCACCATCTTGCTTTCGTTAGTCATTCCAAAGACTTCTATTTCTGGACACTTTGTAGCTGGAATTTAAAAGAATATCGAAATTTCACTGCCTATATTCCAACGGCGGTGCAAAATATCATTCGCTCACGTTCGACACGATGGCAGGCATAATAAATGTGGAGAACTGCGAGCAATGGGGTTTATCCAAACCTTTGCCGGTAAGCAAATCAAAACCTAATATCATTCAAAACTAAGGGAAACAGGGACAGCAAATAAAGTGGCGATGCGAAACTTGTGCCCTTCACGAAGCTGAGCCTATCAGCATACTTCATTCAATTGATGTAAAAGAGTGTTATAAATGTGGAATCCCCCGAGACACAAAAGATCGTCTACTGGGAAATGTATGGGGGATAGGAAGTCGCACCGCACACCGTGCATGGAGATGCAAGATATGCTTTGATCATAGAGTTAACGTTAGAGACGACACCAACGATCTCAACTATGCATGGGAACAGCGTTGTCGTAACTACGAAAATTGCAAGATAGAGTGGGACCCAGTGATTAGCATTGGGAAAGGCTGGGACTTTTGGTTATGCAAAATTTGCCTAAAAGCGGGAAGCCCCCCTCGACAAAATCGTTTGGCCGAACCCAAATGCGGCGGATGTGACAAGATATTCAACCCCTACATGGGATCCAATGGATGGCATGGCGTGAGCGTACCACCAGCGCTCAAAGAACACAACTGGGATCATCTCTTGTATTGGGCATGCATGATGCTCAACTGCGGCCACACCAACACTCCTGATGCTGGGAACTGCTCTAAATGTCGCTCCTCGAGGAAGGAATATGGCATTGCGGTGGAGTACCCCCTTAGTGTCACCAAACCACCATTACTCGGCTAATAGTTACGTCTTTGTCTACGGCGCGGCTTTAGACTGCTTCTGACTTACTCTTCCTTTATGTGCCTGCTCTACACTCCAGACTTGAAAATATGGCGTAGGAAGTTAGATCCTTTCTTCCCTTCAATTGCTGAGGTTGATTTGTATATCATTAAAGATGCATTTCAAGGCCGACGTTATCTGGTATACCGTCTCTTGACTAGAACTTGTGACTGGTTATAAGATGGGCTTATTATACATTTAGAGCTATTTTCAAAGTCTGTTTTCTATGAAAAAGTTCCCCACACTGTTTGAATAACACTTATGGTTTCCAATTGTTAGCGATTATTATATCTTGCTACCTTGTTTGTTCTCAGGACTCAAGCTGTAAGCGATCCATAGATATAATATGAAGGAAATTCCGCCTCCTCTAAAAAAGTCCTCTCTGCTTTTCATTCATGGCAATTTCGTTGTTTCGAAAGGCATCGCCGTTTGACTGGACACACAAACAATTGGGTGGGTGAGGTGGGGAAACTGCTCAGCATGTGACTATCATGGTTCATGATTGAAAGTGTGGCCTTAAAAACCCTTATTGGGTCATTGAGCAGGCCGAAGAGTCAGACAATATGATGATACTCCCCTCTGTACTTACCCCATGTGATGCCATTTAGGCGAGCATCCTGAGGTTTCACTTTTCTCATCACTAGCCTACTCCACTTCAAAGACACTGAATACTTAGATTGACGTTCGCATCTTCTGCTATCTTAGTGTTACAAAATTGGTCCACCACATAGAGATAAAATTTCCGCATAATTAACCAGGAGATTTTGCACGACGCCACTACAGTTAGTAAGAAACGGAAAAAACTCCACTAGAGCCGAAGACTATTATTTGCCTAAATGGACTATACAGAAAAAAGGTACAAAACCCGGCAAAATGGTTGCAAATTACAAATTGCCAGAGCCTTCATCTTCAGATAACAACTTTCTCTTTCTGCTGCTACGCTCTGTTCTTACTAGAAATTTGTATTGTTCCTCTGCCGCTCCCTCTGCCTTTGATCTCGGTGTGCGCCAAAAGAGTACATGTATTCCAAATCTTCAACCAATTAACAGACATGCCCTGTTTGCGCAAAGCACTCCATAATCGCTCCATTTCTTCCTCAATGCGCACTTAGGCGAGAATTTATCTTTTTGGATCACTTGATGAATGCTAAATATGTAATCGTAACTAGAAGGAGATGACCTAGTAGCAACGAAACCACAAGGAGTGATATTGAGGAGTTTCTCAGTAGATCAATGTTCAACGCTCGATCAATAACTAAACAACAGTCTAAATAATGTGTACAAATAAGAGTAATAAATCTAATATATATATGTACAAAAGTGTGACGCTACCCTATAAGCCTTTCTAGATCGAAAGAAAACGTCAAAACTCGTGGCGGCCGACACCCATTATGGTAGACTCCATAGAAACATGTACAAATGAAAGGTAGATAATAGACGCGAACTCCGACCAGAAGAACCTCAGCCGCCCCAGCCCGACCCGGATGAAATGAAAACATTAGTTGTACCTACGCGTCAAACGTACCCTAATATCTTTCTTCGGGCTCCTCGACGCACCACCAATGCCCATCTGAGGCATCTTAATCTCATCACCCTCGACAGGCGCCAAATCCCACATGGTGAGCAGACTCGATGCAAAGATCAGGACCTCTTTCTCCGCGAAGTAGCGGCCCTTGCACTTATACAAGCCGCCACCGAACACATTCAAATTCTTCATTGTAACCTTAGGCTTGCCATCTGCGCCCTCCTCAATAAACCGTTCTGGGATGAACTTCTCCGGTTCCGCGAAAATGCGCTGATCCATCTGCATCGTTCCGTTGCTCATGACCAAGGTGGCCCCGGCGGGAATAGTGTAAGCCTGCGGCCTCTTCTTCCCGAATTTTTCAGCATCGGATGCAGATTCGCGGAGCGTGACATCTTTGATAACTTCGCGGATACCGAGGCCGGACATGTTCATGCGCATTGTCTCGTAGAATGATGCCTTGATGATTGGGCAATTGTGCGTCAAACCATCGACATCGATCTCCAGTTTCGGGTACCCGGCCGCCGTGCGCTCACCAGACGGGGAAATCTTAACGTATGGAGCAATTTCTTCGCGAATGTCCGAGAGCAGGGTGCTCTTCGAGTAGATTTGGAGAAGCATCCAGAAGACGTTCTTGTTTGAGTTAACATTCACACCCCAGAGGATGGAGACGTCATTGGTGTATTGAAGTACGGGGGACGCCTTGCTGTCGGTCCAGATCTTGACGCGCTGCTCCATAATTGCGGAGATGTCAGAGAGGTCTCCCCATTTCGCGCCAGGGTCTTGTCCAGCTTGCTTCGCGGCAACGGCTTCGTGCCATTCTTGCATTGCGACGCTGAGGCGGTCGCGGGCAAAAACAGCCCGTCGGCCCGCGGCGGTCACGTTGGTGAGGAGCTTGGTCACGAGGTGGTGCAGTCCGGCGTCGAAATCCCACAGGTCTTGTTGCAGGTTGGGGAAATTCTTAATCAGAGATTTGCCCCACATGTTGTCAATGACGACCTGGCCCATGAAATTCACGACGAGGCCGAAGAAGTCGGCTTCGAAGGTTCCGTCGGCGTTGAATTTGACGTTCCCGGCTTGCTCCCAGAGTTCTAGTGAATTTCCTTGAGAGTCTGGTGTTGATGGCTCGGAAGTGACAAGTCGGGCGGCGTCGACTTCCATGGACTTCACTGTTCGGCCAGTTGCCTCGTGGATGAAATCTTCCTTGAGCATGAGACTCAGGCCGTGGTGGTGGGCATGGAACGCCTCGGCCTCATTCTTACTAGCACCTTGGTCATTGAAAGTTGTCCTCATGAACCATTCCAGAGTCTTCTGCTTGTTGAGAACATTTCCCCTCTGGGCAAAGATCTGCTGGACGATAGAGGGCATATTGACGACATAGTAGAAGGTGGAGCCGATGCGGTATGAGAAGATGCCATCGCCAGTGTGGTCGCTATACACTATTTAGTGACTTGGCCTTGACTACTTGTCCGTGGAATACTTACCGGTCACTGGAGATGGTTCCTTCGATATTTCGCGCGAAAGATATTGCCGATCCTACCCACGGAATCCAGTAGGAAATGCGATTCACGGTCTTGGTAGGTCCGTCGTTGTTGTGCCTCGCGATGTAACTTCGCGTTCCAGTAATGATGCGAGTGGTTAGACAAATAATAGCAAAGACATAGAGTGCCGACTTCAACGGCGAGGCAATCACTGCCTGCGTATAGGGATGACTTTGCAGAGTGTATAGAAGACCCATCTTTGCTTCGGTGTTTGACAGTGCGGCGAGATTTGAGAAAAGATACTTTGAAGGAATATGACCGTCCCAGCGCTTCGATATAAGCATTAGGCCGCCAAGCGTGAAGGATAGTAGCAGTCCAAGTATTCCCCGACACTTACTCACCACGATCTCGAATCGGATGTTGTATAGCATGCATCTCACTTTACGCACGCCCAAGTCCGCTATTCTAGGAACCCGACAAGCGGGCGCTTGTTGCGCGGCGCAGTTTCCAACGCGCGCAGGGGTCCAACCCTAGGCCCACCACGACTTCCAGCTGTCCCATTGAAGTAGTGGGCGCCCGCCTCCGCTGCGTTGGCAAAATTCCGCTGGCAGCTCACGCGTTAATGGCGTTAGACTGGTGAGCAGCGCTCGTGTTGAGCAGGGAAATGCTCTCAAGAACTCTCCGTCAGAATTGACAAACTAGCCGGAAGACCAGGATGTGCATAGTGTCTGTAATCCAAGATCTCGGAAATCTCCCGCTGTCACGAGTGATGACAGAGGGCTACGGACGCCGTTATCCACATGGTGAAACATGGCAGCTCGTAGGGCTAGTGAGAAACGTGGTGTCGCACGACAGTCGTGTGGGCGCCGGAGAAAAAATTAAGCTCTGCCAATGCCAGCCATGGCGCTCAGTCAAAGAATGCCTGCTGTGGTGGCGCCTGAGGAGCGCCGGACCTCGGGCATCATGCGAAACGTCAGCTTTCCGCCGCCCAGCCTCTCCGCTACGCCCGACCTACCACACCCGATCCGCCACCGGGCAGGCGTGCTCACGAGAAACCACAGCACCATCGTGTTGAGAGATGAAGAAAGCAAACTTTCGCCCCAGCGCCTACGCAATTGCCTTACAAAGTTACAGATAAATGCTTTGCAAGCCATGTACCACAGTGGAGGCATAAGCTGACTACCGGGAGGATTTGTCGTGTATCGGCGATGCAGCAACCTCATCGACTAAGCTGCGACCGCTTTACTTTACAACCCCGCATTGCGCAGTCGTTCTCATTTCACGCCCCATGGACCACTCCACGCATAGAGTTATGGAATGCCCCGAAACCGAAGCAAATTCACGTTTCAGTCTGCAAAGCAGGAGTTCAGCGAAGCCACCACAACCCATATTCCGTTCGTGCGCGCCCTGGGGGCTCGAATTCGGGATGCGTTGGTGGCTGCGGTCGAGTTAAGGAGTAACTTTGTGATTACGAGCTGGTCTGCATGCTAGTATACGAGACCGTTGACGCCCATTTTCTTGTTCTGGGATCAATTACGAGTGTGACTGTATCCGCGTGCTTAAGCGCGGCTCGGCAGGGATAAATGACAGATCGAAGAGACATTTAGAGTGCTTATTTTTCTGTTTTGGGACGGGGCGAAGTTGACGGTTGGAATTCATTCGGAGAAATCCACAGACTCTGGACAGCATAGTCTTCACGTGATGGTAGACATCCTTTTTGTGCTTTGACGTCGATAGCGTGGCATGGAGTACGGTTCACGCGCATTCACCAAGCAAATTTGAATATAATAAGAAAGTGTGGAGAATATATTCGAGAAAGGGTAAATATATATAGCAAAAGAATGACCACCGACCCATTAAGAAAAAGAGTAAAGTCTATGATGCGCAGCAGGACTTGCGCCGTAGTCTAACTGCTCCGTAGTGCCCAATACCAGAACTCCATCCCAGAACCTACTCAGTAGGTATACATTGCCGGTCCTTGTCTCCCAATAAAGGTGCCGTGAAGGACGTCAAGGCTCCCAAAGTTCTGTGCCACTTCCAAATGCTTGTTGCACTCCTCTTGAACGTCCTCCCATGACCAATGACCGTTGCTTTCTTTCTTAATCTCGTTCTCTAAAGGCCTAGGAGGCAGAAGTCCACACTCTGTCAATACGGATTCGGGTGTGCAGGTGATGCGGCCAGCTTTGAAGACGTATTTTGTGATCGCTGTTGCGTAAATGCGGTCTTGCTGGTCCTCAACTTTGCTGCTCGAAGAAGCCGGCTTCTCTACAGCTTGAGAACCAACCAAGAAACGCGTTGGTTTGTTTGAACCCGGCTTAGAGAAATGACTGACGACGTAGACCCACTTCTGATCCCAGCAGAGAACGCGAGAAGAGACTTCGTAGCGGGCGAATGGTGCAATAGCTTTCTTGAAGATGCACGAAGTCCCGCCCAGATTGAACATTTTTGCTTTCAGCGTATCTTTGCCGCGCTTCTGGGGCTTGACGACGTCTTTAAAGAGCGCAAGCATGAGTTCGGTGCGGTTGTCGTCGAGGTCATTGAAGAATGTGCTGTTGGATTTGTGCAGGTTGTAGTCGATGTCAAGAAGGGGCGTGTATGAAGACGTGACAACAGGAGCAAAGAGGGCCTCGCCGCCATGTTCGGCTTCCTTTACTGTGAGTTGAGGGCGTCGGAAAAGGAGATGCCGTGCAAGTTGTCGGAAGAGTCGTCCCTGTGTGATTGTTAATAGGAAGCTACATACGATGGACTGGGAGACTTTACGTGCCACATAAAGAGGAGGCTTTTAGCATTGCTCAGTAGAGCAACGCTCAATAGTCCCGCACCGATGAAGGCTTGTGCTGGGGACAGCGTAATGGTAAGGCCCGAACTGACGATTTCTCCCATGGCGTCCATTGCGAGTTTTTTTTTATTGTGACTTTTGTTTTCCGAACTGGGTATGAGTGGATGAATGGGATGATGGATGAGAACAAGAAAGTAGAGTGTGAAAAAACGGAATTGGATATCAAATGGAAATGGAATGGAAATGGAATAAAAATGGAATGATAGACCTAAGCATCATCAAGCAAGCTCAGGGTCCTTCTATATATTTGCACTTGAATTCTAATGCATACGGACATAGCACCGTCCGTACAACCTCTCCACCGCTATGTCATCCACGGACAGCGCAGCGGACACGCGATTTGGAAACAACATTGTGGTACATTGTGGTAGTCCGCAGTCAGATCGATCTCGTAAACAAAGCCCCACTAAGAAGCGAAGGGAACCTAGTCAGCTTTCTCGAGGCTTGTCACACCTGAGCGGTGACATGGGGCTGAGTGGAACGACGCGAGGCCCGCTGGCGAATGTCACGCACGTGAAGCCAAGGGCTGGGGGTTGGACAAGCAGCAGACCACGAGAAAAGACAAAGGCTCCCGGAAGGGCCACAACGGACTTCGGGCACCACTGGCGAGTCCGGGCAGGCGACGGTTTGGAAGTACGGAAAAGCGATGTTGGATGCCGGCCTACAAACCCGCGGCGAAAAGCTTGAGCGAGCGCCGCGGGTGTCTCGTGTGCCCAGGCAGGGGACAGGGGCTCGGGCTCGCCTACTCTAGCGCCGATCGAGGCTAGGTTACACAGCATAGCCCAAAGAGGGAATGACCCAGCTGGCCAGAATTAGATTTCCAGGCATGATTGGCAAGATCTGCTGCGCCATTCCCACAGTTTCAAGGCTAGTCCCCTTTCCGGGGGCTGTTCATGGGGGCTGTTCTTGGGACCCCCTGTCTCATCCTGCTCCCTAACCACGCGCTTCTCGGTCCCAAAATGGGTGGGTGCTTACGTGGGCCATGGCGCTACAGATCCCCCCGCTAAGGCAAACTCGAAATCTCCGTCAACATGCCATACCATGACCAACGGCTGCAGCTGATGCCAGTGCGCCAACTTGATGAATTTGCATGCCTCCCATTTTTTTGTGCTGAATGATGCTAGCCGCTGACCAAGACGCAGCTAATTTGCGGTCACCGCCTCCCACAGGAGCACATTTGCCAACTCTGAACAAGCGTTAGTCAAGGTCAAAATAAACTCATTTCGAGTGCTGCGGACACTAGCGCGTTGAGAAACCATCTGGACATATTCCTTTCGGGGACTTGCGGCCATGGACCGTGTCGGAATAAGCGTCCCGGTTCTGCGTGGAGATGACAACGCGGCGGAGCCTCATGTAGTAGTTATACCCCAACGTCCTCATGCGTTTCAGATTATTTTCTACGGACTCGATACAGTTCTTACATTCCTTCGTCCATTGGCGCTTTTCCTTCTATTTCCGGCCGTGACAAGGATAGCTCTTGATCCTGTCCCCAACTTCGTTGTACAACACAGCACAGTTTAGACTACCGACCGGGGACCTTGCCGTGCATCATTCTCCGATTCAAATATCGGCCTTCCACTTTACGGACCCTCGAAACATCGCATAAGTTCACCCTAGGCCCAGCAGCTTCACACGTCCTCACTACCGCACTTCATCGGACTCTCCATCGGACATTCACTGGACATCACCTAGCACTCCACTCCACAATCTCACAATGGACGCAGACAGACGGCTCACGAAGGCCCTCGAGGCCGCAAACGATGCTCTCCAGCATCTTTCCATGTCGCCAGACTTCTCATGCTTGGACTGCACACACATCGACCGCCTATTAGCAAGAGTCGTTGACCTACCAACGGAAGGGAACCAGAGAAACAGTAGACGCAACCTGTTGGTGATTCGGCAATGGATGATTACAGAAGGGCCAGGTGTTGTACTACTAGAGGTTCTCGGACAGCTGTATTGGCGGTTGGGCGAGCTCAACGGCAAGCAATTCGAGAAGTTCAAGGTCGCACTACAGACACAGAAGGCCTATTCTGCTCTCATCCAGGACACCGGCGCGGTCACTCTCGTCGTGCAACGTATCCGACACATTCAAAGGTCAAAGGCAGATGCCTGCCAGGATTTCCTGTGCGAACTGTCCGACCTTACTGGCACCAAAGGTTGGTCTCGAGTATAACGATTGTCAACACTGATGCTAACGTACGTAGTCGACTCACCCATGGCTGATATGGATGCTCTTCGCGCCACTTCTAGCAGTCCCTTCACTTCCCCATCAGTGCACTCCCTTGACAGCACTGCTTCTCAAGAGACCGGCTACATTGGCCTGGTCAAGTATGTTCCTAACAGCGGTGTCTGGGGTGGAGATATGGAGCAGCTTCTCATGGACTTCTACATCAACGGCATCTGCCCTGGGCGCACATTAGCGACTGGCAGCTCGAACACATACCTCAACCTTCTGCAGATCGCAGAGACAAGTCTGAGCACGCGATATGCAATCCTCAGCCTGAGCGCGTCCTACATTGGCGAGTACCTCCACCTTGACAAGGAGCGATACCACCAAGCCGAGCTCTACTACTCCACTCAAGCCCTTCAGGCGCTACTGAGGCAGATCAGCAGCGGCGAGAACCTCGATGCTGCTCTCGCCACCAGCATGCTTCTGATGCACCACGATGCGGTTAGCAACGCGGACGAATCGAGCCTGTGCTGGTCTCTCCACGCCAACGTCTTCGACGCAATCCCCACCGAGTTCATCAACCCGAACTCCGATCCCGCTCTTTTCATGCGCACACAACTCGTTCTCGCTCGCACAGCGCAAGACTCCTTTACACTCCAGAACACGGCGCTCCACTCTCTAGAGACCAAGACCTGGTACGAGGGCACACCTCCCGCTGAGGCCCAGAAAATCTGCGGCATTACTGGTCTCTCACCTCAGCTTCTTTTCCTCATCTCTTCCATCACCTCTCTCGCATCCGACACCAATAACTCCGCCAGCTCGCACAAGGCAATGTACGCGCAATTGCAAGAGACTCAGCTCCAGAACCTCCGACAGTGGACGAGCGAACTCCAAGGCCCCGCCCAGGAAGTCCTGCTCGCTACCGCCGAAGCCTTCCGTCTTGCCGCACTCATCTACTTGCAGTGCCGCCTGTACGGGTTCACTCGCTTTAGCCCCGCTGTGATGGAGCTCAACGACGCGCTCACCCAGGTCCTTCTCTCCATTCCCGTCAAGGGCCACCTTTACACCGCCATCTACCCTGTCTGGCCGCTCTTCATCGCTGCCGTGACTGCAAACTCGGAGAAGCGCGATCGTCTCTACCAGCGCGTGGTCCCGATTCGAGAGGGCGACAAGAACACGCTCCCTGCTGTGCTTAAGCGTGTATCTGGTTTGCGAATCTGGCTCGCGAACCAGGACGCTACACAGCAGCGCCGCGATGGCTGGTGGGATGAGATGCTGATGCCCAGTAGCAGCACCTCTGCAATTCCTGCGAACCGTCTCTTATGTCTTGGTTGAACTTCTTCATCTTTTCCTCTTTCTCTTTCTCTTTTCGATTCTGGCGGCCGTCGCTTCGTAGCGCGGAAGCGGTTCGAGTCGATTATCTTTTCCTAAAAACCGGCAGACCTAACTTCTATATACCCACCCTCACGGACGGAGCTCCTCCGTAAGGCTCACCGCGTTCTGTTCTGAAACGCGGATCCTGCAAAGGTGGCCCAGTTGCTATGTGGCGACGGCCTTTTTGAGACACGCGTGATCCTGTCTCTTCCTTTCATCTCTTCTATTGCACATATTATACCTTCTCTTCTTGCAGCTATTGGTCGTTCTGGTCGGTTGATGACTTCTTTCTTTACTTCTACCTATACCCATAGATTAGCATTTGCACATTTGCATCATTGCATGTTACCATGACTGGGAAATGGTACGGCGTTATCTGGTAATTTAGGAGGACGGTCTTGTTATATTTGCTGCATTCTAGCGTTGCATATGAGCGTTTTGTTTTGGTCCACATTCATTTCGTTTCGTTTGTTTAAAATGATAGATGGCTGTGTTTGCATTTGCATGGAAGACCGGTTGCATAGTACCTGCTTCTCTATATAGATATTTGCATATTCATTCATATCCATATATCTACATACTATATCTGCCTCTGCGACTTTCTAATCCGGCAGTGCAAGTGACGCATCCATACTCCTTCTCCACTTTGCACATCGTTCCGCCTACTGAGGAGTCGCCACTCCGTTCTATGCTCATCTCCGGACGGATTGGGATCTTGACAGGGGCTGATTCCGTTGAATATAGGTGTATATGGAGAGTGAGGCGGCGCAGGTAGATAGGACGTGTATCATGTTTCGCAACGGCGTTTTCCTTCGCCCATCTAATCAAATCCCTTGACTTCGTTTGAATTTTATGTTTGGTTCCTGGGAGGAGGCCGTATAGATAGTACTGACTTGTGAACTGAGGCGTAAGAGCGATGAAGTGCTTTGCGATGGTGTGTGAACTGGAGGCTCTCTTGCTTCGCAATTCATCCTCCCATTAGGCAATGACTACTGAGGATACAGCTTCTTTTCTCAGACCCTCTGCCCCACATGTCGTCGGATGTGTGAAACGTTCCTCGAAACAATGTGCAGTGGTAAACAAGTCCGTCTGCCCCCGCTGAGACGGAAACATTGCCACCTCACTGATTTAGAACGCGGAGTGTAGTACTCCTCTCTCAGGACCCCATTATTTCCTATTCATTTATTAAAATTATATTAAATGCGGCGCATTGCGAAGAGAGCTTTATTTATTACTAACATCCGCATGTCCAAAGAAGTGCGCACTCCACGTAGTTGACCTATCTCTGTGTCGCAATACGCCCTTTCCACTCTACCTCACTGCTAGCGCCCCATCGCGCAACCGCTGCCCACGTTCACCTATCCGAATCATCAATGTAGTCGCTACAACGTTCAGCCATTTCATAGCAATAAGCGAGCGCCAGTCTGTAGATCACTGCTACGCCCCATGCACATGTACAATCGGCTCGTAGATCGACGCGGATGCGGGTGCGTGGCGAGGTACTCGTAGAGTCATCATAGTAAGCTGGGCTTGCTGACGCCTGTGGCTAGAGATTAGTGAACCGTGGTGGCGTCTGGAGCTCACTTCGCCACTATCAAAATCCAACCATCAACATCTCAAGCTGCGCGTCATCACAGAATAAACGGCGAGGCAAATGCATAGACCAAATTCGGCTGAAAATACGAAGAAGCGGTCTGTTTGAAAAACTAGGTGGTACTGCAGGCATGGGTGCACGAAGCTGACGTCACGAGCACGATGCCCACCCACCATTTTTAAGGCAAATAATATCATCACATTTGATCGAACAACACAGATGGATGGCCTGTTAAGCACAGCTCTAACAAAAGAAATACCCAGCTCTAGCCACATCCGTCTAGGTTCACAGCTGAAGAAGACAGCACCACCATTCGCTAAACATGCATTCAGCTCAATGTTTAGCGTCGTTACAAAGACAGGTCTGAATTTACAGTTTGACTCTCAAAATAACTTGAACTCGTGAGAGAAGTCTGCCTGGTCGCTCTAGCTAAGCATTTCTTTCAACTCGACACCTAGGACTATTTTTATAAGTCTGCGGTTGGTAAAACGCCAACAGACTCTTTGCCTATTTTAGGCTATGCAAAGGGAGACCTATCAAGGGCTGTTCTTAGTAGCTAAGGGAAGGCCGAGATATCACTGCTACATTGCAGCCGCATTGTGTGACGGCTCGAGTTGTTCAGCGCAAGTAGCGTTGAAGATCCAAGCCGCAGTACACACAGAGAAAACCAAGACATAGAGACCCAGTCTCTGTTCCTGAGGTACGGGAATTGAGATCCCTGCTGCGTGTCGTGCTAGTTAGTTAGTCTCCATGTGACCTTCTTCATCACCAGTAAGAGGTCGCCGACAGGGGGCATTTGATGACAGAGGTGCTTTGGCATGGGAAGCTGGATGTCAGAGCTGTTGACGAACAAAGGTAGATGTTCCACATTGTGAGACTTATTTGAGACCTATTGTGGAATGTGGGTTATACGAGCTCTGAATCTCCTGATGAATTCTGCCTCTTTTGGTGTGGCACATTCCTAATAGACTTGATGAGTGATAAAATAAGAAGCTAAGAATCCAGGTTTCGGTAAATCTGTTTACTCATCGTATTGATCTGGAAGGTAGAGCATAATGTCTCGAACTAATATCGGGGAAGAGCTCCCAATGGCAGAGGACGGGGCGAGAATTAGCAAGAAGGTGAGTAAAACCTAGGTATATCATGCCCGCCTAAGGAGACATGCAGGCCCCACTCCGTAGTGAGAGGCGAAAGAGCGAACGTGCATTTCGCACAGGTACCTGACGCGGAAGAAGACTACTTGAGTAGATTCCTCTATTCGTACTTGCAATTTAAACGATACGGCGTGCAACCAAGTACTCCATGCCCCGCTACAGGCTGTTGAGTGGGAAGACTTTGTGCATGTCGAAAAGTCCGACCTTGGGTGTACAAAGTGCACGCATAGCACAGGAGAAAGACAAGACATTTAGCCCTATGAAACAGAAGAAGATTTTGAATAATGGAACTAAATTTTGATATGCCATATGTCTACACAAAATACACAACTCCTAAATTATGCTATCCCATTACATCCATTACGCCTTGACTTCGACCATGGCTGGAGCCACGACTCCATTTTCAGCCTCAACACTATTGCCGTTGATGTATGGCTCATCTTCCGCCTTGATATCGTTCACATGTGCTACACCACTGAGCTCGCCGTTGACTCCATTCACGATCTCTGGCTCTTCGGCCTTCTTACCAATGTCCTCCATCAGCAAGTCTTCCTCCTTAACCATCTCCACCCATCCAAACGTATCCTCCACCTTCCCCCTCATAATATTCCTCATCGCGGTGCCGAGCCTCAACGTGCACTCGCCCGTTGTCTCACCATACACAAATTTCTCCCCTGTCGACGGCCTAGCTAACAGCCTAATCGGTAACAAGCTCGCCGCCGTCCCCACAGCAATCACCTCGTCAAAGAATTTGCACTCGCTCCATGGAATCTCGCGGCGCTCGACCTTCCAGCCGAAGCTCTCCGCGAGCGCTAAGCACGAGTCTGAAGTTATGCTCTGCACGATGTTCTTGCTGTCGGGGACGACGACGATGACGCTTTCCCCAACCTTCTTAATGCCGATGAAGCCGGATGTTGAGAACTCTTCAACGCACGTCCGTGTCTGTGCGTCCAAGTGAAGGGTGACGTGGAAGCCCTGGGCGCGCGCCTTGTCCGTGTGTCGGATCACTGGCGCATAGTTACCGCCGACTTTTGCGCCGCCAGTTCCTCGTGGTGCAGCACGGTCGAAGTCCTCGACCACGCAAGCGGGGAGGGGCTGTACACCGTGGTATGTGGTTCCGGGCTGGACGTACACCGCAAAAGTGTATTCCATCGGCGCGGTGAGAGAAAGGTGGCCGCTGGAGCCGAACACAAGTGGCCGGATGTACATCAATGCTTCACTACTGTGAGGCGCAACCCATTCCGCGTTTCTTGCAACGGCGAGTTTTGTGCACTTGATGAAGTGCTCTTGTGGGATTTCCGGAATGGAGACGTAGCTTGCAGAGACGGCAAGACGGTCTGCGTGCGCGGTGGGTCGGAACATGATGATGTTGCCGTCGGGGCCCCGGTGCGCTTTCATGCCTTCGTACGCTTGCTGGCCATAGTTGAGAGCAGGTGCAAGACCGTGGATGCGTAGGTAGGGATCTTGCACGAATTTGGGCTCGCTCCATTCCCCGGTTGTGATGGAGTAGGTGGATTCGACGTGGCCATTGACATTGTCTTGGATGGACAGACCGAGCTGGTTCCAGTTGATAGTATCGAGAGGAGCGGGAGGGAACACCATGTTGGCGGTTGAATGGCTGAATCGAGAAAGAGAAGGAAGAGAGTGAGGATTTTGGAAATGAACAGTTACGCGGCGTAAAGAATGCTAAAACTTTAAAAGTAAGAGAGTATAAGAGAAGCAGAAGTACCGAGTTTGAAATACAGAAACTCTCAATGCCGGCGGGCAGCACTTCATAAAAGCCAACCCTCTCGCCTCCCAACCTTTTACAATCCCGTGTACATTTCGCAGCGATTCCAAATGGGGACCAACAGTCCACATAAGATCCGACCACTGCGACCATAGGTACTCAGCCTCCAGGGGCAGCAAATCCCATCGACGTCTTCAGGGCCCATTCTCGGGTTGGAGAATACCCTGCCGCAAGGGACTGGTGCTACACTCAGCTTACACCTCGTTTTACGCCCCACCTTAGTCATAGGTGGACACTGGGCGGGCTAAGAATTTCCGCTGTGGGAGTTCCGCCCCCTGCGTCTCCGCGGCTATGGCAGGGGTGTGCAAGGCAGGATCGCAGCCGCGACAAGACGCGATGTCGTGCGTGGGGCGAAGCGGGACGTCAGCTCCTTAACTTTGATTGCGTTTCGAGATAAAGATAGAATGACAGTGCTGACAGCTGAATCCTGAGGTCCGAAGAGGCGGAGTTGGAGTTTTAGCGTGGGCCCGTGCATGGCGTTTACGTGTAGGTCACGTGGGTATTGCTTAATTCCCGACCGGAAAGTATCGAGGAGAAATAGTGAGACATGGAGTAAAGGATGAAATGTCTTGAATAAGATCCGCCAAGCCTCAGCGCACGTGAACATGAAGTTGTGATGTTCGTGGGATTTGGAAAATTCATGCTGTCAAGATGCATGCGTGAGGATCGGGGCTGCAACGTTGACCGCGATATGAAGTTATGCAGCTAAGAATTGATTGAATTAGAAAACATCGGCTACGAGATTTGAACAAAAAGTGAAGTGACAAGTCTCTCCACGAGTTTTGAAATACGAGTCTTTCGCTTGGCATCAATATTGCCCGAAAGGGAGATAGAAGGAATAGTGTATCGTGTACAATTAGCGGGAGAACCAAGTTGTTCTATTTAGCGGACATAGGAATCTCATTTGAAGTCTGGATGAGCTTAACAATATCTGTCTGAGGTTTAGTAGACTCCGATGCACTCTGATCTATATTTCTATTGGTGATTTGGGCGCGCCATTGCTATAATTGACACCTAGTGCAGTGACCAGACTCATGCCTCTAAGGGACAGTATCTCTTTGAGCTACGTAGGAGTATGCGACACGAATATATCTCCTGAACAACATTGGATAAAAAAGATGTGTAGTACCTAGAGTCAGACTCTAGCGTATGCACTCAACATCCTAGTGACTGGCTAAATGAGTGGTCGCGGACATAACTCTGCGCGATGCTGGTATCGCTCTCGAAAAGTACAACTCCATATGCTGATGTACAACTCGTCTCGTATCAAAAAATAATGAATTGCTTACAAGATTACTTCGGGTTTCAATTGAATTCATCAACTCAGGAAAGGGAAGCTGGTGGCAGGAGAAGTCTCTAATCACACATAACACCCAGTTTAAGAAATACGATATCTATATCCATCTTCCAAGCACAAGCCACACTTCAACATATCGCCCTCTCCAAGAGCCCTCCCACCAATTGTGCTATGATTTCTAATTGAACGACTGGACTAGCTCTCCGCCAATTATCGCCGCAAACCTCATTATCAGCCAAAATCACTTCACTTCCTAGATAGATCTTCCGGTGACAGATCATGAATCTTGATTTCATTCCTCCTCAGTCCAGCAGGTCCATTCCCCAAATATGCAGTCCGTCCCTCTCTCTCCACCCCCCGGCCAACCAAATCCGCCCCGTCCAATCATAAACACCTCTCTCTTTCATATCCGTCTTTGCCATGACCCTTAAGCTTGCCGGATTCCCCTCATTCACGATTGCTCTGACATAGACATGCTCATAAGGTGCCCAGAAGGATTTTGCGGTAGGACTCTTGCAGGCAGTAAATAAAGAGTTCAACGCCTCTGTTGCAAAGCCTTTTCCCCATGCGGTGGGTAGGTACTGGTATCCGAGTTCGACAGTCAAAGTCGACGCCGCTGGCGTTGCTGGTAATACTAGATGTTCTGGTAAGGCAAGCCCGTTTGCATCCACGGACTTCAAGGTGATGAGGCCGATGAAGCGAGTAGGGTTTTTGGCTTGCTCTTGGTCCTGCTCACTAGAATCGAGGATTTCGTGCACGGCGTACATGATTCTGTAGTTCTTTTCTTCGAGGGAGGATGACTGAGGGGTGGGAAGGACCCCCGCTACTACCTTTTCGGTGTCTTCGAGGGTCTTAGAGCGACCGTAGATGCTTGGGGACGTCAGTCGTAAAAACAGCCAAGTCCGAGAGATCCCAATTCAGAGCCGCGATGAAATACCCAACGAAGCCACGGTGGAAAAGAGTAAGGAGAACACTTTACCTCCACCACGTTGACTTCTCATCGCTACGAATCTCATGCAACCACTCCAACTCTTTGCTCCCTCTTTCTGCCTTCGTAACGAGCGTCAATTTCAATCGGGGTGTAAAGAGTATTGGCTCCATTTTTGCTATTGTAATTGCGGTTGACTGGCGCGTGGTTCTGGTTTCTGAAGTGTGTCCTTAGTGGCCAGGGGTCGGAATGGCGGGGTACTTGACGGCTGATGTTGGGGTGGCAGCTACGCGCTCCTATATGCATCTAACACACGCCCTTCATATTATTCTAACGCCCTACTGTTGCGTCTGAAGGGTTTTATAGGAAGCTGAATTACGAATGAGGATTTGTAGGCCCCCAAATATATGATTATAGGGCGTGCGGAAGTGGTGCGGTTAAGCGAGCCGAGGCTGAGATTGTTGCGTTTTCGTGCGAGGGGCGTTGGAAGGTTGATAGATCCATCTCGTAGTGTACGTTACTTTTAGTCCATTAGTGCTTCTCAGAGATGTCAATGTTCATTACGGCCGTAGCCAGTTCATTTCTACCACAGGCAGCCAGCTCCTCGTTGAACACGGCTTGCCTCTTCGTGGCGCCCCATCATGACTTCAAGCATTTGTCATCGTACCAATTGTACTTGTTTTCGACCCATTCGTACAAGATCATTCTAACAAAACTGTTGGCGTTGTGCATGGTCGTATCTTGGATCCTATCATTACCCGTAACGACATCTTGGTTTCCGAAACCCTTCCACGCGTATCATGATGCCACATCAGACCCGTAGATGCCAGATTAGCCTAAGCACCTTCCTGAAGTAAATGTTAGCGCCGCGGTCTGCGCTTTTCATCTAGGAACCCTCCTTAAGCTCCCACTTGAACTCACTGCCGCTACTAGGGATGCGGCCATTATTGATCCACACTTTAACAACACCGGTAACTAGAGGTAAGGTTAGCAAGGGAATAACTTGAATCTTCAATATCAAAGAGTTCAAGAGTCAAGGTAAAATGTTCCTTACATTTATCTACCCGCAGGATGTCGACTCTTCCATCCCTACCCAATGGACAAAACGATGAATAGCATAGTCCAACCCTAAGAACCTCTAATCCAACTCATATCGACTATCTTACTGGACTTGGTATTTAAAAAATCCATCGCCTGCCCATCATTTCTCAGGCACAGGTATTCGACCCGGCTGTCGCTGTCAACCGGTTTATAGTATGATTTGATCTAATGTGCTTTCTCTCTTTAGCTGCTGCGAGATGATGAGCATTCCCTCTTTCCAGCTACTGCCTCTCTGCGTCGATGGGGTCAACCGAAAAGTCCAATATTAGGTCTGCATGGGCCCCCAGTGACTGGATTGCCAGTCTCAACTAGATTCATGATGTTCTTTTCCGTCTTGACGATCGCATATACCTAAAGGGCCACCATTTTCACGTGCCAGCCAGGATTTGGATGCGTCCGTCCCCCGTTCCAGAAGTCGTCGGGCTGGACGATAAAGCCGTTGCGCATTTCTGCAATGTATATTTTCCACTCTTGGGAACGATATGGTCTGTGCCATGTCCCGGCATCTATCGTTGACTATTCTGACATAGTTGTTAGGAGTGACATTTCCGTAGGAGAGCAGCATCGAGAGAATTACGGTAACGCCATCATTCGCTACTGATACTCAGTCGAGCGGGCTCTTCATACGCTTCTTGGCGTCATAGAAAAATTTGACACCACCTCTGACTTTGGATGAGATGCAGTCGCTGCTACCAAGAACAATGAGAATAACATCTGATCCCTCATTCATGGAGCACGCAGTAAATACCTGGAGGTTCTGCAATAGTCTTGTCAGGATGGCCTTCGTGCTACCAATCTTTAAGATAACCAGACCCCTAGTAGCCAACTGAATTTCGATTCAGCAGAATTTTTCATGGAAATGGTGTTTGTTTACATGCCTTTCAATAGAGAATAACTCAAAGATCGTACTCATGTTAAAGGGGTATCCAATTCTTCTAAACTGGTCCTAAGTGGTTTGCGGTAGCCGTTCTCGACAGGAGGACCTGCGCCCTAGGCTATAGCAGCACCCACAAGCATGACTCAGAGTGATCGCTTAGTACCCTCTTGTCGAGGAGACAATCTAGCGTAGTTCAGTTGTTAGTGGTCAGGTTGTTATGTAGGTCTTTTAGGCTAAGGGAAGGACAAGCAGACGCAAGCAGAGTGCAATGTAAGATAAGGTTAAGAATAACGTGTAACGAGTGAGGCATGGTTCGAAAGTAAAGGCCGAGACGGTAGATCGATTAACTGTACGAGTAGGATTATATTAGAAGAGAAGCTAATCCAATATATAAAGGAGAGGACAAGCGTCTTATCTCTTCAAAGTCTTAACTACAAAGAAGGAGCATATAGCACTTAGCTTGGGCGCATAACATTCAAATACCGGAAGAAGACATGTATGAGAAGTACAGACGCCAAACCAAGAAAGATTAATCTGTTGAAATACAATAGTCTCTAATGCGTCACCGTAACACCTAGCCAAGAAATGCCTTCGAAGCCCAGCACCGCATAAAATAAATGCAGAAAGAAGTATCAGTATCCAACCCCACTCTATACATGCATCATCCCCTATAATTTCCCAACCCTCCAAAATCGGAACCAACTCCCATCCAAACGCCATATTTCCTGTTTCTATTTTCCCCAGAAAAGAAAGCCCCCCCACCTACGCTTCGACTTCATCGACCCACCCATCAAGCACGTCCCTCAACCTCTCGCTCCCTGTTACTTTATACGCATACTCAAACGCCTCCTTGCTAATCTCAAACGGCCGCGCTGTAACATTCGGCACGTACCGTCCGACCAACTTTTCAGGATCCATCCAGTCCTTACGAATGTTCTTTTCGAGAACTTCGCGGAAGGCAGCGAGGTTTGGTCGGAGGAAGGACGAATGGAAGGGGACGTCTATACCTGCGAGGGGTATTGTCGCTTTACCACGGTCAAGCGTGTGAATTTCCTTGTCTCCATTCGCCTTGACATGCTTGGCAATGATGGTGGTGGTGGTGGTGGTGGTGGAAAGGCCAGAAGCGTTGAGCTCATTGCAGACATCGGTAAGCGTCTGCAGATTGCGCAACGTGCCCGCACAGACATATTGTCTGTTCTCGACGTTGTAGTTGACGATTTCGAGGAGTGCTGAGGATTCAGACGCAATCTCTCTGACGACTTCTTCGAGCATCTTGACATTGAAGCCTTTCGTCACGCGAGAAGGATCCACGGCCATCATGCCGAATTCGGACCGGCCCTCTTCGTCGCGCTCGACGGCTACCTGCATAGATAGGCCGCGATAGAATACAATAGACAGGATTTGCTCGAGCGGCATCATGTTTGCGATGGCGCAGAGGGCGGCATACTCTCCCAGTGAATGCCCGGCATATTTGCTCTTCTCGCTCACCAGTCCTTTGGCGGCCATATCCTCAAAAGCAGCCTTCTCCATAACCGTAAGCGCCGGCTGTGCGAATTCAGTGCTAAAGAGAAGGCCCTTGGGGTGCCGGTACGTGTACGAGGGGGAGTGCTCGTGTATATCGAAGAAGCGCTTGCTGGTCTTATTTCCAGCTTTGTCATACGAGTCATAGTACATGGCGAGGTAGTTTTGGCGTATTTGAGCTCCACGACGGCCACCGAAGTGGATGGTCAGAGTTTTGGGGTTACGGCGGACGATGTCAGTTATGCGGAAGCCTGGTCACACGATTAGCTTCGACCTTGGATATTAGAGTAGGGGTCCAAGGGAGGATAATCGAATCAGTGGAGGGCGAGAGGGAAGTGACGTACCATAGTTTTCGTCGAAATGCTTATCCGCCCTCTCCCAAACTTCTCTCGCCGCCTTACTACTCTCATAAAGATCCATACCCATGCCTAATTCTTGACTTCCCTGTCCCGTGAAGATGTATGCCGTCTCCTCGGGCTCAACCTCGCACTCGCCTATAAACACCTTCTCCTGACTTCCGACATTACGTGCCTCGATGCGGATAATCTTGTTCCCCTCAAGCATGGCAATATGCTCAAGGTGCACCTCAATATTATCTCCAGCTTTAATCATACCCGCGAAAGTAGCGGAGAAGTTGCGCATAGCAGTGAGATTGTTGGCCGCGCAGCGCATTTCGACGATAGACCGGATGATGGCGCTGGTGTGCATGCCGTGTGTAATTGGGCCTGGCAGACCGGCGTACCGCGCGAAGGCGGGTGAGACATGGATGGGGTTGAAGTCCTGTGAGATCTTGGAGTATTCGGAGTTGCTCGTTGGCGCAGCAAAGACGAAACCCTCTTCTGAGGAGTCGAGGGACACAGGATGCTCGAGCATAATTCGCTTCGAGATGACTTTGGCGTGCCGGTCGAGGTACCCCATTACTGGGTTACTGGTAGGCGGGCTTGCGTTAGTATTAGAGTCGTAGTGCACCGTTCCAATTTCGACCGCTCCCTTAGACTCTTTGGACATAGCGAATACTTTTCCGACAGTCCGAATACGGCTGTGCTGGCCCTTGGCTTTGAGCGCAGAGAAAGTCTCCAACTCAAACGTCAGAGTCTTCTCGCACAGCTCCTCGACCTCCATAGGCTCATGCCATGTGATCCACTCCTTAGACAGCAGCAGATTCGCCAAGCTTGCAGACGAGAAGCTGACTTCCCGTAGATCTTCTTTGCGCGTCACAAATGATTCCGAGAAATCGGTATACGCGCCACGGTAGAAGAACTCAGACACGACATCCATGACAGGGACGTGGTCTCTGCTGATCGTAGCGCAAACCTCGACAGTCTTACCCGTATCGCCGATGGTGATGGAAGTCGTCTGCGCAAAGCTCTCAGTCTTGTCGCCGACTTTGAGAGGTGCTGCACCAGGATGCATGCGGAACTTGTTCGAAAGATGAACCAACTTCAGCAGGTCTCCATGCACAAGCAAGAGCGCCTTCATGATGGCCTTCCAGCCAACCACAATAGCGAAGTCCATAGGCACCAAGCCCTGCGGATCCATGCGTCTCATCCCGCCGCCGATAGTCTGCATGAACTTTTCAACGAGATCCTGCGTGATAACCAGTTCGCCGCCATTAGCTTTGTATATTTGCCTTCCAGCGGGCAGAACAGGATTCTTGTATGCCTTGCCGACCCAGAGCTTCTTGTAGAAGTCGCAGATGCGGTCCGTGCGTCCGTGAGTATCTTCATGCAGCAAGGAATGAGGAGTCTCGGGGTGGTACGAGAAGCGGAATTCAAGGGGCAGAGCTTCTTTGTTCGCATTCTCGTAGCAATACATGCGCAAAATGATTTTGTTACCCGGCTCGGTAGCAATGGAGAGATCGGTCTGGCTCGTGCCGTTGCTGCTCATAGTGATGGAAACGTAGTTGTGGCGTAGTTTGTCAGTGATCATCACGGAGAGGTTGTGAGCAGGGGCAAAGGCTTGTCGAATAGGGTTTGGAATCATAGCGTGTCCACTCATAACGGTCTTGCTCTTGAATACGGCATATCTCCACGAAAGCTTCTTGCCGGCGAGGAGGTCGAACCATGCATCATTCGAGGGAAGTTCTTTGATATCGGTGGGAATCTTAAAAGTAGTTGCGTTGGGCTCAACCGTGACTGAGACGCCGTGTTGTCGTGCAGACTGGCGAGATGCGTGATGACCAAAGAACTCGACAGAAGGAATAGACCTCCGGATTCCGCCATATGTCTGCTGGAGAATGCGCTCAAGGTGACCATCATTAATCTTATCCAATATCACCTTGACAGGCTCATTGATGTTTTGCGGAGTCGAATAGTTGACTGCAACAGGCCCTTGAAGAATGCAAGTCCGCTGCACATCCTCATCCACAACAGCATCCACGAACTCAGACTGCCACAGCGAATCTTTCTTGAACCACGTCTCAAAATTATCATCCAGAACTGGAATGAAAGGGACAGGCTTCTGGCCAGGTCGGCGGCAGAGAGCAAGAAAATAATCTTGGTCTTCCTGGTTGATGAGCTGAGTCTTGCTGTCCTGGTAGGCGTGGGCGAGATTGCGTAGGGCCTCGAAGGGCTCCTCGAAATCGGCGTAACTGGTAAAGATCGGTTGGGACAATTCCCAGTTGGACAGAGGAAGACGCTCCTCGATACGACGAACAAAGTCGCCGAAGATGCGAGTGTATGAAGGATCGATCCACTGCGAGCGCTTGCTGAGATAGAATAGATTCACCATTCGTCTGGCGACGTCCTGATAAGTCATGTTCTTCAGATCGACGGCCTTGCCGCTAAAGAAATCGTATCCGAACCAAACCTTTTGGAAGTCCTTATTCAGTTTTTCAATGATATAGTCCTTCTTCTTCTCGAGTGCGGGGAGTTGCTTCTTCTTCTCGAGGGAGAAAATAGTCTTGTCCATCTCAGCCCACAACTGCACACCACGGGTTGCAATCTTGTGTATTGGCTGGCCCATTTCCGATTTGACGGTTACGATGCCCTTACATTGCTGCCACATGGAGTCCTCGACACCTTGACACGCTGCAATTGCTTGCTTGGCTGCGAGCGAGGTATGTGCTTCCTTTGCTACCATCATTCGGCTACCAAAAAGAGCGCCATCGAAGGGCATGGGAGGCTGATTGAACTTTGATGCCCATGAGCCAGTGAGGTAGGGGTATGTATCATCTGATCCACCGAATCCGCTACCAGCAACCAGGATAATGTTTTGGCACCTTCTGATAGCAGCATATGTTTGCAATATGGGGGCGTGGAAATCTTCAGTTGAGTGATGGCCACCACCTCGTCCGCCAGTCCACTGCATCATTATTGGGAATGTAGGGTGGGCTTTCGCAATCGTAATCACTGCCTGGATGGCGTCGATGTTGCCTGGCTTGAAGGAGATGTGCTTCAGACCAAGGTCTTCAATATAGCCAGTTGCGATATCAAGCGATGGTACACCAGCGCCGAGCGTGATACCATCAATAAGGGTACCCTGAGAGATGAGGTTCTTGATCAATGGGATCTGCCATTGCATTGCACGTGGCGCAGAGTAAATCAAATTGATTGTGATCCCCTTTCCGGCTGGGATGAGTTGTTCGATAGTCCGTATCGCCTTGACGAGCATGTCTTCCTTTGGATATCCTCCGGCAGCTAGCTCAACGTGATACCCAGCATTGATGACGGCAGCTACGAAATCAGGATGAACGGTTGTTGGTGTCATACCCGCAACCATAAGAGGTGGCGTACCCAACAGCTGGCTCATCTTGGTGCTGACCATCGTCCTCCCTGAAGCATCAGAGAGCAGAGTCGGTTCAAAGTCTCGCAGCCAGTCCGCTGAGCGCTGCGAAGAAATGGTGGACGGCGCATCGAACAAATCAGGCTTGTATCCGACGTGAGGCAGAGATCCTTGGAGGGGTCCAGCGAGGATAACGCGAGTCCCAGTTCCCTCTTTTGATCGGTGTAGAAGAGTTCCCACGCCCGATGTCTCACCAGGCCCGAAGTCAATGATGCAGCTGCGGGTGGGGAATGTAGTAGCGCATGGCCAGTCGACCATCTGCGTGGTTATGGCTTCTGTGAGGATCGGAAAGAGCGCTTCCTCCTCGACTTCTCTCAGATCGCGGCCGGATTTGCTGTCGTAGACGGAAATCAGGAGATCGCTCGGTTTGATGACGATGTTGTGGCGGACCATGTCGTCCACGATGATCTGTCTTGACTCGGCGAGGTAGAATGTATGGAATGGCGCGGTAATAGGCAAGAATCTTGTTGTGATTGTCTTTCCGCTCTTGGGGTTCGCCTTTGTGTAGGCCTTCTTGAATTCTTCGAGCCAGTCTGCGAAGCTTTTCAATGACTCTGGGGGGCCGCCGACGACGATGTTGGAAGGCCCATTGACGAGCGCAATGGCCACTTGCTTATTTTCTGGGAGATGCTGGTTGAAGGCGTTCGTCTGTTTCTCGAGTTCCGCGCGGGGAAGATGCATGACATTCATCATGGGCGTCGGATCCTCAGCCGTGGATTCCGCATCACCATCCACCATCTTCTGCCAGGCCGTCTTCCTTGGAAACTGTTGCTGGCTGCGGCATCCAGTGTAGAAAAGCGCAATCAAACACGACCGGAACGCTCCCTCAAAGTCGTCCCAGGTCCTGCATGTTGCAATTCCGGCGGCGACAATGATGCCCTGGCTGTGGCCGGTCGATCCTTGCAGGTTCTCCACAACTTCACCGGGTGTGAGCTGCCAAATCTTGCACGCAACGTAGAAGCTGGCGAGCTGGCCGAGCGCAATCAAGGGGAAGCTGACTGGGGCGGAGAGAAGATAATCTGGATCGGGAGTCATTTCTGGTTTCTTTAACCAGTTGAAGAAGTCCAGGCCATGGGGGTACTGATCGATGACCGACTCGTCGTCCAAAAGCTGATCAAAAATCATGGATGCGAAATCCAGGATATCATCTAGCAAACAGCCGTAAGTCGAGTAGAGGTCTCTGAGTTCCTGGAAGTACTGCTGTGTGTTTCCCTGGCCGCCAAAGACTGTGTATGTGGGGGTCCTTTCTGAGGGATGAGATGCCGCAAAGAGATGCGGTATCCGGCTTCCTACAGGCCGTTGCATCAGGTGCATGGCCTCAAAGTATGATCTGATTATGTTTTGCTTGCTGGCGAGCTCCGAGTCAGGCTGCTCCGCGGCACGGGTGTGAATATCCCTTCCCTGGAGATGTTCGCTACCCAGCTTATCCACCACCTTGGAGAACAGCTCCGAAGACATGGACGTCGCCTTGTCGTCTCGGCCCGCCAGATATCTCAGAAACTGGATCAGAAGCTGCAGATCTGAACATGGTTCTTGAAGGCTTTGGTTTGCAAAACATGCGAGGAAGTCGTTGCGCATTCGGCATGCAAACAGCCGCAGATGCTCTGGGACTGGTAACTGGAAATTGAAGCCACCATATGTGCACTGCACCACGTACTCCTCCTCTTTGATTTCGCCTATGAAGCGTGGGCCTGCGAAGTCCATTATGGCAATAGAGCGACAGATGTGTAAGGTAAAGCAAGGCAAGGAATAGGGAATAAAGCGGGAATAGGAATAGGTGTACAAATGAATGTATCTTGGGTATCAAATAAGTGAATGTGCGACTGCAAGTACAGTCGGAATCGCAGCGCAAAGTTAGAGATGGAGAGGAGGAATGTATTTGTCCATCTGCATACGATGGGTATATCTGTGTGGAGCTGCGCGCACCGTCCGCCTCCTTCTAAGCAGTTCATCATGGCCGAGTACGTACATGGTGCTTATTTGCTATATCGGGGAGTTTTGGCGTGTTGGGGCTGAGCGTTGTTCCCCGGATGCAACAGGGCTGCTAGGTTCTGAAGCTTCGAGTGGGCGCTCGGGGGCAAAAATGGGCTGTGCTTTGCATGGTTGACGGGCCTGGAATCCCGAGCCCAATTTCTTATGCCTCGCAGCAGTACAATACCGCTAGTGTATCAATACAGGGCGTGTTCAAAGGCGCGCTTAGGCCTGCGGTCCGCCTTGCACACCCTTGTCTCCTCTAAGCGCGCTCCGCCATCGCGCAGTTCGGCCCTGCCGCGCCCAACAAATTGTAATAGCAGATACGCTTTCTCATCAGCCCTGTGCCCAAATCATCTTTATCTCTCAGCTGAATCTAATACGATCAGTCATCACGCCCAGTATCTGGCAACCACCGTCATCAGTCATCTCGCTCCAACCCACCCAAGCTTTCCGCTCCGCTTGTCCATCGTCAAAGCCTGAGCGCGAGCCATCGTTTCACTACTCAGTCAATTCCCGAGGCGCCGTACTCTGACGCACTCGGACTCCGCTCCCTTCGTTTCTCGCGGGAGGAGCGCGGCTAAGGCAACCTGCTTGCGAATGTTGGATGCTTGAAAAGGGTCCACGGGTGATCCCTGAAAGGGGGACCTAATAATATCGATTGAATGGATGATGCCGTGGACGGCGTTTTGGCGTGAAAAGAAGTGTTGGTGTGAACGGTGTGAGGCTGGGATGACGTGTGTTGGCAACAGAAAGTGCGACCATGTTAGCGCCCTTCCTATGTTGGTGGTTTACCGAAGAAACGTTACTACGAGAAAGAACAGGTAGGTGGTGATAGTTTGAATGGCGCCTTCGCTTCTGGTCTGGAGGGCGAGATCTCTCAAGACTGCACGGCGACTTTAAGCAACTTCTGCAGGAGTGTTAGCCATGTCCAGATTGGTGAAATACTCACAATTAGTTCCGACCAATCAGAAGCCTGCATTGTGCTGGATGTGTAACTGCTCGACATATTTCCCTTACACAACGTCTTACCTGCCTCGATTAAGGAGTAAAATCAAGAAACCATCCAGTCTAGAGAAGTGGCAGCCTTCTTAAATATATATCCTTCAGCGCCTTAAGCCTTGCCCCCCATCGGACAGCAGGTTTCAGGATGCTCACTCTTCATATAAACCAAAGACGGATATCCGATCTTTGGGGCGATGCAGCGCTTGGTCAGACATCCGGTAGACTGGCCAATTCTCTGCATAGAGGGAAAGATCTCTGGGTTAGCCCAGCTCATTACAACGATTCAACTCTGGCGGTGTATGAAATCAAGAACGTGGTAGCACCGCACTACCATGATTAGCCAACCTGGAGGGGTCTACAAAAACTATTCAAGATTATTCCATTGATAAAGAGTAGCAGGATAAACGGAGTCTGACTGCGCTCTTCTCGTCTCGAAGATGCACTTCTACGGATTGTCTCACTCTTGTTGTACCAGGAACGATGCCCTCTTATCTTCCACGCATTCAAGACTATCAAAGTGACAATTTGATGCAGTTGCAAATCTAAGACTAGTTTTGTCTCTCCCATAAATCTGCCCATCCATCTACCTGCTGTGCCATTGGCCCATCTCCACATTTCTTACAGTCTACCATGTCCATCCGTCTTGTCATCATCACTGACGCACTCACTCCTACTTCGCGCCTCAGCGATCGAGGGAGCTGGTGAAGCGATTTTAGATGTGGAACGGGTATATGCATATGAGAAATATCCCCAGGCGTACTGTCACCCTAACCTCCCATGCAAATGGAAGAGGTGAATTCTCCAGCCATGAGCGCACCGCCTTCGATCGTTCTCAAAAGAAATTGGAGATATGTAATGAGTGGGCTACTTCGAACACATCCATAGCCAATAAATGAAAAATAAAATCTACAAGTCCGAACTGAAGAGGTCGTGGGGCATATGATGATGACTAATTAACATAATACATGACCTTATGCTTTGGCTTCCGTCCATATATATTCTGATCGCGACATGTGAAATCTCGCCATATGTGAGGTCCAGATGACAGAGCATATTTTAGGATAGCACAATGAATTGTAAAATGGTGATGAAGAGTGAAAGTTGCATTAACATAAAATAAGATTGCGAGCTATCCCAATGCAATACAGGTAATACAGCTACCATGAATACCACCCAAACGATATCAGTAGAATCTATACCCAAGCACCTGAAATTGTGACCGTTAACCTCGATGCCAGAATCCTATACTCCAGCAGACCAATGCCAACCCAAATCTATGGCCCAAATAAAGACATTAAGAAAAGAAGTATAGACAAGAAAAAGTAAAAATCATTTACAACACCATATCCATAGGTAGCCTCGCATCCGGATTCGTCAAGAAATCTGTCTCATTCTCCTTTGTATAAGGCGGGTCGTCCTTCGCCCTGAACATCGTGTTGGTCATCATACTCTTGTGGAAATGATGATAGGCCTTGTCCTGCCTGCTGCGTAACTTTTCGCGGTAGGCAGCATACGCCTCCTTGCCGGCAGCCGCAAAGAGAAACTTGGGGTGCACACCGATCGCCTGGGCGCCCTTCTGACCGAAGCCAAAGGAGCTGACAATGAACGCCTTGACGTCCTCGCTAGTATGAATGGTCTCGCTGGGGAAAGCAATGTGGTCGAACTTCTCGAGTGCGTTGTCGATGTTGTCCGCGTTCTTGTTGCCAGGGATGAGACCAGAGTCCATGATCTGGAGCGCGCCGTTCAGCATCCAAGCAGCAGCGGCACCCTTAGGGTGGCCAGTGAGATGCTTCTGGAAGACAGCCAGGACAGGGTTGCCCTTGGCACGACCAAGCTGGGTCATTTGCTCCTGGATTACACCGCACTCATTGAGCTCGTTCTTGACCGTAGATGTGCCATGGAAAGAGGCAACCTGAATGTCATCGGCAGTGAGACCCCAAGTAGCAAGGGCACCACGCATGGGAGAAATCTTGGTATCGCGCTTCCAGAATTCATTTCCGTAGCTGTTGAGCACCTCTGACCGTTGCTTCTTTGTATCGGTCGTGATAGCCTCAATGCGGTGTTGGCGGTAGGCCTCGAGGTCGAAGTCGACCGATTGGGATTTGTAAGAAGAGATTTCCTGGTCCAGATACTCAAGCTCGGAGAGCTCGTTCTCCCTGATCTGTGTCATTCGAAGCTCGATTTGACGCTTGCGGTAGCTCATGTTCAGAAGTGGGGACTCGAAGCTAGTCTTAGAAGAGCCGCTGATGTTGATGATCCCACGGCCAGGGGCAGGAAGGGATCTGCCGGCTTTGTCGCTGGCGGTGCGAGTCATAGCAATGACGCCGTGAATGGGAAGACCCATCTCCAGCGCAAGCTTTGCTGTGGTGAGCAGCTGGATACCGCAGCCTTCAGACTCGACGAACCCGCTACGAGTGGTTGTCGCAGGGCGGGACATCTCGGCAGGAGTTCTGCCACGCGCAAAATCCTCGTCAGTGTTGACTGTCGCCTTCATATTGGCGAACTCATAGGCGACGTCTTTGGCGAGGTAGTCGTATCCGCCAACGAGCACAGCCTGAGCTTTACCACTGGAGATCACCTCGAATCCGACATCGAGAGACTCAAGAGCGGTGGCACAGGCACCAACGGGTGTAATGTTGGGGCCGCAAGAAGAGAGAAGTAACATGTTGATCCAAGCACTTCCGGTATTGATGAAGGACTCAGCCAACACATCGTTCTGGACAGTCTTATCCATGAATCGCTCCTTGTAAATACCTTGAAGGGATGCAGCTCCGCCAAACCCTGAGCCCACGCAGACACCTAGTTGAGAAACATGGATGTACTTGTAGAATTCATAAGGATCGGTCACACCGGCCGAAAGTAGGGCCTCAGCTGTGCAAACAAGAGCGTACAGGGTAGCGGGATCGACCTGGTTGATGATATCGTCGGAGATGCCATATGTCTTCGCGCACCACCCTGTCGGTACCTGTCCACCGACAGTTCGATCAAAAGCCAATGACTTGGGCACCATCAAGCGAGCTCCCTTATGCATAGTGACCATGCAGGTGTCGGATCCGGAGACAGGCTTGATAGTAACCTTGTTACCATTCTCGCGGAGCAGATCAGCAGCAGTCTCCTTAGACACCTCGAAGGGAGCAAAGTCGTGCTGGAGATCGATTTCGTGAAGCACTTGACGAGAAGCTGGGTCGGGGCCATCGAGGGAACGAGCATCCAAGACACGGATACCGCTATGCTTAAGAATGTGTTCCTCATACTGCTGCTTAATGTCGGCATCGTTGATTGGCTTCTTAGTGTCTTTTTGGACCCAGCCGCTGTAGGGAAGACCTTCGCCACTCTGATATTCGATAAGTCCCATCATCCAGGCCATCTCGATATAACCTTCCAAAGTGAACTGGCCCTGAGACTCCATCTGCCACCGGGTGCGGGAGCTTCCATGGGGGCCGACCTCGCCAAACCCTGTAACAACAACGACCTTCTCCAGATCAATCATACCCTCAAGGGCAGAAAGTTGTTCAATCTCGGAGGTGAAGTCGGGAAGCTTGGGGAAGTTGAACTTGATGTTGGCACGCTTCTTGAAAGGAGCAAGGGTGTTGGGGGCTGATGCAGCCAAAGGTAAATCGAACTCGGCCTTCTGTTCCTTGACCAGAGCGCGGCGGCTGGAGCTGATCTCAGAGATTTCCTTGCGGATAGTGGCAACTTCTTCCTTGAGATTTGGGAAAGTGCTCATTCCGCCGCTAAGATCAGCAAGAAGTGGTTCGGCCTGGGTAATCTCAAGCAGTGGGGATGCCATCAA
Source organism: Beverwykella pulmonaria (assembly GCA_001599595.1). NCBI lineage: Eukaryota > Fungi > Ascomycota > Dothideomycetes > Pleosporales > Melanommataceae > Beverwykella > Beverwykella pulmonaria. The sequence continues at coordinate 307,955 of BCHH01000014.1, read as the reverse complement.
GCCCATGATGTTGACGGCCATCTCATCTTGCGAGAAGGTCTTGACACCCAAAGACTCGACGCCCTCTGCGACCATATCATTGTCGTTCATCAAACCAGTTCCACGAGTCCATCCAATGATGGCACCACAGACAGAAAGGTACTCAGACCAATCTTCGGTGTGCCACTTGTTGAGCAAGCCTTCGAGGCCCAGCTTGGATTCAGAGTATAGACCATCTCCCCCGAAAACACCGTGGTTGGGTGATAGAGGTAGGATGACTTGAGCAGGCCTGGTGGTGATACGGCGAGCTTCCTTGGCTTTTTTGACGGCTCCAAGAAGGCGAAGAGTGTTTGTGAGCATCATGCGGTGAGCTAACTCGGACTTGGAGCCAAGTTCAATACCGTTGGCAGTCTCCGAGATAGCTGCAAAGGGAATGATGTGATCGAGATCCCATTCGGCTTCGGAGAGACTGTAAATGTAGTCGATGAGACCTTCGGTGTCCTGGTTGCTGCCCGCATTGTATGGAACGACCATCAAGCTGGAGCCCTTGGAGCCAAACTTGGCAAACATCTGCTGGTAAAACTTGGTCGACTTCGCATAGGAGCTCGTTGTGACAATGACCCTAGCTCCTCCAGACAGAAGACCTTGCACAATCTTGGCGCCAATTGAGCCCTTGCCAGCACCAGTGACGAGGATATTCTTGCCCTGGAATACCAACCCAGAATCCACTGCGCGGTCCAAGATGTCGCCATACTCATCGCTGAGGTCCTCCGCTTCTTTCCATACTCCGTCCGTTTTTCGCTGAATTATGGGGTAGTACTCATCGCGGACGCTGGGATTCTCAGGAAGAGAGGCAACGTCCGAATCAGATGAGTTGCTTGGAGTAATGGATGGCGTCAAAGTGGGCGTCATGGAAGGTGTTGGCGGCATAAGCCCAGCGTGCATGTTGAATTGAGGGGCGAATCCTCGGGTGTTCTTGGCCGCGATAGCAGCTTCGAAGGCCTTAGACTCAGCACTTTGTACTTCAATGGGCCCAGCAGAGCTAGAGCGAGAACGGGACCGCGAGCGCGAACGGGATCGAGCACGAGCAACTGGCTGCTCGAGGAACTTCACGGCTCCAGTGGCGTCAATCGTTGTCCGCGGGGCTGTGACGGTGTTGGAAGCAATATACAATGGTGCCTGCTTCAACGCTGCGGTGCAGTCTTCCAGGAGGTCCTCAAACCAGAGTTCGACTGCAATGGAACGCGCTTGTTGCTTTTTCATATCGCCTAGCATGTGCGCAAGGACGTTGGTGAGGCGTTTGCTCGATCGATTGAGGAGAGCCTGTCGGCGGCGTATTACCTCTTCAGATTCAAGGCGAAGGTAGCCCTGGCGCACACCGTGGTAGATCTTGAAGAGATCCTGCAGAGCCCAGTTCCAGAAGGAGTCGTAGACGCGGGCCTTTCGCTTGTCAAAGTACGGCTTGATGCCGTTAGCATACTCGTTGCCATGCTCGAGATTCCACAGATCCAGCTCGTTCTGGAGACTCTGCATGTCGCTCTTGAGCTGTGCAACTTCCTCGACAGCGGCATTGTTGTCCTCGCCAAGATGTCGCGAGTATGCCTCGTAGACCTCACGATTGAAATCGTTGGACCGTTTGTTCAGCGCATCCAGGGCCTTGGGATCGACGGTGACGGCGGCCGACGCAGCGCCAGGCTGGCCCGCGGCCGCCTTGTTGATTTGAATGCCTGCCACGGCGACATATGCGTTGACTGTGCTGGACCAGAAGGCTTTCGCCTCGGCATCCGAACCAAGACGCGCTGCCGGTGGGCTTTGGAGAGCCATCAGTAGAACTGAGTCCTGGCGACCAGACGCGAACCCGTAGTCGCTCTCGAGCATCTCGCGGGCCTTTGCCGGGCTGAAGCCACCGGGCATCTTTGAGGTAAAGAGCTTATCGACAAGCGACTTCGTGCGCTTACCCAGCGAGCCATTGAAGGTCTTCTGGACAATCGAGGCAAGGTCGCTCAGTGGCAGCTCCTCAGCACCATCTGGTGCGCCGCCAAACTCAGCGTCTAGGTCGCCCGTGATCTCATTCTGAAGCGTCGAGCGGCCCCCCGAAAGTGCCTTAACTGACTGGTCGAAGGCGACATCCTTTGCGGGCTTCTTGAGAGTAATGGACACGATGGTCCTGATGATCTCGCCAGCAGACACAGGCGCGTCCTCGACAGGGCCTGCGGCGATGGGAGCGGGGGCCGGAGCCGACGATGTGGTTGGTGTTGGTGGGATAATGTTTAGCGAGGCGGCGGTTGCCGGCGCGGGCTTAGCTAGCGCGGACGGCGCCTCCCTCTTCTTGGGTGCGGCCTTGGGTGATCTCTCCTGGCCCGCAAAGTAGATGTCGTCCTTGTTCTTCTTCAACGACAGGAAGCCGCGCGAAATCGAGTTCGCTGTGTCGTATGGGCGGTGTACCAGCTCGCGCGTGCGCTTCATCATCGTCGTCAGCGTCTCTGCTGGGCCGATCTCGACCGTCTTGCGTGTTTGGAACTCGGATAGCAACAGATCCTGGGTCTCGGTCCATCTCACAGGCGAACAAAACTGATGTCTGTGTTGAAGAGTTAGCAGGCGTCACGGCAAGAGCGAAGAAACGCGGAGGGCCTACGCAAGTAGCTCAATGAGCAGAGTGTGGCACAGCTCCTGCTGGCGCGTGATGGCTTCGTAGGTGTTCATCGCGGCGATAGATGTAGTCGATATTGGTGTGGGAGGTGTATTCCAAGAGCCGGGGCCCTGGGGTTCTGCGTTGGAGATGCGTGGTAGGCAAGAGTCGTGTTCGAGTTGGCTGAGCGAGAGACTATCTATCGAAGACAAATGAGGGACTGAGAGAGGTCGGAGGTTTCTGTGAATCCAAGAGTCTGTCTGGCCTCTGGGGTAGATATCTACCATTCCACGTCCCCGGACTGTGCAGTGGTCCACCCCCTGCGGGCCCATCATGTCACGCTAGACCGATTTGGGAAATAGCACTGACTCCGCCCCAACCTGCTGTCCGCTGGCAATTCCGCTGGGTGCTGACAAGCCTGCCACCCCTGCCTTGGTTCTGCTCCAACGCTTGCTCTATTCCGGGACGTGCTGAGTGAGATCTGAAACCAAGCATTGTCCGCTGAGATCCACCCTCAGTCGCACAGACTAACGGACACTGCCTACCACACGCGCTTTTCAGCCTATCTCTCCCACGTGGCAGCCCGGCCACACTGACAAACACACTGACAAAGGTAGACTACCAGGGTTTGCAAAGTACCACGCTGTGGCTGTCCGTCGCCGAGCTATAGCATGTCATTCTCAAACAGGCTACTGTCATTATGCCAGAGTCCGTCACCACATCTCATAGCGGATATCACCATATGCGCTGATGCAACCAAGCTAGAGCATATCACAGCATACGATCTCTGGTCTCAGCCTTTCTAGCCTCATCGGCCGTCGGCCTGCACAGGCACGGGCTCACCGTCCTTTCAAATTAGAAGTTTTTCATGGAAGCTTCGCCCTGGCCCACTTACTGACCAGAACCGTGGACAGTGCACGATGTTTTTAGAAACGCCGCAGCTGTAGTTTGTTTCTTGCATGGCTATCGTATCTTCCGCTGCGGACATTTCCGCTACAGGCAATCTCGAAAGTTGAGGTCAACGGACTCTGTGTTTCCAGTGGTGTGATCATGAGTGCAAGGCCTAGTCCGCCTCATGTGGAGTGGATAGGCTGCGCAGCAACCTAAGTCGCTCAGGAGTGAGCCCGTATATAATAAGAGGACATGACTAAAACCTTCACCTTTCATCATCGTCTTCATTACCTCTCTCGCTTGTTATTGTTTCATTTGTCTTCTTTCCTAGACTCAATTCAAATTCACCATGTCCAGCCCCATCGAGATTATCACGCCTGTTGTGCCAGCAATTGGTGCCAGTCGTCACCTTGCCACAGCGATCCAGACTATTGCTGCTCAGCGAGGCATCGTTCTTGCTTCCTCAGTAATTGCAGCTGGTCTCTGCAGCTACTTCATTTATAACTTCATTTACCACGTCTTTTTCCACCCTTACGCCAAGTACCCTGGCCCTTTCCTTGCCAAATTCACAGATCTGTACGCTGGCTACCATGCCTGGAAGGGCGATATCCACCTCGATATGTGGAGATGTCACCTGAAGTATGGCGACAAAGTTCGATATGCTCCCAATCGCCTCAATGTGAACACGGTCACTGGTCTCAAGAGTAAGTCAATCGCTTAATACAAACATGAGCATAATGCTAATCCACCACTCAGACATCTATGGTCAAGGCAAGCCTTTCCTCAAGAGCAAGAACTACGCCGCCATGGTCCACCAAGCCACCAACACCCTCACCGTCCGCGACCGTAAAGATCATGGCCGCCGCCGACGTGTCATCCAGCAAGGTCTCTCTGACGCTACTCTCCGCGCCTTCGAGCCCTACATGTACGAAATCATCAACCGCTTCTGTGACCGGCTCATCCAAACGTCGGAGGAAGAGGCTAAGCTCAAAGAGAGTGGCGAATCCACCGAGACTGCCTTCAAGACGTCGACCTGGAAGACCGAACGCAACATGTCCGAATGGTGCAACTACCTTGCCTTCGACTTGATGGCGACCTTCATCTTCTCTGGCAAATATAACATGCTCGAGCGCCAGCAGTACCGCTACGTGATGCAGTGCATCGAGGAGTCCAATATTCGCGTATCATCGATTCTCCAGGCACCCATCCTCAAGGCCTTCCGTCTCGATAAGCTCCTTTTCCCCCGTGCCATCGTCGCACGCAACATGTTCCTCGGCTTTGTAGGCAAGCTCCTCCGCGATACGAAGAAGAACGACCGCACTCAACGTAAAGACCTCTTCGAGATGCTGTCACACGCCAAGGACCCTGAATCAGGAAAGGGGTTCAGCAAAGAGGAAATCGTCGCTGAGAGCGTGACGCTCGTTGTCGCTGGCGCGGATACGTCTGCTACAGCCATGTCAGCTATCTTCTTCTACCTTTCGCGCAACCCGGCTGCTTATGCCAGGGCCGCCGAGGAGGTTCGCGCCACATTCTCCAGCGTTGAGGATATCTCTGGCGGCGCAAAATTAAACTCCTGCCGCTATCTGCGCGCCTGCATCGATGAGGCTATGCGCATGTCACCCTCTGTCGGTCAAACTCTAGCCCGTGAGGCACCAGCCGGCGGCGCAATGGTTGATGGCGATTTCATCCCCGCCGGGTGCGACGTCGGTGTCCCTATCTACGCTATTCATCACCGCGAGGATATCTACCCCGATCCATTCAATTATAACCCTGAGAGGTGGATGGTCGAGAAGGAGGGCGCGAGTCAACAGGTTCTTGATATGTACAGTGCCTACAACCCCTTCTCTGTTGGCCCGCGGTCGTGCATGGGCAAGGGCGTTGCGCTGGTCGAGATGATGGCTACGTTCGCTGTTGTCATGTTCAGACTTGACTTCAAGATGGATGCTAGCGATAAGGCAGGCGGGCGGGTGGGTAACGAGTATGGAAGACACAGGGCGAATGAGTTCCAGCTTAGGGACCATATCACGAGCGCGAAAGAGGGGCCGATGCTGAGGTTTAGGCCGAGGGTGATGGCGTAGAGAGGCTATTATGGGTTTGAGTTTCACTTCCATTGTATATAATTTGTCTGGAAAGTTTCATGATTCACACATTGGGAAATAGAGGGCGCTTCTACATAAAATACATATATTTATATTCTTCTCGAAAGATGATTGTTTCTTTCCAAATACTTTAAATTTTATGCTGTGATAATGGATTACACGACTTTGCGGTATGATGCCGCGTTCATTTTTCACTTCAAGTATTTGGTTATCTATATACAATAATCCCTACGTTCATTCGACCTGCGGCAGACGTCAATGGCTATTCTCTACATGCACTGTACGTATTCTTCTGAGACGTTTTTCAATGAGTATGGGATGGATTTGGGTGTTCTATCTGCTCCTTCAATCACGTTGAACACTGCATCTCCTACAGAAAACCCACTCGAGTTTGCATTTGCTGCAATTGAACTTGATCCTGCGAATACAAATTGACTTGGCAGGTCGGCGACTCGAGCATAACACTTCCCTCCCTACAGTAGCCCTCAAGCCTTACGGACAACCATCGCACTCGAAACATAAGAATGCGCATCTACTCGGATATTTCTCACCTATGCCCAACAGTGCGTTAAAACGGCGCTCAGCATTAACCAGCCGGAGGAAGGTGGAAATTATCCGCTTGCAGCAACATGCCGTGGTTCGTCTCAGGTTCAATTAAGATATTGCCCGACATGCTGGTCCTGCTCCTGAATCCTTTCCGGCGGAGTTGGCTTGATCGACGTATCTTATCCGGGGGAGGCAACACACTCAGAATGCTTGAACTTTACCCGGGGCGTGCCAATATGTACGCAATCCTACCGAAGGCTCATGCTAACTTTGCCACATGCGTGCCGAAATGTACGCACAGGCGTTGGCTTGGATTCAATCCTGATCCGCTCTAGTGCCCTGTTTACATCATCATCCTTCGCGGTTCGGGGACTTTGAGCTTCGCCCACCGCGTTTCATCCTTCCACCACCACCGTTGTTGATTCCACAACCACGCCCGTCAAAGGAGACTCTTCGGTTTTCGTAAGATGATCGGAATAGGTTTCGCGCCAAAATGCAGCACCCGTATAGCCGTCTGGTATACGAGCACGCGATGGCATTTCCACTGCCCGTTGGCTGTCGTCAGTAATGACACCGCCTAGCACTTCGGTAGCTCGCCCCGCCTAGTACTGAGTTTAATAGTGGGCTGAGTACGCCACCATTCTATTACAACATACAGTAGACCAGTTCAGCCGCAAGTCTTAGACTCGTGATGCACAGACGTTCCGCCATCAGCTGGCGGAAAACTTGGCTAGCAGGGGTGGCAGCTCAATCCACTACAGGGGGCAGCATTGTACCAAGGTTTTCCGCCTTCAAGCCAGAGCATGTAAGCTTAAGTCCTACCAAAAATACCCCGGTCTACGCCTCATGCACATACGAATCGTCATCTCCGTTGTAGGTGTATAGCTGCACTAATCGAGGATACGTTAGGCCTGTGGCACATGGCTTGTCGGCACTCCGGTGTAAGGTGGCTGTCACTTTCTTCCAGAGCTTCTGTCCAAGCTCAATGACTTGGTCAGCCCTTCACTGGTCCACCAATCTTCAAGTCCGATGGCACGTTTCCTATCTCAATTTGGACTGATGACTTGGAGTATGACTGGCGAGGCACTGCTCTCGTTCCTGGCCCGAGCCTGGTTACTCACTTCCGTTTCCTTTCCAAGTCCGTTATCCCTAAGTAGTATCTCAAACGCTGTCAGAGTTTTCCGCGTATCCCATATGATAGTGTTTCCTGCGTCCACCTTGTGTTTAGTCCCTTTTTCGTTCTTTCCTCTTCTTCAGAAGTCCCAGGAGTTTCATCGTTACCTTCCAAGGCTGGGGCTCAGTCAAGATGGATGCCTTCAATGGGTGTACGATCGACACTCAAAAGGGCTTTGGCCCAGCAAATCGATTCTGCTATGGCGGCTTCGACTTCACATTATACTTTGAAGAGACAGTCCTTTCAATAGCTCCCTTCTTTCTCACATTTCCCTTCCTCATACTACGGTTATATCGATTAAACAGAGCACCGATTGTCGTCGACGGCGGACGATGGCATCTGGCAAAGCAGGTATGTGGTGATGAACTGTCTAGCTTTATGTATTGACACTAATTGCGCTTCATTTTAGGCCCTCTACATTCTATATGGTGCGCTACAAGTCCTCTCTCTGGGCGCGATATTTATGCCCAACACCGTCAAGACACAAGCAACAGTCGCAAACACAATAGTCATTCTCCTTGCCACATTCATTCTCGCAGTAGTATCAAATTTCGAGCACTACCGCAACGCTCGACCATCCTCTCCAGTCAGCATCTACCTAACCGTTACATTCTTTTTTGATGTCGCACGGATACGAACACTTTATGCAATCAAAGATGCAAAACCTATCGCAAACATGGTGCTTTTGGCAACACTCATCAAGTTCGGCCTACTTTGTTTGGAGCTGAAGGAGAAGCGGGCGTGGCTCATTAATGAGAAGGACTTCCCAGCCCCCGAAGCAACAGCCAACTTCTTCAACCGTTTAACATTCTTCTGGGTGAATCCACTTCTCATTAAGGGATTTAGAAAGCCTATTCAAGAGCATGATCTCTATGAGGTTCAGGAGCAGATCATTGGAGAGAAAAATATCTTAGCCCTGGCTGAGAAGTGGGAAAAATGTACGTGAACCCAACAATCTGTTAAGAATTCATTGCTCATGGCATCGTAGTTCCACACAAAGAGGTCCCCGGCTCTCTCTTCAAGCTCGCGTTTAAGCACCATTGGCGGACATTCGCTTCAGTCATTCTACCCCGAATGATCTTCAGTGCCTTCAACTTTAGCCAACCGTTCCTCCTCCAGCGCACGCTCAAATATCTCACCACGAACAATTACTCGAACAGACCAGCTATCGGATGGGGCCTCATCGCCGCATACGTGCTCGTGTACACTGGCTATGGAGTGAGTATTCATATTGGTCCTTTATTACTAGTCAGCTTACTGACAATCGCGTAGATTACCAACGCTTTGCACCAACATCGCAACTATCGCAGTGTTTCAAAGCTTCGTGGCTCCCTCATCGGCATAATCTTCAAGCAAACATTGACTATGAGCTCTTCCGCCTTGGCCGAGTCGGATGCCGTGACACTCATGAATGCCGACGTTGAACGCATCACAGTTGGCCTCCGCCAGTCTCAGGAGCTTTGGGCCAGTTTCTACGAGATAGCCTTGGCAACCTTTTTGCTGCACAGACAGATCAGCTGGGCTGCGTTGACTCCATTAGGAGTTATTTTCCTGTGCACTGCAACCGCCATTGCCATATCCCCAAAACTTGCTCAGTCGCAAAAGACGTGGCTCGATAAGATCCAAGAGCGTGTAGACGCTACAGCGTCTATGCTCGGGTCCATCAAAGCTGTCAAGATGACCGGTCTAACTCCCGATCTCGGATCTAGGATTCACAGTCTTCGCGAGGAGGAGATTAAGACTGCTAGCACATTCCGTGGCATGTTAGTCAAGATTGTCACCGCATCTTTCGCCAGTACATCGCTTAGCCCCGTATTTGCGCTGGGTACCTACATTATGATGACCAAATATCAAGGCTACCCCGAGTTGACCTTGGACAGAGCCCTGACTTCATTGGTTCTTATGAGCTTGCTCCTCGAGCCCACGGCCTTCTTCATCACGGCTCTTTCCGGATTGATCAACACAATGAGCTGCATGAACCGCATTCAGAACTACCTCAACACTGAGATGAGGAAAGAGCCATCACTATACAGACCTCGGATGTCGCTGCGACACGGCCAGGGCGCTGGGCCATCTAACCGCTCAGAACATTCTCTTGCCATAATTTCCGAGGAAACACCACTCAGCAGCCCGCCACCGGAACAGAGAGAATGGATAGCAATGAGCAAGACGAAGGCCGTCTCTGAGAAGCAAATGGCAATGTCATTCACCGACATAGATATGGGCGACGATGCTACACTTGCTTCGCTATACGAAAAGCAGGACTGCATCGTTGCAGAAAACGCTTACTGTGGATGGGACAAGGAAAAGAATCCCACTCTTAGCAACCTTAACTTCAAGATCAAGGAAGGAACACTTACCATGGTCGTTGGTCCAGTTAGCAGCGGCAAGTCGACTCTTCTCAGGGCCATCTTGGGAGAGATCCCTTTATCCAAGGGTTTCCAGCGATCCTTCTACACCGAAGTGGCCTATTGTAGCCAGGTCGCATGGCTTGTCAATGGAACATTCCGGGACAACATCATTCACGGCTCCGAGTATGATCCAGAATGGTACAACACAGTCGTCCAGGCGTGCGATCTCGAGACCGACATTGCCAACATGGCACTAGGAGACCAGACTATCGTTGGTAGCAAGGGTATGGGTCTCTCCGGCGGACAGCAGCAACGTGTGGCCCTCGCCCGTGCCGTTTACTTCCGCAGGAGCATCGTCATCATCGACGACGTTCTTTGCGGCTTAGACGCATCCACGGAAGACCATGTCTTTGAAAACGTCTTCGGCGACCAGGGTCTTCTCCGAGGCACTGACACAACTATCATTTTCGTCTCTAATGCCGTCCACCGCCTTCACCAAGCCGACCAGATTATTGCAATGGGCCCCAACGGCACTATTGCGGAACAAGGTACCTTCGATGAGCTATCCAAGATGGATGGCTATGTCGGTAACATGGCCTATAATTCTGAGCCGCATGTCCCTGCACCCAAGGGTGACCGTCCTACCATCAAGAAGTTCAGTCAGTCGCTCGTCACAGAGAAGGAGGCTGAGCAAATTGAAGAGGAACAAGCGGGAGGAGATGCCACCATTTATGCGTACTATATCCGCACTTTTGGATGGCTGAAGTGGATCATATTCTGTTTCTTCTGTGCGCTATATGGCTTTGGTACCGCATTTCCGAGTATGTATTCTCACATTGTTACCTATGGATGTTTGCTAACAATTTTTTCCAGATGTCTGGGTCAAGTGGTGGGTGACGTACAACATGGAGCATCCCAACCAGAAGATTGGGTACTATCTTGGCATGTATGCGTTCTTTGCTCTCCTCGGCCTTGGTGCACTCGTAGTTGCTTGCTGGACTTTGATTATGACCATGGCCCCGCAAGCTGGTCGTGTCCTTCACCAACGCCTCCTCAACACTGTTCTCAATGCCCCAATGTCCTTCTTCTCGAGCACAGACACCGGTATTACTACCAACCGCTTCAGTCAGGATCTCGAGCTTATCGACATGGAGCTCCCGGTTGCTCTCATCCGCACCGCCATGATGTTCTTCGTGCTCGTCGCTCAACTTCTCGTTATCCTAGCTTCAGCCAAATTCGTGGGTATCGCAATGCCTGGCATTATCATCGTCATCTACTTCCTTCAAGTGTTCTACCTACGCACATCCCGGCGTCTGCGTATCTTGGACATTGAGACCAAGGCGTTTCTCGGGACCCAATTTGTTGAAATGCTTAGCGGTCTCGTCACTATCCGTGCCTTCCAGTGGGAGTACCAGCATCTTTCTGACTTCATCAGCATGTTGAAGAAGGCCCAAAGACCCTTCTACCTCATGTATTGCGTTCAGAGATGGCTCAACATGGTCCTTGATTTGATCGTCGGCTCCATGGCCATCTTGCTTGTCACTATCGCTGTCCGAACCAAGGGCACAGTCGACCCTGGTATGACTGGCCTCGCTCTTACCAACCTAGTCGGCTTCAGTCAAATGCTGAAGCAGCTCATTACCAACTGGACCCTACTCGAGACCTCCATGGGCGCCCTATCCCGCGTCCGCAGTTTCGCCGCCTCCATCGAGTCGGAGAATCAACCTGGCGAAGACACCGTTGCGCCTGATCACTGGCCCAAGTTCGGTGGCATTGAGTTCCGGGAAGTTATTGCCTCGCACAAGAAAGCCAAGAAGGCGACTCTCGACAACCTCAGCTTCGCCGTCGCTCCAGGCACCAAGCTCGCTCTCGTCGGTCGCTCAGGCAGTGGGAAAAGTTCTCTCATCTCTGCTCTCCTCCGACTCATGGATATCTCCAGCGGCCAAATCATCATCGATGGCATCGACATTGCCACTCTCCCCCGCCAAACCGTCCGCAGCCGACTCATCGCCCTACCCCAAGATCCTTACATCCTCTCCGGCACCATCCGCGAGAACGTCGACCCGCTTCGCACCGTCTCCGACGAAGCCATTATCTCCGCGCTGCGTAAAGTCCAATTGGACCACCTCATCGACAGCGAAGACGCAGGACTCAACGCACATCTCTCCTCCGACATGCTTTCGCATGGCCAATGTCAACTCCTCTGCCTTGCACGCGCCATGGTGCGCAAAGGGTCCATCCTCATCCTCGACGAGGCTACTGCTTCCGTAGACGTCCACACCGACGCGCTCATGCAGCAGATTATCCGCACAGAGTTCAAACACCATACCATCATCGCCGCAGCCCATCGTCTTGACACCATCATTGATTATGATGCCGTGCTTGTGCTAGACGCGGGCAAGATCCTAGAGAAGGATCGCCCGGAGAATCTACTCGCGAAACAGAGTAGCTTCAAGGAACTTTACCAGATACAAAAGGGAGAGAGTACGAGTTGGAATGAAGAGACGCTGGACCTCATCAGGGATGCGAGTGATCGCGTATCGTTGCTGAGCCGGCAAACAAAGGAGTAGAATCTTATACTCCCGTACGAACTAAAACGCATTGATAACTTGTATTGTTTCGCAAAGCAATGGAGTTATTGGTGGGTGTTGTGAATTCATTGGTTGGTGCTTTCTTTTGTTCGTGTGTAGCATTTTAGAGCGTGGAGTTGAGTTGTGGATTGGACATACCCACTTTCCCTTTGTTTTATTTTTCTTCTTCTCTATACATATTAGAAGGGTTGTTACTTTTGAGTGTAATCTTTATTGGGCGCAAGTCTACATCTGTATATATCAATTACTATTCTTTGTACATTAGACACGCATTTAAAATCCTTCTCTTTTTACCTTGCTGCTGTTTGCTCTAGCTTTGGAAGCCGAAGAATGTTGATAATATTTTACAGTAGCATCGATTCTAAGATCAATCTCGCATCACAACAGATTTTATGTGCTTTCACATCACTATTTGTTCTTCAAAGCGGTTGGGTAAATACCGATGCCAGGTTTCCGCTTGTAATATTGAATTTACCAACCGATCATCGCAACACTGAAAAATTCACGCCGCAACGCCAAATTCTTCAATTACCTCTATATTTCCTCAAACTGCCCTTGTCCATCTCAGAAAGAGATATAACGAATTTTAAGTTCAAAACAAATGCGCTGACTCAGTGTTGACGGTGAGCCCCATTTTTATGTACATATTACAATGAATAAACACTCAAATATTCACGAAACAACATCACCTTTTCTGAACCCTCTCAAACATTCCCAAGACTTTCAGATGCACCTTGGTAACCTCTCAGCCATAGTCAGTTATCCTATAATCGGGCCCGCCCTGATCTTACTTTAGCAAACGTCTCAATCGCCGGGTATTTCATATTCAACTGGCTTCTTACACCACTTTGCCACAACGTGGAAGTGTATCACACATGGCAATAGCACACTATCAGGTTCCATAGCCCTGGATTTGGAAAGTGCTCATTACATGGAGTCAAGCACTCTGCAAATGTGCGACGTGAGTAGATCGTGGCAAGTGGACAATTACGTATATGCAGTAGATGCATATGTAAGAGCAAGCTATTTAGACATTATCTTGAATTCAGTTTCAGCTTCAAAGCTACAGAGTAGTACTGGAGTGAGTGACTGTGTCACTTCTTTACGACTACACATCCCTGACAGTGCTTTTCTCGTCATCCGACTTCCATTTCGAGTAGTTAGATGTAGAGTGGATCAAGTAACTGAAGCAACAATCTCATAGGTGCCACTGGTGATCTGGAATGATAACTGCAGGTATCATCAGCACTTGTTCGCCACACTACCCTATCCGTACCTTACAAACGCGCCTTATTTCTGGCCTCAGCCCTATCTATATACAACCATATTCCTCATCACTACCTTTTTTCTACGCACGCCTCAGCAGACGGTTCTTTCAGCTTTCCACCATCGTATTCTCCACTACTTACCAGACCTGACTGTATCGCCTCCCTTCTTCGCTCTAGGAACTGGTACCCGCATTTGGATCGGAGGCTTGGTGGAAGATGGGTGCTACCAGCGCAGAGCACAGTGTAACATCATCGTAGCTCTCAATTCCGCCGCGCGGCAGTGAAACCATGCACACACCTGCACTGTACTAGTTGCCTTCCAACCAACCAAGATGAGGTTCCCCAAGCGACAGCAGGGAACACCCGTGCGCGCCTAACCCTGCGATCTAAGCGCTCTCGCCTAATTTGTCAGGATTCTATTTCAGGTGTACCACAGCCCCTTGCCAGTCATCGCCCCCATCCCCAAAGCTTAGCAAACTCAAACGGTCGGACGGTCGAAAGGCGACACGGGTACGGACAAGGCAGTGCACGTTCCCACTATTCCACCGTGCAATAGGATTCGATCCTCCGGTCGGGGTGAACAAGCATTACGAGAGGATGAACAAGGTTAATGCTGAACATTTTGTTGGACGCCTGTGCGCCTCCATGTCCGATCGTGAATTAACCTTCTCATTCAGCATGAGAGCGTTACTATCCTGGGTAAGGAGGGATCGGAGAATGACTGATCTAAGGCGACGGACTCCGAGACCCGTAAGAGTTTGCTTGTGAGGGAGCGGAAACTCTTGGCAAGGGCGGGGCAGGAGCGGAAAGTGGGACGGCGGAGGCTTGGCAGCTAAGACGCATAAAGTAAGAGGTGTGTACAAGGATATGGACGGCGCGTACAACCGGTCGGAGTCTAGGCTTGCGCACCGTGTCGTCGTGTTGTGCAACGACGCGTATTCCAGGCACAGTCTTACAGTACTTTGAAATGCATGACCAGGCCGCGAGTATTGGAGGACTGCTGAGCCACTGTAGATATGAATGCACACCTATCCACTAAATTCATAAACACGCGTGAAGAGTTGTATGAGCAAAGCATGAAGCCCCAAGCGCAGCAGCAAACGCGAAACAGGTCACTCCAATATTCCTTTCGTTGTTTCGCATTACAGAGCGCGTATGGTTGCGACTGGTGGTGAATGAAACCCAAACTTTTGCACTTCTCGCTAGTTACTAGCCATCAGACCGATCATAACACCGCGGTTACTATCTTTTACGCTTCTTTACGATATGTCTCAGTCTGTCAATCGAGGATGTCGAAGTAGACATCTGAGAGGCTGTACGGGCGTTGCTGTGCCGCAACAACACATACAGATACCCCATGTCATCATAAGAAATTTGGGCAATGGCCCCCTAAACGCAAGATGGCGGCGCAAAATGTTGGACATGAAAGTTGGCTTCTTATTCGCTTGCGCGAGATGTGATTCCTGGGGTAGGGAGAAGGCTAAACGGCTGCTCGGCTCACAACGATAGATGTGCGGCACAGCCTTATCAAATGACAATTATGCGGCGTAATTCTGTTGGCGGCGTAGGAAGAGACGAAAATGTTGCAAGAGGTGTAGACAGATGTGGTGGAGACAATGCTTTTTGACATCCTAGTCTTCATTCCCTGCGACTATGGTATCTCTAAAAAGGTGCTATGTGGTAATCTAAAAACAAAGAAAAGAAGTAAATGCAAGTGAAATGATGACGATGGTGTGACCCCCCAATAATGCTACAGCCTTATTAAACGCCTTTCTTCCCGTTCTGGAACTGCTCCATCCATCCGTGATATCCATCCGAGTCTGTGTCGCTTGATGATTTCCGATAAAGAGAGATTGCAGAGCGTTTCGTCGCTCAATGCTTTCTCTTCATAATCGATTTTCATATAGTTGTAGCTTAAACTCGTGTGTAAGAAGAGTCGCTTTGCCACGCGGGTTCCTCGTTCAACTCGGTCGTCGAGGGAGACATGCCGAGCTTGTGGGAACCATCAGAGCGGACCCCCTTGCCAGCAGGGATCCAAAGGTTGCCGAAGACACGTCCAGGGTGGAACACGGTCATGGCAGTCAGAGCGAGGATGATAAAAGGACCTTCGAAGATCATGAAGGTGGCCTCGTCGTTGGCAAGGTGGCTGCTGAAGCCATTCCAGAGCTCGGCAACACGGTAGATGCATCGCACGAAGATAAATATGGTAGCTAGGAACAAGCCTGAATATTTGGTTAGTGTAGATCTATCGATAAAGAGGGGATATAAGACTTACTCCACTGGAAGTAATGGAATGTCCTTGTGGCACGAAGGGCATTGTATAGCGGGGGTTGTGTGCGGGCAAGGGCTCCAGAAATCTTATTGCGGCGGACGCGGAGGGCAAAATCACCCCAGACGATAAAGAAGAGGATCATAGAGATGACCTGGGAGACGAGACCACCAATCATGATGTTGGTTCCTGACTTAGAGCCTTTGCTGTCCTTGGCAGTTGCGGCAATACCACCACCAGCGCCCTGAAGAACAAGTGAAAGGAGATCGAAGCCGATGAAGACGTATGTGTACATCTTAGGCTTGAGGCGAGAGTTCTCGGAGCCGATGGCTACAATGACGCGGCTCAGGCAGAGGTAGATGCCGGCGGTGAAGAGAGCAGGAGCAATGGTCAGAGGGATGAGGTTGCTGAGAAAGAGTTAGCGTTGGTAGCGAATGGATTGGAGGATAGTTGAACGTACATGAGGAAGTTGTTCATCAAGAAGGGGTTCTTGTTGAGCATGATGCGGCCAATGTATCCAATGGCTTCAGCAAAGATACCCAAAAGAAGGGGGGCCATGTATGTCCACGTCTTTTTGCGAATGCCGTAGAAGAGCTGGGCTGCAAATAGTACGAAGAAGAAGAGCATATAGATGGTATTGCCTGCAACGGAAGGACGGTACTTGATGGTCGCCCACGATATTGGACATCCATTGTTTAATGTGCAATACTTCCTCTGCATACCAATCAAAGTGGCATTCGTAGTGTTCATAACAAGATGGTCTGGGTCGATGCCAAACTTGTCAGTGGCGCGTGCCACCACTGACAGCGCGAGGTTAGCTAGAGGGCTAGCCATTGTGTATAAGGTCCTCAAGGGCGGTATGGAGAGTTGAGATACGAGATGAAGGGCACGTGGATCGTCCAAGTGGAAGGAGGAGAGGGAGGGGAGGCTGGAGTGGGAGTTGTGAGAGCGGTCTGACTTGTGATTTTTGAGTGTAGAATGGCGGGCCTGTGGTCTTATAGAAGAGCTCTGAGATGTGCCCAGATTGCCGGATTTGGTTGGCTGGCGCAGCGGAGAGGCTTATGCGGCACAGTGCTGGGCGGCGGTCTTCGCTGTTGTGGAGCTCTGCTGTGCCGGACGGGTGCCACAGAAATTCTCTGCTGGCTCCTGTGCAGTTTCAGCACCTCAATATGGGACGCCAATCAGCGGAAACCTGACTTGGTTTCAAGGCTGCACTACAGCATGGTAGCGGAGTGCGTTGAATGACCGCTGTCCGACCGGAAAGTGCGAAACGGCGTGGCCCATTCGCGCATGTCGCTGGGAGATCGCTGCGCACGGGAGCACTGCATGAGAGTGGGTGGGGAGGCCAAGACGGTGAGGCATGAGGTGTGCAAGGCAGGCTGGGGGACCGTGTTACATTTCCGCGGTGACAAGCAAGGGGGAACCATGCAGTGCTAGCAGGGGGTGGCACGGTGCCGCCTGCAAGAACCGCCGCGTCTATTCTTGGGGGCCAGCCGCGTATTCAATTTCAAAAACGGATGACTCATAGATGACATCTAGCGGCGACGCTAGAGACCGGGCTGGGCAAAAGTCAGCCTTCAAGGACCCGCAGCACCCGTCAGCACCAACCCGGTGCTCAGATCTCACACTGCCCACGCCACGCTTTCAAATCTCCAACATCAGCTTCGGGGACCACCTTTGCCGCTGAAACGAGCCTAATGCTCACCAAGCTCTCCTCAGCCTCGCCTCCTCATCCACTCACACGCCGTCCTTCATGCTAGCGTTGACTTGTCAAGTCTTGTTCATCGTGGCTGCCGGGGCTGTTCCCCCTTCATTCTTCTTTGCAGGGCAATGCATCTTCTCGAAGCCCCTCTGAGTGGTCGAATAATCCCCGACCCTGTAGCCAAACCTCACAGCTAGCGCCATGGCAATGATCGCTGTTCTATTTCGGCCAGCGCGGGGCGAGAAATGCAGGAACAAGTACACCTGTGCGCCAAAGGGACCGTCTTTTGACCTCATCTTTCCTCCTTCTCACGTCGTAAGAGACTCACTTTAGCAAGCGTTAGGCTTTTCCATTCATCTGTGTCACTGTCTCATCCTCTTTCTCGACTCCAATCGTTATAGACCAATACCCAATAGATTTCCCCACAATTACTTTAAGCTTTGAGACATTCATCTTCCTTACTACCCCACCGCCCCACGCACACAAAAGTCGATTCCAACTGAGACATTGAATCAACACTAGATAGATATTACGTTGAGATACCCAACTGTATGTTCCTTTAACTGCGGAGAAATCAATCTTGGGCTTATTTCAACAGCACCACTTCTACCAACACACAACACCTACACAATGGGTTCTGTTTCAGACTCGACCGCCGCCGTTTGGTTATGGAACGAAAACGTCCCTTCGACTATTGAGGAATGTGTCCATGATCTGGTTCAGAAGCAGGCGATGCTGCGACCAAACGCGCTCGCCGTTGATGCTCATGATGGAACATGGACATATGCCGAACTGGACATGGCAGCCAACCGCGTAGCCCACTACTTGACTGGATTGGGCATCCAACCAGAAGAGGTTGTTCCCCTATGCTTCGAGAAATCCCGATGGGCAATTGTTGCTATCCTTGCGGTTCTGAAGGCTGGCGCAGCCTTTGTATTCCTGGACCCATCACATCCAGTCGACCGACGGCAATATATTACAGAGGAAGTGGAGGCCAAAGTGATAATATCATCGCCGTCGCAATCACATCTCTACGAAACCAACTTCCCATCCACCTTCGTTCTCAGCAAAGATACCTTAGAAAGTCTTCCACAACACACTGCGGCACCGAAGACTGCCGTACAACCATCTAATTTACTGTACATAATTTTCACATCTGGCAGCACTGGAAAACCCAAAGGTTGCTTAATCGAGAACCAAGCCTTCCTCAGTGGCTCATTACGACACGCAAATAGAGCAGATATGGATCACACAACCCGCATTCTACAACTTGCATCGTACACATTCGACGTATCAATGCTGGAAATTTTAACGGCTCTGGTCCACGGATCCTGCATTTGCACCCCGGACATGGCATTGATGGCGAATGGCCCCGCCTACATCGTCAACGAGTATAAGATTACCTGGACATTCATGACACCTTCATTGGTTAAGCTCATGGCACCTAGCATGGTGCCAACTCTCAAGACGCTTGCGCTGGGAGGTGAGCCGCTTTCCAAGATTGATGTTGAGACCTGGGCTGGACACCTCCAACTCATCAACGGTTATGGGCCTAGTGAGTGCTCCGTTGCAGCCACCGGGAACACAGAGATGCGACCCGACACCGATCCCGCCAATATCGGATTCCCAGTAGGAGGTATTTGTTGGATTGTGGATGCGGAGGATCATGACATCTTACTTCCTCCAAATCAAGTCGGTGAATTGCTGATCGAGGGTCCAATCCTGGCTCGTGGCTATCTCAAGAATAAAGAAAAGACGGACGAAGTCTTCATCGAACGTCCTGCTTGGGGACCAACAACCAAGACTGGAGAGAACAGAAGATTTTATAAGACCGGTGATCTTGCTAAATTTCTACCAGATGGATCAATCTACTTTATCGGACGAAAGGACACCCAGGTGAAACTGCGAGGACTTCGTATCGAATTGGGGGAGATTGAATACAATATTGGAACCCACCCAGAAGTTCGCCACCAAATGGTCATCCTGCCGAAGAAGGGGTTGTTCGCCAACCGACTCGTCGCCTTGGTGTCACTCAAGAATTACTTGATCGAGAGCTCCGAGGCTGCAGAGTCTACTGCGTATGTGCACGAGAAGATACACGGCGAGGAGCTTCAGGGTCATCTTCAGTCAATCAGAGAGGGATTGGCTTCAAAGGTTCCCGAATACATGGTCCCTGAAACCTGGATAATTCTTGAGAGGTTCCCGCTCTTGATCTCTGGCAAGCTCAACCGTTCGCTCGTCAGCAACTGGGTTGCCGATGCAGACAACGAGCTGTATCGCCAAGTTGTTGGCATTGATTTCGAAGAAATACCAGCGGAGGAGGAATCCGACAGCGTTGAGGAACAGCTTCGATCGATCATCGCCACTGTTCTCAATTTACCCCCTCCTAATGTCGGCCTTTCAAAATCCTTCCTAAGTCTCGGAGGTGACTCCATCACCGCCATGCAAGTTATGGCTAGGTGTCGAGGCGCTGGACTGGCTGTCAGCGTTAAGGATATACTACGAAGCAAATCCATCACTGAATTGTCCTACTGCGTCACATCCGCGAGCGAAACCGCCTATTCGACCGAGGAGAAGTTCGACGTCCCCTTCGAACTGTCTCCCGTCCAGCGAATGTACTTTGACATTGCCCCGCCTGAGATTGATGATTCGCGACAGACTCGATTCAATCAAAGTTTTTTCCTCAAGGTCGAGAAACCTGTTGCCGGATCGGCTGTCGCCAAGGCGCTCGAGCTTGTTGTTGCTCAACACTCCATGCTTCGGGTCCGCTTCGTCCAGGAGAATGGAAGGTGGATGCAGTGGATTCCCTCCAATGTCGAAGATTCCTTCAGCTTTTCGACACACGAAATCGATGCGCCCGAGAATGCATACCCTGTTATGGCTGACACGCAAACGTCATTGGATACGCAAAACGGTCCCATCTTCGCTGTCGTTCTATTCAACACAGTATCCGAAGGCCAATTTCTGTTTCTCGTTGCTCATCATGTCATGATAGACTTGGTATCGTGGCGCGTGATTCTTCGCGATTTGGAAGAGGTACTGACCACCGGGTTGCTGACTGCTGAGAAGCCTATTCCTTTCCAGAACTGGCTGGCACTACAGTCAGAGCATGCGAAATCGACGGAAGTATCGAGCGTGCTCCCCTACGAGATTCCTTCACCTGACTTTGATTACTGGGCTATGTCTAACAAGCCGAACCGCATGTGCGACACTCAGGAGACGATTATCAAACTCGACGTGGCTCAGACCAAGGAGCTTCTTGAGGGTGCTTGTCATTCGGCCTACAACACCGAGCCCATCGACATTCTGCTCGCATCACTCGTATATTCCTTCAACCAAATCTTCAGCGACCGCGCTGTCCCGGCACTGTTCCGTGAAGGTCACGGCCGGGAGCCTTGGGATGACGATCTTGACATTTCCGGAACTGTGGGTTGGTTCACTACCATGTATCCTCTTTATGTGGATATGAAGGAGCAATTCAGCATCCTTGATGTAGTCAAGCGCGCTAAGGATGTCCGACACAGTGTGCCTGCCAACGGCCGACCTTATTTTGCTTCTCGATATCTCAATGAAGCTGGTGTCGCAAAGTTTGGTAACCATGACCATGTGGAACTGTCATTCGATTATCTCGGTCTTTACCAACAGATGGAGCGATCTGATGCACTCCTAACGCAAGTTCCCGGATACCAGGCCATCTTCGAGGATGTTGGCAAGGAAGCGCCACGCTTCGCACTCGTGGAAATCACGGCTGAGGTGCTTCAAGGTCAAATGCAGCTGTTGTTTGTGTTCAACAAGCACATGAAGAACCAGGACCTGATTCAGTCCTGGATTAAGAACTGCCAGCTGTGTCTCGTCAACAGCCTCAGCCAGTTGCAGAACCGCCAACAAGAACTCACGCTTTCCGACTTCCCGCTGTTGAAGCTGACTTATGAGGATCTCAATACTCTCATCCACTCCAAACTTCCCGAAATCGGCATTTCCGATATCGAGCGCGTTGAAAGTGTTTATCCCTCCTCTCCGATGCAGCATGGCTTATTGATCAGCCAGGTTCGCTCGGAGTCGCAAGGAGCCTATGAATACAATCACACGCTTAAGGTCGAGACGAGAAGGCCTGCTGACATTCTGGACGTGAAGAATTTGGAAGCTGCTTGGGCTAAGGTTGTGCAGCGCCACACTTCTCTGCGAACTGTGTTCATCGAGAGTGTAAGCCACGCAGGGCTTTACGACCAGGTAGTGCTCAAGGCGATTGATCCAAACATTCATGTTCAGAAATGCAAGGAAGATGAAGTGGATCAAGTCTTCAACTCGAGAGGTCAGCTTTCGTTCCGTCCTGGCGGCGCTTTGCATCGATTCACAGTCTGCCATGTTGCCACAAATGTGGCTATCTGCAAGTTCGAGATCAACCATGCGATCATTGATGGATCTTCCATTGCTAACCTCATGGGTGACTTCATCATGGCTTATGATGGCACTATCTCTGAGCGCAATGGCTTCGTCTTTGAAGATTACATCAAGCACGTCTTAGAACGGCCTCGAAACCTCGCTACCGACTTCTGGAAGGAGTACCTCGAGAACGTCAACCCCAGCTTCTTTCCTCTCATGGCTCACTGGGAGGATGCCGTCGATCCTGCGCGCAAGCTTGAAACTGTCAGCATTGATGTTGGCATGGCGCCCTCAGACCTTATTGACTTCTGTAATGAAAGGAATGTTACTTTGGTCAACATTTTCCAGTTTGCATGGGGTCTCATTCTGAAGCAGTATATTGGCTCAGAGGATGTCTGCTTTGGATATCTCTCTTCTGGTCGTGACGCCCCTCTAAACGGAATTGAAGAGGGAGTCGGAGCCTTCATCACCATGCTGGTCAGCCGGATGATCCTGGACGATTCTGTATCCATGTCCGCTGCTCTCGACAAGGTTGCCGACGACCTCACTCGCGCATTGCCAAATCAGCATTGTGGTCTTGCTGAGATCCATCACGCCCTGAAGCTGGGCAGTCAGCCGCTCTTCAACACCATCATATCCTTCCACAGAGAAACTGATCATGAGCTGCTAACTGATTCGAGCATCAAGGTCGAAGCAATCAAAGGCTACGACCCAACGGAGTACGCGCTCTCTCTGGATGTTGGCGTCACTGAGAGCAAGATCGATGTAAACCTTCAATTCTGGACATCTGACTTCACCCCCGCTCAGGCGAAAAACATCGGCGCTACACTTTCAGAAGCCGTCAATGCAATTGTTACTCAGTCAGATAAGGCCATTGGCGCTGTCGACCTCGTCAGCGCTTCCCACTTGCAACAACTTCAGAAAATTACCTCTGTGTACCCTCAATACGTCAACGAATGTGTCCACCATGCCATCGAAGCCCAGGCGTTAGCCACTCCTGACGCAGAGGCTATCTGTTCTTTCGAAGGAAGCTGGACTTACAAGGAGCTTGATGACCAAGCAACTCGCCTAGCACATTACATTGTCTCCCTCGGCGTGGGCCCTGAGGTTATTGTCCCATACGTGTTCCAGAAGTCTGGTTGGGCTACTGTCTCCATTCTCGCCATCTTGAAAGCTGGAGGATGTGGTGTCGCCTTTGATCCTAGCCACCCTATCGACCGTATCGAAGGCCTCATTGAGCAGACCGAATCTACTATCGTCTTGGCTGCGCCTCGAAATGTTCAGCTCTTCGCTAATACTCCCAACCTAAAGCAGGTTATTGGTGTAGATGCGGACTTTATCGACAGGCTCCCAGATGTTGCTAGTGCTCCCTGCACCACAGTCACTCCCGAGAACTCCTGCTTTGTTGTGTTCACCTCTGGAACTACAGGCAAGCCAAAGGGTATCATTTTAGAACACCGAAACATGCGAACATGCACTACCTCAATGAAAGAGTGTCTTGGATTCGGCCCCCACACCCGTGCGCTTCAGTTCGCTGCATACAACTTCGACGTATCGCTGCAAGATATCCTAACCACTCTCCAAGTGGGTGGCACCATTTGTGTCATCTCAGACGAGGAGCGAATGAACGATCTTGCTGCTGGTATCAGGCGTACAAGGGCTACATGGGCTGATCTTACAGCTACTGTTAGCGGTATGCTTAATCCCAAGGACGTTCCGAGTATGCAACGACTCAACAACGGCGGCGAACCTCTGAACCGAGATGTTGTTGAAACCTGGGCAGATCACGTCGAGCTTTACAATCTTTATGGTCCCGCTGAGACCACCGTCAATCAAACCGCCAGTGTGCGACTCTCTAAAACCTCGCCAGCCTCCAACATTGGACCCGCCTATGGGACTCACGTATGGATTACCAATGATCAGGACTCCAATCGCCTTGTTCCAATGGGTTGCGCGGGTGAGATTCTGATCGAAGGTCCCCTTCTCGCCAGAGGATATCTCAAGGAGCCTGAGAAGACCGCTGCGGCTTTCATTGAAAATCCGGATTGGGTTGCGAAGTTCCCGGATCCTAATGCAATTCAACCACGCCGCTTCTACAAGAGTGGTGACATTGGTTGCCTCAACACTGACGGCAGTATTACCATTGTCGGTCGTCGTGACGCTCAGGTCAAGATCAACGGCCAGAGAGTTGAGCTTGACGAGATCATGTATCAGGCGCAGTTGCTGTTGCCTGAAAGCTACTCGATAGTAGTTGACGCCGTCGCTATCGAGGAGCATACAAAGAGTAAGACTATTGTTGGATTCGTTACTAACCATGACTTTGCGAAGTACAAGCATGCCGACGATCAAGTGACTTTCGAAATCGATGACGAGTTGAGACGCGTGCTGAAGGACCTCCAAGGCTCTTTGGCTAAGGTGCTTCCCTTTTACATGATCCCCACTCTTTTCGTTCCCGTCTTTAACATTCCATACACTACCTCCGGAAAACTGGCTCGTCCAGTGCTCCGCCAGATTGTATCTGGCTTCGACCAGTCCCAAGTCTCCCACTACATGCTCAGATCCACTTCCGCTGATCAGCCGCAAACTCCCATGGAGCAGACTCTCCAGAGCCTGTTCAGCGAGATTCTGAGCATCGAAGCTGCGACTATCAGCCGAGACGACAATTTCTTCGGCCTTGGTGGAGACTCAGTTGGAGGAATGAAAATGGTTGCTGCTGCTCGCAAGCACAACGTCACAATTCGCGTTGCCGATATCTTCAAATATCCTATTCTGAGCGAGCTTGCCGATATTATTGCGAACAGCCAGGACGGATCCGCAACCAAGGATCTCGCTCCTTTTGAACTGCTCGATGCTACCGCCCAGGACAAGATCATCGCAGAATCTGCTGCTGAGTGCAACATATCTACAACGGATATCGAAGACATCTACCCCACTTCCGCGCTCCAAGAGGGTATGATGGCTTTGGGTCTGAGGAAGGAGGGAGCATACATTGCGCAGAAGGTTTTCCGTCTTCCTCAGAGCCTCGATATTTCCAAGTTCCAATCCGCGTGGTCCAAAGTTATCGCCACTGAGGCTATCCTTCGCACCCGAATTGTCTCTTCTAGCTCTGGTAATCTCCAAGTTGTCAACAAGCTGCCAATCTCATGGCAAAAAGCTAGCGACTTAGAGGCCTACCTAGCCAAGGACCAGGCTCATGCCTTCCAATACGGCCAGCCCCTCATGCGCTTGGCCATTGTTAACCGGGAATACTTTGTGTGGACGGCTCACCACGCCATCTACGATGGCTGGTCCGTAGCCCTACTCTTTGAGAAGGTTGCTCAAGCCTACGGCGGCGAGGAGGTCACGAGCTCCACCCAATTCAAGACCTTCATCGGTCGTCTCAGCAGAATCTCCGAGTCCGCCAATGTCGATTTCTGGAAGAGCCAATTCACCAATATGGGTAGCTTCCCTACCAGCTATCCCGAAGTTGGGCTCGGATATGCAGCTGCTTCCAAGAAGACCATTTCAGTCCATGGCACTACTCGTGCGGGCACACAACCCGATCCTCTTGCCCGCGGCCCAGAATCCAATATCCTTCCTTCTACGGTTAAGAGAGCTGCGTGGGCATTGACTCTTGCGACCTACGCCGATTCTGAGGATGTGGTTTTCGCACAGACCCTTGCTGGTCGCAACCTTGCGCTTGATGGAATTGACAGCATGATGGGTCCTACCATTACCACTGTTCCAGTCCGTGTCTTCGCTCCCAAGGAAGGTATCACTGTGAAGCAGTTCCTCGAGAATGTTCAGAACCAATCCATTGCTTCCATCGACTATGAACACTTCGGACTGCAAAACATCCGAGATGTTAGCGCCGAGGCCAAAACCACCGTCGACAGCATCACAAATCTTTTTGTCATCCAACCTGCCGACGAAGGCAGTGAGACTGTTCTAGACCTTGAGTCTATTCCCAGATCTGAGGATAATTTCGACACCTACCCTCTCGTGGTCCTTTGCAACATTGGCAAGAACAATGATTTCACCATCGAGGCTATGTACGATGAGGATATCATTCCTACGGAGCAAATGACCCGCATGCTTCACCAATACGAGCACTTTGTGCAAGAGCTTTCCGGAGATGCCGACAGGCCAATCGAGCAGATCAGCCTCTTGAACAAGTACGACTTCAAGGACGTCACTACCTGGAACGCCGAGCTTCCTCCGAGCATCGATGCCAGAATTCCCGACCTGATCGCCCAGAACGTTGCCCGCAGGCCCGAGGCCGAGGCAGTCTGTGCCTGGGACGGTAGTGTCACGTACCGTGAGCTTGACCACATCACTTCCAAGCTTGCGAATCACCTAGTCACGCTTGGTGTTGGCCCAGAAGTCAAGGTTGGCTTGTGCTTTGACAAGTCCCTGTGGAATATCATTTCCATGTTCGCCGTCATGAGAACTGGAGGTGTTTGTGTTCAGCTTCTACCAAACTACCCTATGCCTCGCATGCTTAGCATCCTCGAGGATATCGAGGCTGATGTAGTCCTTGTTGCCCCTCAACACGCTTCTATCTTCGATGGTGTGGTTCCAAACATCCTATCCATCGATCAGGCTTTCGTCGACTCCATGCCTGAGAGCTATAGTACTTTCGTTGCTGCCGAGTACGGACCTGAGAATGCTGCCTTTATAGTATTCACTTCTGGTAGTACTGGCAAGCCCAAGGGGGTCATCATCGAGCACCGTGGCTTCTGCACGATGGCCCATTATCAGCTTCCTCAGATCCTCCTTCACGAGGACTGTCGCGTTCTCCAATTCGCAACGCACACTTTTGACATCTGCCTCTTCGAGAGCTTCTCGCCTCTCGTCAAGGGCGCCTGCGTCTGTGTACCATCCGAATACGATAGAATGAACAATCTAGTTGGCGCCATTAACGAGTTGAAAGTCGACTGGATCATTATGGTGTCGACTGTAGCCGATACCTTCCATCCTGACCAGGTTCCAGGACTGAAATCGATTATTCTTGGTGGTGAGCCTCTCCGAGCAGATATTCATGCTCGATGGGCTCCTCGCGTCAATCTCTTCAACGACTACGGCCCAGCTGAATGCTCCATTCTGGCCGTCATGACCCGATCCCACCTCGACACTCCGTGCTCGATGATCGGAAAGACGCAGGGTGGTCGCGCTTGGGTCGTTGACAAGGAGAACCACGATCGATTGGTGCCTGTCGGCTGCGTTGGTGAGCTCCTCATCGAAGGACCGCTGCTTGCACGAGGGTATCTTAAGAACCCTGAGAAGACGAATGAATCCTACATCTACAGCCCTGCTTGGTCCTCCAAGATCTCACCCAACCCTACCAGGCTCTACAAGACTGGTGATTTGGTGCGTTACATCAAAGATGGCAATATGCTCTGTCTGGGTCGTAAGGATACGCAGATTAAGATTCGTGGTCTGCGCGTCGAGCTTGGAGAAATCGAGCATCACGTCAAGACTAGTTCTATCGGGGCCCAAAAGCAAGTGGTTGAGAAAATCCTCTTAGAAGGAGACGTCGATAAGGCGGCTCTGGCAGCCTTTGTCGTTCCCTCTGCTGAGGACATTGAGGATGACTCCGAAGAGGTCCTGCCCTTGACTACGACCCTCAATGCCAAATTCGTAAAGCTAAAGGAGCATATCGCGCAATCTCTTCAGGCATACATGGTGCCTTCGCTGTACATCCCACTGCGCAAGATGCCAGAGACCCAGACCAACAAGATCGACCGCAACGCATTGAAGCGCATTGGCGCCGCCTTGACCATCGACCAGATTCAACAATACTCGCTCGGCAGCGAGGAAGATCACGCTTCTAAGCGCGCTCCTTCAACTCGAATGGAGATTGCGTTGCAGTCTCTCTGGGCAGAACTCCTCCGTATCGATCCGACCTCAGTTGGCGCCGACGACAGCTTCTTTAGCAAGGGTGGTGACTCCATCAAAGCCATGCGCCTTACTTCTATGGCCCGATCCGTAGGTATTAATCTCATTGTCGCCGACATCTTCAAGAACCCTGTCTTGTGCGACATGGCTGTTGTTGCAAGTTCAGATGCTGCCGAAGCCACCGGTCCTATTGCGCCATTCTCATTGGCTCCTACCGAGGCCAGCCTAGTTGAAGATGCTGCTGAGCAGTGCGAAGTACTCCAAGAAACTATTGAGGATATCTATCCTTGCACACCTCTTCAAGAAGGCCTTATGGAGCTTGCGACTCAGCAGCAAGGCGCGTATACTGCTCAGCGCGTGTTTCGTCTCCAGGAGAACATTGATGTTCAGCGTTTCAAGAACGCCTGGACTCAGCTCGTTGCCCTCCATCCAATCTTGAGAACTCGCATTGTTCTCTCCAAGACCTCTGGCGCTGTCCAGGTCGTGCTCAACGAGGATATCTCGTGGCAACAACCTGAGACTGCTCTGCCCGACTACCTAGCTCGCGACAAATCATCATTCATAAAGTACGGAAGCCCTCTTGCTCGATGGGCTCTGGACTCCGAGCATCGTCACTTTATCTGGACTGTTCATCACGCACTATACGATGGCCACAGTGCCAACACTTTGATGGAGCAGCTTGAAGCTCTCTACAACGGCGCAGAACTCAGCGCTGCACCAGGCTTCAACCGCTTCATCAAGCTCATCACCGAGGTAGATGCGGAGGAGTGCAAGACATTTTGGAAGAAGCAACTTGGACAAGGAACGCCCAACAGCTTCCCGCATCTTCCTTCCGCCACCTATCAACCATCTCCTGATTCTGAGGTCACTCGCACAATCGAGTTCGTTCGCGACGCGGACAAGGGTTTCATGCTCTCCACTATTCTTCGCGCTGCCTGGGCCATCGTAACTAGCCGGTATATGGGTTCTGAGGATGTCGCTTTTGCCGCCACCAACTCTGGACGTAACGCCCCCATTCAAGATATTGAGAGCCTCGTCGGCCCAACAATCACAACAGTACCTATTCAACTCCAGATCAACGCCACCTCTACCATCGCCCAGTTCTTGTCCACCGTCCAGCAGCAATCCACTGACATGATTCCTTTCGAACATGCCGGTGTCCAGAACATCTACGCTATGGCCGGGGAGAAACAGAACCTCAAAAACCTATTTGTCATCCAACAGCCACTGGGGGAGATTGAGCAAGGCTCACTGCTCGAGGAGGTCCTCGACAAGGAACTCCTCCGTGGCTTCCACATCTATGCCGCTGTTGTTGAATGCATGGTCATGAGCGAGAACCGTGTCGACGTTGAGCTCCAGTTCGATCACAAGGCCCTTCCTGAGGCATCGGCTCGCATTGTTCTGGACCAATTTGAGTTTGTCGTTCATCAACTTATCAATGCATCCCAATCAACCCTTCTTAAGAATGTTGGCCTTGTCACCCCCGCACATGTCCAGCAATTGGTGGAATGGAACAACCTGGTCGAAATCGAAGAGATCGATGACTGTGTGCACAATATTTTCCGGGAGCAGGTCAAGACCCGTCCGAACGCTACCGCTGTCAGTTCATGGGACGGCGAGGTTACCTACAAGCAGCTCGATGAGCTCACTGATAAGTTGGCCGCTTACCTCGTCGAGAAAGGTATCAAGCCGGAGTGCCTCGTACCCATGTGCTTCGACAAATCTATGTACACCGTTATTGCCATGATGGCAACTCTCAAGGCGGGAGGTGCTTGCGTCCACCTTGGCCGCAACTCGCCGATTGCCCGTATGAGCGAGATTGTCGAGCAGGCTGGTGCAAGATTTGTTCTTACCGACAACATACACTCCCACAAATTCAGCGGTATCCACGAGGCAATCGTTGTTGACCAAGCCATGCTCGATGCCCTTACATTATCCACTGCGCTCCCCAACGTTTCTCCTAACAATCCAGCTTTCGTGCTGTTTACCTCTGGTAGCACGGGCAAACCGAAGGGTGTGGTGGTCGAGCATGGCTCTCTCTGCACCAGCTCGAAGGCTCACGGAACGAATCGTAAGGTCGGACCCACGACTAGACTTTTGCAGTTCGCTGCCTACACTTTCGACGTAAGTGTAGCTGACATTTTCACCACCCTCCAGCGTGGAGGAACCATTTGCGTACCATCTGAGGATGAGCGCATCAATGACCTCCCCGGTGCAATCAATAGAATGAAATGCAATTACGGGTTCCTGACCCCAACTGTTGCCGGTATGCTCGATCCCAAGGCGGTTCCTACTCTCAAGAGGCTCATCCTTGGCGGAGAGCTGCTCACTCAAGACAATGTCCAGCGATGGGCTTCTGTGGTCGATCTTATCATCTCCTACGGTATGACGGAGTGCAGCATTCATTGCGTGGACGCAGTTCCTCTAACGATCGAGAGCGACCCCGCCGACCTCGGCCGACCATCTGGGTGCCATATGTGGATCGTCGACGCAGAGGACCACAACAAGCTTGCACCAATTGGCGCTATCGGAGAGCTTGTCATCGAGGGAAGGATGGTTTCTCGCGGATATCTCAACGACAAGGCCAAGACTGATGCCGCATTTGTCCTCGACCCTGCTTGGTCCCAAGGCTCTGGCAAAACCCGTCGCATGTACAAGACAGGCGATCTCTGCAAGTACAGCTCCGAAGGAACTATATGCTATGTGAGCCGAAAGGACTTTCAAGTCAAGCATCACGGTCAGCGTATCGAACTCAGCGAAATCGAGCATCATATTGTCGCCGACTCACGCGTCAACCAGGCAGTCGTTCTACTCCCAAAGGCTGGTTATCTTCAGAAGAGGCTAGTTGCGGTGCTCTCTCTTGAGTCACTGTCATCAACTCTCAGCCCAGAAACCCAGTTGAAATTGGTTTCGGGTCTCGACAAGGGCATTGCAGATGTGCAAATTTCCAGTGTCCGCAACCACCTCGCAACCAAGGTGCCTGACTATATGGTGCCTGCGGTGTGGATAATCGTTCGTGCGCTTCCATTAACACCAAACAACAAGATGGACAGGGTGACTACGACGAAGTGGCTGGTAGAAATGGACGATAAGGTATACGAAACAATCGTAGGAGGAGATAAAGATGAGGGCGGCGAGCCAGCAACAGAACAGCAGAAGCGCTTGCACGATCTTCTTTCAAGCGTGCTTGGTCTCCCAAGCATCAACATGAACCGATCCTTCCTCGACTTGGGAGGTGATTCGATCACAGCTATGCAGCTCAGGGCCAAGGGCCAGGCTGCAGGTATTTTACTAACAGTGCGTGACATCCTTACTTGTGAGAGCATCTCACACCTCGCCGTTGAAGCAAAGTTCATTGGAGAAGAGGGAGCAGAGGATGTCATTGGGCAAGAGTTTTCATTGACGGCCTGGCAAAAGACCCTCCTTGACAACAAGGTGGAGGCTCAGACTCACCTGATACATTTAGCTTCATCAACTACAGTGCCAAAGCTCATCCGAGCTATCGAGGGTGTTGTTCAGCAGCACGCCATGCTTCGCGCACGTTTCTCGCGCGATTCTGAGCAACAATGGTGCCAGACCATTACGAGAGAGCTTGCGAGTTCCTACAACTTCGAAGCGCATGCTCTTGCTACCAGAGACGACGTTAAGAAATTCCTGGCAAACAATGAAATCGAGCTGGATGTTGAGAATGGACCTTTGTTCGCGGTTCACCTCTTTGACCTCATGGAAACATCCAGCCAGCAAATAGCGTTTACTATCCATCCGCTGATTGCCGACACTGCGTCGGTAAGAATCATTATCCAAGATATTCGCCAGCTTCTTGAAGGCAACATGGTCGCAGCGAAGGCCTCGTCTTTCCAGTCTCTATTTATCCAGGGCCGCGCTTCCGTTAGCATTGAAAACCCTGCTGCCGACTTCAGTGCTTGGGGTATCAAGAGTGACACCCTCATGACTGCCAACATCGTCGAAAGGTCTATCACATTTCCCTCTGGAGTTACCTCAACACTTCTGGGCGCCAGCAATAACGCCCTCTCGACTGAGCCCGCTGATATATTGGTCGCTGTCCTAGCCAAGGCGTGGAGCACTGCCTTTGGTCGTTCTGCTTCCATCGCCATCAAGGAGGAGTCGCGACACGCCAGGACTGTGGGACAATTCAACCGCATCCGCCAACTGCCACAGACCGATGCCCAGGACTTCATCCAACTTCTCAGCGAAGCCAAGGACAATCGGGCCACTGAGGATATCAGTGCCTCTCTTATGCGGTCTATTCCTGAGTATGTCGAGATCCTTGCTGATTCGATCGAATACACCACCATCAATGACGAGGAAGTTCTCCGAAGGCCCACTTTTGGGATTCCTCAAGCCGTCATCACTGTCTCTGCCGTTATCGCCAACGGCGAAATCACAATCAAATTCACCCACAGCGCCGAGCTCTCCCAGCAAGAGACACTTGCCAACTTTATTAGTACCATCGAGCAGTCACTTCCTAGCCTTGCTTCTAATCTGGTCACCATGGCTCGCAAGTCAACTCTCAGCGATTTCCCTCTTCTTGGCTTGGAATACGCTGAGCTTTCTAGCCTTGAAAAGGTGATCGCCGACATCAACGTGCCATTGTCTAACGTAGCGGCTATCGTTCCTTGCACACCTCTCCAGCAGCGCATGCTGAACAGTCAAAAGATCACTCCTGGATCCTACCAGTCCGACACCGCCCACAAGATCACTCCCGGTGGTTCTGCCACAATTGACATTGCTCGCCTCCAGTCCGCCTGGAAGCAAGTGACCGCCCGCCACGAGGCTCTGCGTACCGTTTTCATTCCCAATGTCTCCAACCCTTCCGAATCCACTCAGCTCATCCTCAAAGACTACACACCCATAGTCGGCGTCATCAACTGCGACATCACAAATGTGACCCGCATCATTAAGAACCACCACACCGTCTCACACTCCTCCTTCAAGCCACACGTCGGCTTCACAATCTTCCAGACGCGTGACGCGGTGTACTGTAAGCTCGAGATCAGCCATGCGCTACAAGATGGAATGTCCACCCGCATTATCTACCAGGATCTCGTTCTCGCATATCAAGATCTACTACCTGAGGGTGTTGCACCGGGCTTCTCCAGTTACGTCGAGTGGATGGTGAAGCAGGACATGGGTCCAGCGAATGATTTCTGGACGTCCTATCTCGAGGATGTTACACCCTGCCACATCCCGCGCAAGATCACAATCGATGTCGCAGACAAGGGCGAGAACATCCTCGTCCCCATTAGCGTCGGTGTCACCACAGAAGCCATAACGCGGCATTGCCGCAAATACAAAATCACACCCGCAACGCTCTTCCAGGCGGCATGGGTCCTTGTCCTACGCGCATTCACGAAATCAGACGACGTGCTCTTCGGATACATCACCGCGAACCGCGAGCTCGATATCCCGGGGGTCGATGAATTAGTTGGACCTATGATCAACATGCTGGCTTGTAAGATACAGATCGGAGATGAGGAGAGCAGTAAGGAGTTGTTGAAGAAGACGCACGACTCCTTCTTTAAAACACTAGACCACCAACACGGTTTCGTGGCCGCAGCAAATGCTAAAGAAGCCGCCGATGGCATGCTCGCTTGGAACTCTGTGCTCTCTATCGAGTACGCAAACGAGGAGAGCGCGAATGGGTACTATCCCAGCGCCAATGACAAGAAGAGTGGCGGCTCAGCGCTCAACTTCGACACACTGTTTGGGACGAGAGCACCGGAATTCGATGTCGTGCTTGGTGTGTTGCTTGGGGAGAGAAGCTTGGAGGTACAGCTGGGATACTGGTCGGGCATCATGGATAAGAGCATGATGATGGAGGTTGCTGTCATGTACAGGGCTGTGGTTGAGGAGTGGGTTAGGTTGGATGCCCTGGAAGGAGCCATTGGAGGGCTTGAGGCGCTGACTATATAGTTGGGGAGCTCATTTGATGTTGTTTCGGGGGTTGTTGGCGTTGGATTATTGATTTTTCATAATGCTTGGGTTTGACTTTGGGATTCTTAGGGCTCATTGGTTGTTTTCTAGGGAAGCCATTGGATTTGGTGGTTCGTATCGCGCGCATGGCTCTTATTCTTTTGTGTTAATGGTTTAATGACTTTGTTTCTCTAAATTTGTCCTCTAACACCGTGATACACTCCCAACACATGAAACAACTTCCTGTAACCTTTCACGTCTTAAGGCGAATTGCACGCATGTTTCACCGCTCGATTTAGCTTGATGGCAATAGGATTGGTTTAGGCTTGCTTTGTGCTATTATATTTTTCAGCAAAGATGAAAGCATCGACTACGTTTTGGGACCCAGGAGGATAACGGAGATGTAGAGAGGATGCCTAATAGGCGTTAGTAAGAGTACAATCGGCACATGCGGTAGAGCTTGGAAGAGCAGACTTAATCCTTTCTCCCTCTGCCTGAGTTCACTTCACCGTATCGCCGCTCTTCTTACATAAACAATGAGCAATATATCTGCCGTCGTTCTGCATTGAGATGACGGGACGTACTCATTAGAAATAATTTTGCGACAGCTAATAGGACATGCAAGAAATCGAAACTCTTTAAACATAATACTTTTAAATCTACGTACTGTTATTTCCAATTTTCAGATATACGATGTTGATTCAAGACGACGATCTCAAAAGGCTTTTTGATTGGTTGGCAGGAAAGCGTTTGCACGGGCCATATGGAGCCACGACGGAGCCGAAGTGTTTCCGAGCCGGCTGCACTCCATCCTCCATCGCTATTCCTCTGCCCCTTGTCAACACTCTTGATGTCACACTTCACCATTTATATTGCCACCCTCTCTATCAGTAGTAACAACCTCAAGGCCTAAAGACCTGAACTGTGAGCCTCCCTCCCAGAATGCCTGAAGCCCAGTACACAGGGCTCGGACAGCGTAGGTCGCATCCCAAGTCGCGTCTTGGGTGCCTCGTCTGCAAAAGAAGAAGAATTAAGGTGATTTCCAGCCGCTCTTCTCATGGTTAGTACTGAGCATACATTAGTGCGATGAATCGAAACCAAGGTGCAAGAATTGTACCAAACATTCAGCTGTTTGCAGCTTTTCAGCCACTTCGCAGCAAAGTCCAACCTCATCCGGCAATTCACCAGCTTCAACATCAACGGTTCGCTACGAGGATTCTGCACCAAGTGAAGCAACATCCACAACAACCATTGCAGAGAATGAATTTCCTGTTGAATGGGGGCCGATTACTGCTGAATTGATGCACAACTATGTCACAACAACATGCATTTCGCTTTCAGATAATCCGATGCTGGAAGTCTTCATGAGAACAAATGTCCCACGAATCGGATTCTCCAACGTTCATATCCTCCACATGGTTCTCGGTCTCTCTGCATTGCATCTTGCTCGTTTCAATCCAAAAAATAAGCAACATTATCTCGATCACGCAAATAGACATTACCAGGCAGGTCTACGGATAGCCACCTCATTATTGCGGAACTTGAACGAAGACAACTGCCACTATCTTTTCCTCTTTTCGAGCTTGTGTACCTCGTTCACACTAGCCAGGGGGCCAACGCCCGGAGACTTCTTACTCTTCAGCGATAACGGCTCTGCTGAGTGGATGTCACTGTTTCGAGGCTCCCATCCGGTATTCGATTCATATGGCGAGATTATCAAAAATGGACCGCTGGCTCCAATGATTAAGGATGGTATTTTAGCTGCCTTGCAACCTTGTATACCATTGCCGTCTTCAGAATCTGATCAGCTGGATCGCCTCCGCGATATGATCACGTCCGTTTCAACATGTCCCAAGGAATCACATATTCTCCACTCTGCCCTCGAGGAGCTTTCCCGGCTATACTCCTCAAGATATGTCGCGGAAGGCCGGAAGGCGCAGTCGCAACTTCGCAGTATCGGACTATGGCTTTATCGGTGCTCGAGCGGCTTCACAGACCTTCTGCAGCAACTCAATCCGGTCGCACTTACGATATTCGCTTACGCCTGTGTCCCGATACACGACCTATCATCGAATTGGGCAATGGGGTTTTGGGTTCCGCATCTCCTTTCCGGAATTCATGAGAGGCTCCCTCTTGAGTATCATCCTTGGATACAGTGGCCTCTTCAGCAGGTCGGATGGATTCCTCCCATGGATTCTCTTACGTCTATACTTCGGAGACGAGAGCTTCAAGAGGCCAGCAACGACTGAGTGCATTGAGTTCAAGATTTTTGGGGGCCCGTGCCATCGACCGACTTAGCAACAAGCATAGTAAGGAGGCAATTATAGCAGAAATGGGAATTCGTTGTCACTGTTCTACACAGCCAAGAATACCGATCCAACACCTTCACCATTCAGAGATCTATTGCTTAGATATTCTTACAAGGAAAAGAAAAACCCGAGCTCAATTAGTTTCAACCTATCCGACATAGATGGATTGTCATCCCTGTTTCCGGCTGTATCGTCGACCTCGCAAGCTTAATCATGCTCCGCTACCGTGCCACTAGCACGCCTTTCATCTTGCGAATGCCCAAACATAGCCAGCGCTCAAATCAGTCCCAGCCCGCCGAAAGGCGTTCAGCCGTCAAGCAGAATCCTGTAGATCTTCACTACGCCTTGCGAAATTCACCAGACTGTGTAGTATTCACTGAAGTATATCAACCTCCATATTTTTACATCAGCGTTAGCGTATAAGCCTACATCCACTATTATTATCCCTCTCTAAAAGAGTCACACCTCTCTACCTTCTCATCACTTTCGACCACCTGAGCTTTCAACATCCGTACCCATGACATACTCAACAGCCCCATTTCCGGTACTCTGCAACTGTAATGCAATCTCACCAGGATGCTGCCAATTCAACCATACCATAAGAACAAACATTGGGATCGAATCGAACAGATAAAAGTACACCTCATGGCTTTGAAGATATCCATCGTGTCCCTGCGAAAACTCAATGACTCGGAAGATAGATCGTACTATTACTAGTCCGCTGACGAAGTACAAAGAGCACAGGTATCGTTTCCACTGGATATCTGGATTTCGAGACGCTATAGTGGGATTTCGATTCAAACGGTGTTGCAGCTGCCAGGCCACGATGATGAAGAATCCGAACCAGAGTAGTTGTAGAATGATGCCGGCAAGAACGATATTTTGCCCGAATTTGGCCTTTGTGGACTTTTGATTTATCATTGCCAATGCGGTTAGAGTTCCCCCTATTAGCTTTATTAATTCCTAGAAGACTAAATGTACGCCCAGAGCGGAAGAGTACATACCAAGAGACTGCAGGACGAAACAGAAAACATCCCCCAAGAGAAAGACTCTCGTGAGCTTCTGGCCACTGACGATGGCATGTTGATCTCCTTCGATCAACTTTATAATCCGGCCGAGGGTCATGTAGATTGTAGCAGCGAACAAAGCTGGCGCAATGAGAATGTACATGTTCTGAATGACGAAGGGCATGAGGCGATTATGCCCTGTAGGTTCTGTCGCGGACTTCGATCGTGCAGCGTACCCAGCGAACTCACCTACGTAGCAAAGCAGTTAGCTTACAGCGCTCGTCGTATTGGAGAGGTTCGACTTGCATATTCCGCCGATTACAAGTGGGATAAGGAACCAAGTTCTCTTCCTAAACATTTGGTACAAATGGAAAGCGGTCGTCGACAAGAAGAGGATGCAAAAAATGATGGCCCCGGCAAGAGTAGGGGGATATTGGTAAAGCGCGTATGTGCGAGGTGCTGTGGTGGTCGCCATGCTGTAATGAAAGAAGAATTTGAAGTATGCGCTGGGGAATTTCCATTGGAATCAGGATTGCCTGATGCTCTTATTGAATTCACGAATTGACTCCCTAACCTTCAAACAGATGCTGATGCGAGATCACATACGCGTGCCTGCCAAGTTCATCTCGTCTCGTCTCGGGTAGATTCTCGTATCGCACTCGTATCGCACTCGTATCGTATTTGGTTCGTACTCGCAGCAACTGAAGAAGATGCTTGATTGGATAATCACATACTGTAGGACGCAACGACCGTATCAACACCACACAGAGCCGCAGCTAGGAAATATACCGAATCTCGGAAGAAACTTGAACAGTTAGCAAGGAGATACAATCACAATTTGGTCAAAATGGGGGGTATTTAAGGAAGATGCTCGTATTCATCTTTGTCTCATTCAATCACGAGCACTCGCAACTCCTGCAACATAGATAACGCCTCCATGTCTCTCTGCCAACAAGTACTTGACCCCGGCAGCTGCACTGCGCAGGCTATCCCATTTCCAGAAGTCTTTGGATCCAGTTTCATCTCGACCGAAACGGTATTAGACGAGAACTACTCGACATTCGCATCCTCGTTACGGAACTTTAACCACCCAGACTTTCAATAAATAACGTTACTTTCTGCAACGCTACCATCACACATACCCATTCAAGCCAAAATGATACTCTCATCCCACAAATTTGGTCACCGATGTGTCCAACTTGGAACAAACGACTGCAAGCAATCGGCGGAGGAGAATGGATCGCAGGACTATTTGTGTTCACAGACATCGGTATAGCTGCAGCTGTAGCCCAAGGCTATGCAACTGTCACTGCCAATGGAGGTGTGCCGTCCCAACTTCCCGAAGACTGGGCGTTACTAAGTCCGGGTAACGTCAATCTATACCTACTTAACGACCTCGCCTCTGTGTCTTTGAATGATGCCGCACTAGTTGCAAAAGGTTTCATTAATAGCTTCTACGGCTGACCACCAAAATATTTGTACTGGAGCGGATGCTCGCAAGGTAGACGAAAAGGCCTTACATTTACTCAACGATACCCCAATGTGATCGACTGCATAGCCGCAGGGGCGCCGGCAATCAATTGAGCAGAGCTATTTACCGAAGCACACTTTCCCCAGCAAGTCATAAGTGAGATGTGAGAGTATTCTCATCCGTGCGAATTTGATACCCTGACCACGGCAACCATTAGGTTTTGCGACGGAAATGATAGACTTGCTGACAGCATCATTTCAAATCTAGACACATGCCACCTCCCCCCCTACTCCATGGTTGGAGCTCGTCTCAGCTGCAGTGTGCCTAGTGCACCGACATCAATCTCGAAAGTCGCAGCAACCGTCGCCGATACCGTATGGGCCGACGCCAAAGCCACCGATGGCAGCTTCCTCTGGTACACCCCGCGCTGCCAAGCAAACCTGACAGGTCCCATGAGCCTCGCTGCTACAACACGTTATACGAATGGGACATGTGCGAGCGTGGTCACCTCTCAAGTTGTCATCCTTTCACTAGCTGGATCAATCTGATTGTGGAGAAGAACTCGCAGTTCGACGGGACTACGTGCATGTGTTCCGCAAGAGAGTTCGAGAGAACGAATCAATCATCAGCATAAACTCGCCCGATCTATCCGAGTTTCGTGGGGCTGGTTGCAGGATGAACACGTATCACGGTCCTGCGGGTACATTTCCTCCGCTTTATTCGCGAAATCTTTACCTATACACTGTTCATAATATATCGCTGACTCTAATATAAAGTCGACGAAATAATTGCCTTCCGCAACACTCTGCAGTACTATGACGCAGTCACGGCGCTTGATCCCAATGTGTACAACTTCTACCGCCTGTCCGAAGCACCAGGACTAGCGCATTGTAGTGGTGGTGTCGGAGAATACCCGTCTAAAAGTTTCGATGCGTTAGTGGATTGGGTGGAGAATGGTGTGGTACCGGATGCGTTGGAGGCAAAGAGTGCCACAAATGCCATGACGAAGCTTTGCCCTTATCCAAAGAAGGCGTTGTTTGATGGGGAGAGTGGGAATGTTTGGTTTGATGATTTTACTTGTAGTAAGGCTTAAATGCTAGCTGGATGAGATAAGGGAATCTTCATGGGGGGTTTAAATCTAAGGGAAATAGTGAGAATTCGCTTCCACTTACACATTGCACCACTATATTTGCCCATCTAGAGTATTTTGTAGTCTATTTACACTATTCTAACATCTTAAAGCCAACTTATATAGCTTTTTACTTTTCAAAATATCTCTTAGCGTTAGCATATTCTATCATACTTTTCCTGTACACTCAAATTCTTCCAACTTGCCATTGTTAGCTTAAAGCGTTGCAGCCCCCAATATATCTGCAAAACTATCAGCAATTTTTTTTCCCAATATTGCGCCGTAGCGAAGAGCTACTTTGCCCGAATCCACCTCAGGCAATGGTTGAAAGCTTGGATACATGGTGCAGGGAAGGAGTCTTGGCTCTCTTTAGCTGCTTGTTTCGTCATCATCCAATATGATATATACTCAACAAGGACCCATCATCGAAGGTACGGGGATCCGGCAACCATCACCCATCGCACCCAACCTCAGACACCCACAAAGTAACGAGACCACGAACGACTCTTATATCCCGCTGTACTGGCATATATATATATATATCTTTCCTTTGGTAGCTAGATACAATGAAATTGCAACAGTCTACTACCAAACCTCATCATCTTCTTTGTGAACGTCACTCGAGACTTTTGAACTTTCTATCCAGTGCATTGCTGCCTCGGACATTGCACGGCTGCAAGTCGCCTCTACCTCCTGATTTCTATATCATCCCTTTACTCCACCACAATATCAACTCTATGCCGCATTCAAAGCGTTAACGTCGATTCCAGCCTTTAGGTTTTTGCCTTCGAAACTCTTACTCAACTCTGCCCTACGAATCCTCTTAATTGTATTGGGCGCATTTCCATAAGGCAGGATTAAAGCTACTCTGGGTGCTCCAGAAATAGCATTCTAACTACGCGGCAGCAACGAAGACTTTATATGGCACGATTCCTTCTCGCATATACAATATCGTGTCGTAGGGCCGCCTCGACAGCGCAAAGCCCCTCCTGGCAGATGCAGCAGGTCTTAGTACAAATCTTTCTGTCCTATTACTCACCGCCTGATATATAAGCTTGGTACACTAATCGAACTCAATAATCATGAAATGGAGAAAAGATTTGTACAGTTAGGCACGTGAGCTTGCCTTTCACTCACCAATACTGGCTTTTTCTTCTCAAATCATCTCTCTTTCATCGCTTTGTCGCATTTCTCTCCTTCCTCTAGTCGTTTGTCATTAGCCCTCTTTCATTTGTCTTCTTGTTTCATCGTATCGAGGTGTCGAGGTCTAATCACGGCCTGTCAAAGCCTGGTTACACACGTATGCCGCATGTTTAACTCCGTCGCCTATTTCCGCACCACTTAACACATCGGACTGCAGCTCCTTCTTCATAGTTTCTCCCGAGCCATTCAAATCAACACTTC
The DNA here is from genome assembly GCA_001599595.1 of Beverwykella pulmonaria. Lineage (NCBI taxonomy): Eukaryota > Fungi > Ascomycota > Dothideomycetes > Pleosporales > Melanommataceae > Beverwykella > Beverwykella pulmonaria. The sequence goes on along the minus strand of BCHH01000014.1, from coordinate 266,942 downwards.
GTTCTCCACTGCCGTTTTGGTCTTAAGGCAATGTGTAGGATCTGGCATGAACTAATGAGATCGATTGGAAGCTAACCGCTTTTCGTATCTGGGGATCGAATGATTGGATGTTGGTGCTGACATCGAGAACATGAGTACGAGATGAAGTTATAACTGCGAACACGATATAGAGGCTTATAGTGTTAATTCCGGTGGAGCTGAGTCAGGGCGTTGGGCTTGGGAGTTAATAAAGTCGGCTCTCGATGGTATTGGTGTCGTCAACCACATCTTGTTACATTCTACGACTTCTTTGTCAGCCATCAGCTTCAAATATTTGAGTCCACGTAATCCTCTCCATTCACATCTCAAGCCTCATCTACAACCATGTCCACTGGCAACAAAATCTTCATCACGGGAGGCAGCGGCTACATCGGTTCTGTGGTGATCGAGTTCTCTATCGCAGCTGGCTACATAGTCCACGCTCTCTCGCGCAGCGAGTCCAGCGATGCTAAACTCCTTGCTCTGGGCGCTACACCTATTCGCGGCGACCTACATGCTCACGACGTCCTTACTCAGGCTGCTACCGAAGCAGATATAGTCATCCACTTAGCCGATGCCCTCGCCGGAAACTACGGCTCTATGACCATGGACGAGCGCAATGCTATCAATAACGCCGCTATCGATGCTATAGTCGATGGCTTGAAGGGCAGTGGCAAGCCACTGGTTGCTACGTCCGGGAGTCTGATGGCCATGGCGGACCCAGAGGGCAAAGAGACCGATGAAAACAGCCCGTTAGTGGTGGACGAAGCATTAAAGCCTGTGACAGAGGCGCATGCACTTGCCGCGAAGGAGAAAGGTGTGAGGGTATCTGCGGTCAGACTGGCGCCATATGTATATGGACGAGGGGGGAGTGGAGTGGCGTTGTTTATGGGCATGTTTAAAGCTGCCGGCGAGGCCTTTTGGGTCGGTGATAAGGAGGTGAAGACGACGACTGTGCATGTCGACGACGCAGCGCGTCTTTACCTTCTCGTCGCCGAAAAGGGCAGAACAGGCGAGGCGTACAATGGAACGTTCGAGACCGATGTTACGCAGCGCCAACTTGCGGAGGCAATAGGGAAGGCGATTGGAGTGCCGGTCAAGGAGAAGAGTTATGAGGAGGTTGAGAAGGGTATGGGAACGTTTTTGGCGAAGTTCTTGATGATGGCGAATAGGGCGAGCAATAAGAAGGCGAAGAGGGAGCTAGGGTGGGAAATCAAAGAGGAGAAGGGGATTTTGGAAGATATTGAGCGCGGGAGTTATGTTCAGGTTGCAGAGAGAATGAAGAAAGGTGTGGCCTAGGGGTTGGAGGGAATATAGGCTGGAGAGGGATGGTTGGGAAGGTGTTGAGAGTAAAAGACAGATTGAATAGGTTGCATCTTCACACCGCACAATCCAAGATCTATTGTGACTGATAAATACCTTTACTACCGCACTCACCTCATCAAAACAAACAAGACTCCATAGTGCAGTAGAAGCGCGCTACTAGAATAGCTTCTCACACTGCACAGGTGTATTGGTTTCTCTCTACCAGGCTGGCAGTCGCATGGGGGACCTGCAGTTGTGATTTTTGTAGTAGAGGTAATACATTCAAGTCGTACTGGAGTCAAAAATCTTTTTACTCTTTACCTCCCTTTGCGAGCTTTTTATTGGACGCCTGGAAAAGTAGGAATGGGTAGGAAGAATGGAGTCACACATGCAGCTCTACAGTGTAGGATATATTAGAAGGTTATTTAACAGGAAGAGGAGGAAGATCTTAATATAACCTACATTGGACTGTGCTCCCCAGAAGCTCATACATCTCGTCCACCTACTGGAATCTGCACTGAATTTAGGCACCCTCTGACTGCCTTCGTCGTGACCACTCAACTATATGACGCATGGCTCGTCTCGCCTGGGGCAGATCAACGGCCGGTGTAGGTCAAGAACGTGAGATCCGTTTGATCTGCAGCGTTGAATTGGCACTGAATATTGGGCGTGGGCTTCAGAAGGCCTTCGGCTGAGCGAACGCCGTGGGTAATCGATATCCTGTTGGACAGCTCCTAATGTGAGACTTGAGGGCAAAGGCACATCTTCACATGAACTTTTGATATTTCGCATCCTCTCGGTCGATGCGAAGTATTCGCAAGGAAGGCTCTCGGTGAGGTTTGCTCTCAGCCACCTTACCCCAACAAGACTAGCATCATTTTGTAACTTTCTCGCACACCTCGCTCCACCAACACTATGGCATAACGATCGCAACACTCAACATGCCCCTCTCCTCTGCAATCCATCTCTACTCTCCAATACACACCTCGCAACCCTATCGCACATACATCATCTACCACATCACCGGAAATCCTGGTCTCATTGAATACTACAGCACATTCTTGACACATCTGTACGGCCTGCTCACTTCGAGATCGTCGTCATCATCTCCTTCTGTTGGATTTAGAGTCTTTGGCCGCAGTCTTTCGGGTTTCGAAGTCGATGATTCTGAACTCATTATTCCTGGCGTGAAGAGACCACCCTACAGCCTAGAAGAGCAGATTATAGAATCGGAGAGATGCCTTATTGAACTCGTCGAGAGGACGAGGAAGGAGGGCGCGAATGATGTGCGAGTTATCTTGATGGGGCATTCTGTGGGATCATACATTTTGCTCGAGATCATCCGCCGGGTGAGGGAGAAGGGAGTCGATGTCAGGATTGCGGGAGGCGTGTGTTTGTTCCCCACAGTGACGCATATTGCGAAAAGTGCGAGTGGGCAGAAAGCCACTGTATGTACAGAAATTAAAACCTCCTGCTCCCACTTCTTGCATCCCATGGGTCCTATACCACACATCACTTAGAAACGTCGACAGCTCTCTTCTAACCGCGAGTCAGCCTCTTCTAGCCCTCCCCTCTCTACCACTTCTGGCCTCCCTTCTCGCCAGAACGCTCACATTTCTACTTCCCGTTTCGGCTCTCGCTCTGCTGATTCGCGCCTTTATGAGCTTCCCCTCGGATGCCGCGAACGTGACAGCCGCATTCGTTAAGAGCCGCCACGGCGTTCAGCAAGCGCTGCACATGGCGCACGACGAGATGGTGACCATTACGGAAGACGCCTGGGATGAAGAGATCTGGGGAGCGGGGCATGGGGAAAGGAGGCCAGTATTGAGGTTTCTGTTTGCAGAGGAGGATCATTGGTATGTGTTCCTTCTTTTCCCTTCGTTGCAGAGTCTAATTTATGAGCAGGGTAGCAAACGAGACTCGAGACGAGTTGATGCGAATTCGAGGGAGTATGCGTGAAGATGAAACTTGGAAGCCGAAGATGGAGATTGATGAAGTGCACGGATGGCCGCATGGGTTTTGCATCAAGCACAGCATTCCGGTGGCAGAGAGAGTATGTGGGTATATTGAGGATATCATTCGTAGTGACCTCGAGGGATCGTGACGGCTATACAACACTACGCTGCGGGACACTACATCGAGTCTCGAAGGCGGAGCAAACGGCTATCCTATGCAGTGCAGTATTCGGTACTCGTTTGCGCCCGGCGCTCCTGCATGCAACGGTCCGCTCTCGTCATCCAGCTTCATCGCGCAGGGTGTTCGGCTGCCTCTCCACACCCTGAATGCCACTGCGTTTGTCTGTCGATGTAAGAATGTGGTGCGTCTAGTTTGTTCTGTACCTGTTCTCCCGCATCAGCCCACGCCGTTGTAGTCTTGTTTCGCCTTCAGAAACAGCTGCCCCAGCACATCGTTCTGCGCCAGACCCGGCCCTGGACTCGGGCTGTGGTGATTATGCACGCTCCACGCCGAATCTTGCATCCTCTGCCGCCCAAACAGCTCCCTTAAACTTAGCTGCCGTCCCATGGGGACACCACCATCTTGTTCTTGTTCCGCTGCCAGGTCGGCGCCGTTTCTGACCACCTGTTCCCTCGCCCTCCGCGATTCCGCGGCCTGCGCCGCAAGCGCTTTTATCTTCTCCGCTGTCTCGACGCGCGTATTCGCCGTTGACGAGGGCGGGGGTTCGGAAAAGATCCAGAGTCCGTACACTTGGTCCCCTTGCAAAATCACGTATTCTTCTGTGATTTCCATCTCTGCCTCGCTGGTGAGCTCCATGGCGAAGTTATCCAGGCCGCGGCGGTTCAAGATGACGACGGAGAAACGGTCCGCGCCCGATGAGGAGGGTGTAAGCTCGCATACAAAGAGCGTACCCTCGATCCCAATCTTCTCCCAGTGTTGTGTGTCGAGATTGAAGGCGTAGAGTACAGCGTATGGCGCGACATGGCGTAGGGACGTGATATCTGGATAGTGCCGTTTCAGTACGGAAAGATTGAGTTCTTCGTTGGAGCGCGGCGGGGGTGGGGGGACATCAACGGCGGGCGGCGCGTCGGTTTCGTAGTCGGACGGCTGTGGCTGGGGCTGTTGCCCACGGCCTCTGGCTTTTTGGGAAGGCATGAAGATATGGTATAAATGTGGGGGGGGAGAGAAGCCGTGCGATATGCCAGCAAAGACTGTTTTGAGGATGTCGGTAGCTTGCGAGAGACGGTCGTCTATGAGCTTGGAGCTTTTCGTGGCCGTGCATGTGAGGGCACGTGCAAAGCCATAGCACCGCCACCACTGCTCGGTTCCTGTCTATCTACAGTATCCTCGTCATTGCGGGAGGCTGCACGTCTCCTCAATCACGTCACCGCCATACACGCAAAACTCACACCCCTCGCCAATCCACATGCATATTGCACAGTGACTGCTTTTTTTCTCGCCATGGGCTGATCGTACTAATTACCACGCACCCTCACCCATCGCTCCCTCTAGTATCACGACTTAGCTGCTGCCCCGCCTTCACCAAACTTCCCCGCCATGCCGCCCTCAGACACAGGCTCCGCGGAGCGCCTCGACGCAACGATTCCGGGCGCCTTCCCTAGCGACAGCAGACTCCCGGCCGCCGTGTCTACGCAGCAGTCGCTGTCACAGGCGCTCTTCGCCCGCCGATTGGAGTACACCCGCCCACGAAACGTGCGGATCAAGGTGGGCTCCTGGAACGTCGCGGCTCAGCCAGGTACCGAACAAGACATTGGCGGGTGGTTTGTGGGCGGGAAAGGCATTGAGGAGTCGCTGGCAGGACTCGGCGTGGGCGGTCCCAAGTCGGAGAGCAAAGAGCGCCGTGAGAGTGTGGCGGAACAGGAAGCGAGGGCGACCAAAGATGCCCCAACCATCCCTCTCAACGATGATGGAGCCGTGCCGGGCGGGCAAGAGGTCGATATTTATGCGCTGGGCTTGCAGGAGATTGTGGATATAGGATCTCCCTCCGAGGCTCTGAGGCCGTACACAGACCCAGCCGCGGCGAACAAGTGGAAGAGCGTTGTGCAAGATGCGCTACCAGCAGGATACGAGCTGGTGGCTGAGCAGCAGCTGATTGGGCTCCTTCTGCTCATCTACGCTGCTCCCTCTGTCCTTCCCCACGTAAAGGCCGTCAGCACTACGAGCGTAGGAACTGGCTTGATGGGTTACATGGGCAACAAGGGTGCCGTCACGGCAAGAATGGTCATTGGAGAAACCACACGCCTCGTATTCATAAACTCGCATCTCGCCGCCGGTGCGGACAAGGCCGCACTGGACCGGAGAAACTGGGACGCAGGGCAAGTCGTCACTCGAACGCGCTTCGATCCGATCGTAGATTCAATGGGGCTGAGTCAAGGGCAGGGCGAGAAGATTGGAGACGAGGATTTTGCTTTTTGGTTTGGTGACTTGAACTACAGACTCGAAGGCATGCCAGGCGACGACGTGCGGCGGCTTCTCACTATCCACACCGTTGATCTCGACAAGGGCCACCCGAAAGACCGCTCATCTACATCGGCCGATTCGGGTTACGAGTCGAAGTCGTCTTCGGATAGACCAGACAGTACAGATTCGGGCCTGGACGTTGTACCTCTGCCGCCCGATCTGGATCCCGCATCACTGCAGACAACCATCACGTCACTGCTACCTCACGATGAATTGCTGCAGCAGCGGAAAGCTAGGAAGGCATTTCATGACGGTTGGGAAGAGGGCCCAATCCGATTTCTACCAACATATAAGTATGATATCGGGAAAGTCGGCGTCTTCGATTCCAGTGAAAAGCGTCGCTGTCCTAGCTGGTGTGATCGAATTTTGTATCGAACTCGGGCAGCCAGGCTGCGGTATGAAGAGAAAACCAAGGAGCAAGAGGACGCGAGGAAGAAAGATGAAGAGATGAAGGCGAAAGGCCTGGATCATGCAACCGACGACGAAGATGTTCTTTTCGACTATGACCCAGAAACTGACGGCGACAACGACAATTATGACGAATACGAAGCGACCGAAGACCCCCAGTTGGAACAAGTAACAACCAAGGAAGGATTTTCTGACGAGATTCTGCTGGAGTACTACACGGCTCATATGCGAGTGCTCTCGTCAGATCACAAGCCTCTAGACGCAGTATTTGCTTTAAAGTACGACGCTGTGATACCGGAGCTCAAGGCACACGTCCACCAAGAGGTCGTGAGAGAGCTCGATCGACAGGAGAATGAGGGGAGGCCATCCATTACACTTGTCGTCGATCAGCCAGCCCCCACTGCCCCTACCGATGACAACACCGACAAAGGCAATCACTTCGACGGAGTAGACTACGGCGACATTCAGTATGCAAAGTCCAAACGCCGCAGCATCACTATTGCGAATATAGGCAGGGTTCCAGCAACCTTTGGGTTTGTCGATCGTCCTGTGCAGAAAGGCCAGCCAGCAGGGCCTTTCCCACCATGGCTAACCGTCACATTCGACCGGGAGCCAGACCAACCCGAAAAGGCTTCTTTTGATAAAGCCCATCCCCAGTACACTCTTCAGCCAGCAGATGTCTGCAATGTCGAGCTCAGGTTAAAGATTGACATTATGGAAACTGTGAAGAACTTGAATGAAGAGACCACATTACTTGACGAGATCCTAGTGCTACGGGTCCAAAATGGTCGCGATCACTTCCTACCCATTCGCGGGCGCTGGCTCCAGTCGTCATTAGCGCGCTCCGTCGACAAATTGATTCGAATTCCAGAAGGTGGAATCCGCAAACTGCAGCATCAAAAGCCGGCTGACGAAGGGGTAAAGTGGTCGGTTCCCCGCGAATTGTTCCGGCTGACGGAGGCCATAGAAGAAATGACGGAACGCACACTTGCTGACTGGGATATGACAGGTCATGAGAGCGGAGCACCCTGGCAGCATAATGCTGGTTGGCCGTTTGTCAAAGATCCGCGATACTTTGCAGACGGGGATCATGAGGAGGCGCTGGCAAACGTGTACGAGGCACTCGACTGCGACCATGCATTCGAAAAGGCATTTACCCCGGAGGTTGCGCCGATGCAAAGATTGGAGATTTTAGCGGAGGTGCTGCTTCAGTTTCTGGGCAGCCTCCAAGATGGAATCATCACTGAAGCCATGTGGAAGCGCTTAGAAGACGGCATTGTCGCAAGAGAGAAATGGAAGCAGCATCCAGGGTTCGAAGAGCGAGTTGCTGTCCTGGAAGTTTTGTCGTCGACCCCCAACCACAACGCCTCTTTCGTCCTGCTCACAACCATGCTCCAAAGCATCGCACGAGATATTGCCAACGCCTCCATGCCTGATCCTAAGACACCACGTGCTAGCATAGATCTCCCCGCCTCGCCACAGGTTTCAGTTCGGCGAAAGACCCTAAGCAAAGTTCCGGAAGTGGCTCTACGGCAACTCATCAACCGTAACTACGCCAGTGTGTTCGCAGGTGTGATCTTCCGATCTGAGGGCATGGAGAAGCTGAAAGAAAAGGATAGAGCCATTAGGACGGAGAGAATGGTCAGGGTGATGGAGTTGTTCTTGGTTGACGACGATAGGTAGTGAGCCTGGATACTGGTGGCAGAGCCAATCCCAGAACAGATTCTGGGTTGAATGATACCCTATAGATATTCCATCATTGCAACTGACCTTGCCATGTATCCCAATTCCATGGATGTGAATTGATGCGCACGTGCCCTGACAAGGGATGTCCTTAGTTCTATCAACCCCACCATGGCGGGGCAGCTCAGGTACGAAAAACTTTTGACCTTGAGCCTACACATCATCAACAGCCTCTCCACCCCGCAATTCCCACAATGACGAACAAACTCCGCATCCTACTCATCGGCAACGGCGGCCGCGAACACGCCCTCGCCTGGAAACTCCTTCAATCGCCCCTCGTCTCGCACATCTTCGTCGTCCCTGGCAATGGGGGCACCGCGGCCCTCCCCAATGTCACGAACATGTCTAGCATTTCGCCCTCGGATTTCCCCGCTCTGGTAGATTTCGCGAAAACATCGGCGATCAATTTTTTAATTCCAGGTCCAGAACAACCGCTTGTCGATGGAGTGGTGGACTTCTTCGCCGAGCACGCGAGCGGGATACAGAGCTTTGGGCCCACCCAAGCAGCGGCGAGGATGGAAGGCAGTAAGACATTCAGCAAGGACTTCATGAAGATGCACAATATCCCGACCGCCGCGTACGAGAACTTTAGCCTCTATGAGAAGGCGCGAGAATACCTTGACTCCATATCGCATAACGTGGTCATCAAGGCATCAGGTCTGGCAGCAGGGAAGGGCGTCATAATACCGCAGACTAAAGAGGAGGCGCATGCCGCGCTCAAGGAGATCATGCTGGACAAAGAATTTGGGGATGCAGGGGATGAGGTGGTGATTGAGGAGTTTCTGGAGGGCGATGAGCTGAGTATACTTACGTTTAGTGATGGGAAAACAATCAAGAGTTTGCCGCCAGCGCAGGACCATAAGAGGATTGGGGATGGGGATACCGGGCCAAATACAGGGGGTATGGGGACATATGCGCCTACCAAGATCGCGCCCGTGGATGTGATTGACAAGATACACAAGGAGATTTTGCAACCGACAGTCGATGGGATGCGGTCCGAGGGCTACGAGTTCAAGGGCGTGTTGTTCACGGGCCTTATGATGACGAAGTCGGGACCGAAAGTGCTTGAGTACAATGTTCGGTTTGGAGACCCCGAGACGCAGAGTTTGCTCGCGCTTATGACAAGTGATCTCGCCGAGGTCATGGTCGCGTGTGCAGAGGGGAGGCTGGACGAGGCCGAGGTGGAGGTTGGCGATAGGAGTGCGGCGACGGTGGTTGTCGCTGCTGGGGGCTACCCAGGATCGTACCCGAAAGGCACACCCATGAAGCTGGATCCAGTGCCGGATGGTATGTCTCCCTCCCTTTCCCGGCATTTTCAATTCAATCGAGTTGAAGGAACGCTGGAATTATGACTGATGAATGATGATAGATGTTGTTCTCTTCCACGCCGGCACCTCGCTTACCAACCATGTCCTCAAGACCTCTGGAGGTCGGGTCATCGCATCCACAGCTACAGCGCCAACATTAGAAGAAGCAGTGGCTAAGGCCTACAAGGGCGTGGAGTGCATACATTTCGAGGGTATGCAGTTTCGGAAAGACATCGCTGGACGAGCGCTGAAGAGGTGATTCCCCATCTCATATAGATAGCGAACATGGCTGGCGTTCAAGGTAGGGAAAAAAGGAATCCCAAGGAAGGGAAAGGATAGAGAAAAGTATATCATGATTCATCATCCACCTCGTCATATCTTAGCCTTTCCCGCCCCCTCCTTAGCCAGTCCCCATTCCCTCTCCCACTCCTCATCCCACTGAACCCTTGCCTCGCGATGTTGCGGCAGTACCGGAGTATTGACTTTATGATGCTCGACGGTACAATAGGTCGTCTTCCCATCTAGACTTTTCATCGTACCCCGGATCATCGCCATCTGCTTTCCCACGCTCACAACCTTTGAATCGAGCCGTACAGAAGTTCCGATAGGAACAGCTTTCAGATATGAGATATTGAGGCTGCGGGTTACGCCGCCCATGAACTCCCAGTACCCGGGCTTGGCAACGGGGCAGAGCGCCGTCGTTGTTGCCATGTCGAAAATCACGCCTGCTGCACCCCCATGCATAACGTCATTCAGATTCGAGAAATTGGGTCCAACTTGGAGTTCGAACGATACGGATCCATCCATTCCGGCGTCGATGATTTTCAGGTTTTCCATTACTTCGCGGTCGAAATCCTAACGGATGAGTGAGTATCCGAAACTAAGATTCAATAGTTGGGCGTCGATCGACGACGACCGCTTGACCAAAAATGAAAGGCATCGCGGGAGGTCTGCATACATACGATGTGGTCTTTGGGTCGCTGAGCAGCAAGGAGCTTGTAGCGGTCAAACATGGCGCGGACGGCTGCTATGGCTTTTGCTCGCTCTCGCTCTCGCTTTGCGGCTTCCTCGGGGGTGCCCATGGTGGTAATTTGGACAAGACGTGGTACGGGGCGTCAATTGATGGGGATATCCAGGTGTAGCAGCCGCAACGATACCGTCACAGAATTTTCAGAACCGTTGTAGAGCATGTTGATCTTTTGGCCGTGGTAATGTCTTGCGCGGAGAGCTCCAAGTGGGTTTGCCTCGGCTTACCATTCACCACCACCAGACGCACGATCCCCTTTTCTAGAATGCATCCTTGAGGGGCGCTTCTGTTTCGAAACAACAGCAAACCCGAAACAAAACGCATGCAGGAAAAAGCCACATCAAACTGCGCACACACAGAAGGCCTCAGGCAGCGTTTCACGATCCTCACGCGATCAGGAGGCGCCGGGATATGGATGACGTTCTCTGGCGGCCGACCATGTTTCACGCCATCGAATCGCATTCTCGCCGACGGTCTGAGCTGAGTAGATTCAATATTCTTACCTTCCACTAGCTGCGCTACTATTTTCATTGATGTGTCTCTATGGCCCCAGTGGCTGAGTTTTGTTCCGATCGCTGCTTGCGTCTACGTATTTAACCATAGCATCGCGTGTCTTTGTTACGAAGTTGAGTACGTATTATACTTTTAACACCGAGAATCCGCATCCGCATCCGCAGCCTCGAGACACACCCAAAAGAATCCGCAATGTCTTCGCCGGCGCCAGTCTCCGCTGCCCTGCGCAAGAAGGTGCTCAGAGTGCTGTTCCTCTCGCTCCTGCTTGATCTTGTACGTCACTCCTCAGCGCTCTTTTCCTCCACATTCCTAACGGGTTCCCCAGATCTCCTTCACATTCATCCTCCCGCTCTTCCCCAAGCTGCTCGAATTCTACCGTGACCACGAGTCCTCGCGCGCCGGGTCTTCGACAACCATCCTTTCGCGCATCCTCGACGGCCTCAACACGTACAAGAACAGCTTCGCGAAACCCATCAACGACCGGTACGACATTGTTCTCCTCGGTGGCGCCCTCGGGTCCCTGTTTTCCTTCCTGCAAGCCATCGCGAGTCCCATCATCGGGACGCTGTCGGATAAATATGGACGAAGAACTGCGCTGCTGTGGAGTATGGCCGGCAATGTCCTCAGCGTGGCATTGTGGGTAGCAGCCACCGATTTCAGGACCTTCCTCGCGTCGCGCGTGGTCGGCGGCTTGAGCGAAGGGAACGTGCAGCTAGCTATGGCGATTGCGACGGATATTAGCGACGACACGCAGCGCGGGGCTACCATGGCGCTCGTGGGAGTGTGCTTCAGCATTGCATTCACATTTGGTCCTGCACTCGGCGCGTATTTGTCTACCATTACCAGCTTCGCCGCGAACCCGTTTGCCTCGGCCGCTGCCTTCAGCTTGCTTCTCATTGTGACGGAGAGCGTGTACTTGTACTTCTGCCTTCCGGAGACGCTGCCCATCATCACCTCCAAGGAGAGCGGCACGGCGAACGGAATGGCGAACGGAAACGGCGTTCGCAAGGCAGATGAGGTTAAGGAGAAACCCAGAGCCAGAACGAATAGCCACACCATCCTGAACGCAACGCACTTCTTCTTCATCCTCTTCTTCTCTGGCATGGAATTCTCCCTCCCATTCATGACGTACGACCTCTTCGCGTATGGCTCCGCACAAACGGGAAAACTCCTCGGCTTCATCGGGTTGGTCGCTTCCCTGCTCCAGGGCTCTGTGGTAAGACGCTCGCACCCGCTTACGGTTGTCAAAATGGGAGTGGTGGCTTGCACGATTGCATTTTTCATGCTGGGGAGGGTCACCAGCCAGAGGGGTTTGTATGGAGCGGCAGCGCTGCTGGCGGTTACAAGCGCAACGGTGGTGACAGGATTGAATAGTCTGAGTTCTTTTGAGGCGGCGAGTGGGGAGAGGGGAGAGAAGTTGGGCAATCATCGGAGTTTTGGTAAGTCGAACATGCGAGCACAGCGAGCAACTTTTTCTGTCCCGATGATATTTAGATAGAAGCTAATTCGTGTGAACAGGTCAGATTGGACGCTCGCTCGGTCCTTTAATTTTCTGCTCAATGTACTGGTGGGCTGGCCGCGAGACGGCATACGCAGTCGGGGCGGCTGGCATGATCGCAGTATGTGGACTGGTGTTTGGGGGTCTGAAGGTACCGCCTGGGACGCAGAAGGTGAGGAAGAGCAAGAATAAGGCCACATAAAGCAAATGGGATATATATGTAGATGGTGTGGGATGAAAGATATAATCTGGGGCATGGCTTTGGTTAGGATTGGAAGGCAAAAACTTAGACTTGCAAAATATGATGTTGAACGTTAAACGATAATTGCTAATGCTTTCCATATCATGCGGAATGCATGGCGCCGGCCGTGGTGACTGTTAGTACACTGTGTTACATTTCTCCACCCTATGCCAAACCCTATACCTCACATCTTTCCTTCCAATGCGCCTTTCACTCCACTCATCGCCCTGTCCTTCTCGTATCACATACACCCACGTACCTAACCCCTCCCCCCACTTCTTCTCATCCTATCCCACGCTACCGTTTCTTATTAAACTTCTTACTCTCAGCAGCCGTTCTCTTCTTCTTCGGATTTCCCTTCCCTCTACTCCGCGCAATTTGCTGGTGCTCCAGCCAATCCTCCTCCTTGTCGTCTAGAATCTCTCTCTCCGGGTACAGCGCTCGTAGTTGGGGAATAGTACCGATCCGCGGTGGGTAGTAAGAGGCGATCGCGGCGCCTTTGAGACGGGAGTGAAGGATTGATGTGCCGATGCGGAGGTTGTTGGGGTTGTAGGTTGTGCTGAAGATGCGGGATTGTACCTGGGTTGGTTAGTAGGGGATTGGGGGCGTGGGGAATGGGGAATGGGAGGGATGCGTACTTTCATGAGCGCGAGGACGCGCGACCGGGGGACGGACATGGTGTGTGGTGGGCAATTCGCCGTGTGATGCGGTGGTGAATAGTGAATTGATTTGAAGATACTTGGCGCGCTAGTTTTCATTGGGCAAGGTGCATTTGCTCTCAAACTTTCTCGAGCGAGGCACTCGTTTGACAAACAGAACCCGTCTTTTCGCATTGTATTTCTCCCAGTACTATGCAGTACGAGATATACGCCTATCCGCGGCAGTGATTCGGCGTTGATGCTTGAGCATCTTGGTTATCTTTCACTACGATAAACTCCAACAGAACTCGACTTCAACGCCGCCACACCATGGTCGAGAAACGAGGCAGGCCTTTCAACCACTATGGCACCGACCGCGGCCAGCCGTCATACAAGAAGTCCAAGTCGAACGGGTCAAGTTCATACGAAAATCCCCATGGCCGTCCATCCTCGTACAATATTGCGAATTCGCCTCATGGCTCCGGCGGCTTCTCCAACGGTCCTAACACTCGAGAGGATAGAATGCCCTTCCATCCTACAGGGAGACTGAGCCAGCAAGCAGATCAGCTTCTGAATAACACGATGAGGTTGCCAGACCCAGAAAACTGTGAGCCATGCATACTGGCGATCGCCGAGATGCAGACGGGCTTGATTGCGCTGCTGGACAAGCTCATAGCAGAGGAGAGAGAACAAGCAGGCGACGAAGATATCAGGCACCACGCACTCTCACTCCAGCGACTGCTCTCCACTCGCGCTGCCAAACATTTCCCTTCGCAATCCCGCCGCGACCTCGACATCAAGCGCCCTGAAACCGCAGCCAACCCGGCCATCCCCTCCTACATCATCCGCAAGATCAAGAAGGTAGAGAACCTACCACCCCTCCCCTACATCGCCGAGCCCCACCTCGCCGAAGCCGTCTTCACACACAACGCCTACGCAAACGAGAGGCGCACTCAGGGCATCAACGTCGGGGACAGCTACGAGCGGCTTGAGTTCTTAGGCGACGCATACATTGAGATTATAGCTTCACGCCTCATCTACTCTCGTTTCCCACACCTCGATCCGGGTCAGCAATCGCAGTTACGCGAGCGGCTTGTCTGTAACGAGACGCTAGGTAGGTTCTCCGACGCTTATGCCTTTGGAGATCGACTGAAGCATGGCGCTCATCTGGAGAAGAGCAAGTCTTGGGAGAAGATTATTGCGGATATGTTCGAGGCGTATGTCGCTGCTCTCGTGTTGTCGGACCCAGCGAACGGGTTTCAGACGGCGGAGGATTGGTTAACAGAGCTTTGGACCCCGCAACTGCTCCGCTACAAGGACCGGATTGTCGAGAACCCACAGGCTCGCGAGGATCTAAACAAATTGATCGTCGGCAAGGGCATCAAGCTCGAGTTCCGCGAGGAGAGGCCCATGGAGATGAGAAGTGGCATCCAACATTTCTATATCGGGGTGTACTTGACTGGGTGGGGGTTCGAGGGTGCATGGCTGGGTAGTGCTGAAGGCCAGAATAAGACGCAGGCCAGTATTGACGCGGCGAATGACGCGCTTGCGAGAAGTGAGGAGGTCGGCGTTATCCCCATCGCGCGCCTGAAGAAATTAGAAAAGTATCCGCCGAAACCCAAGACAGAGCCGGACCATGTCGATACTCCTGTGGAGAATAAATCGACCACGACGGTGGAGGAGAATACGCCCAAGGTTGCCAGCATGCAAAAGGCTAACAACAAACTCAAGGAGAATTGCGAAGAGGTTAAGGACGGGGCTGAGAAGAAGATGAAACAGAAGAAAGGCAAGGAGGGTGACTTGGGCGTGGAGAGCGAGGAACAGCTGCAAAATGATACTCACGAAGAGGACTCGTCAAAGAAGAGAAAGAAGAAGAAGAAACATCAGAGGATGCTCATGGATGGGACGACTTGGCCTGCGGAGTGATTTTACGAACCGTAATCGTGCTTGCATGATAGGTCGGTAGAAGCGGAAAGTGCCATCACTAGGGCTGCGATCACTTATCACTTCAAGCGGATATCTTATGGGAAAGGCAGGAGAATCTAAACAGTGGGCAAAGAGATCAGCAAAGCTGTTGGAGGGTACATGCAATTGCCAAATGGGGTCTTGCCTTGCAGGACGTAAGTGTTTCCTCAGTCGCGCATGTATTTCTATGAATGTCTACTTCTACTCTTTTCCCACTCCGTCTACAGCATCACCGCTCCCCCCTTCCTGAGCAACTCCAAATCCGCCATCTCAAACCTCACATACGTCGGGCTCCCTGGTGGCACCCACAGCACCACATCATTCTTGCCTCCCTCAACCTTCTCTCCGTACCTTTCCAACTCAATTCCCTCTTCTCTTAGTGGTGTCTTGTTCTGCTTGTTGTTGTCCGTTTTGCTACTGTCTGATACCAAGCGAATGAATACCGGCACTGCATATCTCGGTAGCTTCCCCCGCGCGTACTCTAAGAACGCCGCCCAGTCGAATGTCGATACATTTGTCTCAGGAGTGAACCTTAGCGCCACACATCCAGCCCTCCCGTCATGCTTCGGCACCAGCACCCCATATACCATCGCTTCCGTAACCCCAGGATACTTCCCTAACACCTCCGCCACCTCTGCCGTCGAAACATTCTCGCTCTTCCAGCGATACGTATCGCCCAGCCGATCTAGGAAAAACCACCGCCCGTCTGCATCTCTCCTCAGCGCATCCCCAGATCTATAATACAGATCCCCTTTCTTAAATACGTCCCGCTCGTACTTCTTCGCCGTCGCGGCGGGATTATTGAAGTACCCCGCAAACGCGTCTTCGCTGGGGATCTGGACCAGTATTTCCCCACCTTGGTCGTACGTCCTCCTCTTCACGAAGCCGTCTTTCTCTCTGATGATCGCGCCCGTCTCGGCATCAATGGCCACAGGCACTAGCACATCATGCAGATCCCTCCTTAGAATAGCCCCATGCTGCCCCACACAACTCTCCGTAAACTCGCCTTTTGAATGAATAACCAGTGCCAGGACCCCCTCTGTAGAATTAAAAAACTCAATCACCTCCGGTACATCGAACCTCTCTTTGAACCTTGCCCAAACATCTGGCCTCATCCCATTCCCGAACATGCCTCTGAGCCGCGGATGTTTGCGCTCCAGCGGATGCGGCGGCGCCATCAGCAAGTACCGTGCCGCCTCGCCCACGTAGACGAAAATCGTAGAATCCGAATCATGTACATCGTTCCAAAAGGTGCTAACGCTGAACTTGCGGCCAACAGCCGCGCTCATGCCGCCCGACAATGCGCCCATGCAGGCCAGACCCCCCGTGCCGTGGAATAAGGGCATGCAGCAGTACCATCTATCCCCGTCTGGCCCGGGCTTCTGGTCGAAGGAGAGAGACGACGGGTTTCCACGCTCGTGGTACCGGCCTACGGTGTACTTGCCCGCTTTGGGTAATCCCGTAGTGCCAGAGGTGTAGAGGAGGCAGCTCGGATCCGCCCCTTTCACCTTTTCCCTGTATTCATCGCCCGGCACCGCGGGGACAGGCCCGTCGTACAACGTCTCCAGAAAGTCGGCCGTTACGAAAACAGACGTTACGCCTAATTCTTGCTCTTTCCCGTCTTTCATCGCATCCTCATAGCGCGCGCGAGTCTCGGAGTCCTCGTCTACGAGGACTATTTTCGCGTCACTGACACGCAAACAGTGCACCAAACTCTCCTGGCGGAGATTATAGTTCAGCATCGCGGGCGCGCACCCAATACACCACAGTCCCAGCCAGATCAGCAGAAAATCTGCCGAATTCTGTAGGTACGTAGCTACCAAGTCTCCCGGCTTGACACCCTGAGAGAGGAAGAAATGAGCCCATTGCACCGCGCGGTCGTGCGTTTCGCGCCATGTGTATTGTTTATCGCGCGACCAGATGCAGAGTGAGTTAGGGTGGTTAGGGGCATGTATAGAGAAGGTGTACCATAGAGAGAGGCGATTTTGAGCCACTGTATTGAGGAGAATGGATTAGACGGAGGTAATTGTTTTCTAACAAATGGAGCGGAGGATTACATGGAATTAATTGTAACCGAATACATGAGGAACTATGATGCTAGAGGTGGATGCACGGGACAAGAAAGTGGACATACCCAGCTCGGCATACCACTCCATAGCCTTCTTTCGCCGCCGCTTGGCTTTTAAGTCTTGCGCTATGTGGTATTTTCCATTTATGTATGCTGCGAGGGCGGTGGCGCCTGCAAGGGCGGCGGCAGCTGGAGCTGCCATCTTGTTCTTGGATTAAGTCGAAGAGCTGTCTTTATTTTATGAATATTAAAGACTTTAGAGACTGGGAGATAAGATTGAGGTAAAATGCTGGTTTTGTTCATGGGGAGTGAAGTTCATTGGGGAAATTGGAGATGCGAGAAGACCGAGGTCGAGTCAGCGGAGACGAGCGGGGTTGTGTGCATGAAAGGCATGCAGGTCTTCTCATTCAAGCGACCATTGCTTTTGAAGAACCTTGTCCGCTCTAGGATTAGCCGTGGATTGAATAGTTGTTGTTGTTGTTGTTGTTTGTTGAATGTTGTGTCAATGTTCATCTTGCAGATTGATTTGATTGTAGCATTCGGTTTGCAGTGAATGCAAACATCACAATTTCCTGGGTATCCTCAAGGATTCATCTCGACTCTGATGAATCAACCCTGTTTAACTCTGATCCATCCCTTCGTTCTGTTCCCTGCTAGTACTGCTCTCACAACATCTCGCAATAACTAGCACAACCTTGTGTACAAACACATTGTCGTCTCTGGCAGCGTTCGGACTTGCGGCGAACATTCTTTAAGTTGTGGAATTTTCAGCCAAATTGCTCTCAGCTGGTCAAAAAATTTATCAGGCAGGATTAACTGTGCAAAATAAAGAGCTCGAGTTGACGGTGAAAGATCTCAAGTCGTTAAACGACAAGCTCAAGACCTGGTCTCGTCTAGATCCCCATATATCTGATCCACTTACCGCCGACAGTTAGGTAAGAAACCTTGGAGAATACCACGAGAATTTTGACTGACTTCAACAGGCTTTGGAGAATCTTGTGATTGAAAGCGCAAAGGTCGCTGAAGAGCTGATAATAATATTCTCCAATATTCGATCGATTGAAAGGGGAGGCTACAAAATGCAAGAGCATCTTGCAAGCGGTAAAGACAGTGTGGAATAAGAGTAAGGTAGAAGAGACTTCGAAGCGCCTAGACTCGATCCGTGGAGAGCTACAGTTTCGGATTTTGGTATCCATGAAATCGACTGTCGATGTGATCGAGTTGCGAAAAGATCAAGAGCTTCAGTCGTTCGATAATGCGACAAGAATAATCGTAGAGTCTATTCTGGAGAGTAGAACTGACCTATCGGCTATTGTTGCTGCCCAAACAGAACAATTGGCCAGACAGCATGAGGCCGATCAGGTATCGGCGATCAAGCGGCACGAGGAGTCACTGGCTACGGTGAAGAGCAATGCAAGAGCGAAGGACACATACTCGAGAGAGACCCAAAAGGTGAGGCCCCAAGATGTCTTGAAGATTCTCAGATCATACCTCAACTACGTCAAGATGGAGGATCGTTTCGATGACATTGATCAATCACACGAAAAGACCTTTGAGTAGATATATCGGAATCCTAACAGTAAACAAGCGCAGTGGGTAAACTTTGGTGACTGGCTTCGAAACGACAACGGCGTCTATTTAATCAGTGGCAAGGCCGGCTCCGGAAAATCGACCGAATGAGAAGTTCAATAGCTGGAGTCCATGGCAAAACGGTTTGTACACCCAAGCAGATGACTATATGGATTGGATTGGAATTCTTAAACTTCTCGTGCTCAACGGGGCGGATCCGAATGCTTGTATTGAGAGGAGGGAAGTTAAAAGAGGTCTAAAAGCTCGAAGATCTGCTCTGTCCGTTCTTCGACAGGACTTTTTGCCGCTCCCAGAACGTATCCAAAATCCAGAATTGGATGACTTGATCAAGTTGCTGAAGAAGAAAGGAGCAAGGATGCTTCCATCTCCAAAAAAGACAGACAGATTGCTCCGAATTGCGCAGTATGTAAGAAATCGCCTGAAGTGGACGAGTTAGACGCAGTCGAATACGTGTACATAGGTCTTGATGCAGAAATTACAGCTATCTTCATATGATATTATGTGATCTCCATGACGGATACCACAAAATGGCTGAGAAGTCAGAGAATAACGACGAATAGAGTTTCCTGGCTAAGTCTAGTTCAAGTTTTACTAGGTTTCCCTTTTGTCTGCCTATTTTTCTTCGAGTATAGGAACCTTTGTCCCGCTTCGCTTATAGATAATCGCATTCTAGCTTCGTTCCTCTTTATTTTCCGAATTGAGAAGAACGGAACAAATTTCTGAGGCATTCCACAACAGAATGACTCGATGAAAATGGCTGACCAAAAGCAGAGCCACTAGAGAGCCTAACTACCTAATACGGATGGCCATTCCAGCCGGAATACAATCAAAACAACGAGAAACTCTCCCGCATGTTAGATTTTAAACCGATTATTATCCGCTGGGATGAAATCTTATCTAGCTCACAAAAGAGCTACATGTACTCCAAGACTTTAGATTTGGGTCATCTGCTCAATGGAAAATATACACAAAGTAGACATGTGGATAAGGAGGTGGCCCTGGTGCCCTACTGACAATGCCTTGGGATGATGAGGGGACATTGAGCTTTCTGGTTGATACTACGCTTTGCCAGAAACCCTTGACATATCGTTTTTTATACAGGCGGGCTCTTTGAGCCCTCGTGTTCAAGGTATAGAATGAATAACATACACAAACGGTCTCGAAGAAACTTGAAACGATATGGTGGAAAGAGAAAACAGCGGGTCAATCCAAACTCAGCGTTGAATTATAAGAGTAATTTCGTCTGAATGCACTAGTTATGACTCATTAAATGGCGATTGTACTGTATGTTCTTACCAAGGAGGGTAATAAGAGGTAGTAAGCAGCTACAGACAGAGGGCAAACAGATGGCTTTGCTTTGCTAAATCCTGCTGTATCTGCCAGCAGTACTTTTATATCCTTCTTAGAGATTCTTTTAACAGATCCCTGATGTTCTCCCGAGGTGTGGAAATATGTAGTAGATGTTAAGAACACAGAGGATTCGGAGAAACTATATATATGGTGTGTCACGTGACCCATAGACACACGGCTCGATAGGCCTCCGAGGGGCCTCCGCAGGAGGCCCGCCGGGAAACAGAAGTATCCCTCACAGATGTGCAGATTTTGAGTTTGACTGATCACAGCCTTACACAGCCATGCTAAGCGAACGCTACCTGCACATTCAATGAAGCACTGATAGCGATTCGCTCGGACAGCTCCAGTCAAATGTAGCTACCTTCTCTTACCGTTCTCTCATTGGTGACGTCGAATGGAGGCAGATCGAAGGATGGATTTCGGAACCCGTGTTGAGGCGAAGTACTGCGTTAGGCTGAGAGCCTGTCTTTTTGTATAAGTAAAACTCACAGGGCTGCCAACCGGACGTAGTACGTACCCGTAGTACGTGAATTATACGGTCACGTGATACGTACGAACGTAATTGATTTGTGAGTCGTAGTTTTCGTTTCGTTTGGCATAAATCCTGTACGTACTACGCCTATACGTTAGTAACTTTGGCGGCGGGTTTCGTGCCCATTGGAGGAGGTTGTTTACCTGTTGGCATAAAGCTATTTGTTGCTAAAGTCATATTTTGTTGCAGCCACAAATCTCCTATGACTCGTGCAATAGGGGGACCATCAGTGACTTTAGGCATCTACCTCCTATACCTGCGTATCATCGTGATGCAGCAATTTGTTCAATCTTCCCAGGCATCATCCGCGGCCTCATCAACGCCCTCCATCTCCTATCAAGCAGGTTCTCAATTTGGCAAGGCTCAGTGATAGGCGTCTAGCTCGCGCCTCAACGCTGGCGCGGTGCGACAACAAGCAGGTATCGCGTGAAAACTAGCTCCGCGATAATCAAACTGCCTCTCTACAATAAATAATCTAACGTCGCTTTAGATTGTTATAAACCCACCTATCTCATCTTACGCTGTCGCAACAATCCTCAATCTAAAGCTCACAACAACGCAGACAAGTTTGACAACTGGCGATCGCTCCTCTCACATAACAGCCACTACGCCCACGTAACTTCTCACTTTGAGGCGAAACGTACAAACATAGCAGCAATTTCAAACGTTACTTTTACGCTGCGTACTTGGCTCTCAATTCACCCTTTACGTACGAACGTACCAGCAATCTGAGAAGTAGCAGGCACAAAAAGGGCGAGCCGTAACGTAGTACGTACGGTTGGCAGCCCTGAAAACTCATCCCATCTTCACTTCATCGGGAGTGCTGTGAATCTGAAACTGTCAGAAGCAAGATTCCCAATATGAACTAGGATAGCGCCGCGCAATAAACGGTAAGGATAGTGTAAAGAGGAGATTTGCGTATTGTCTTCGGACGAACCTCTGCTGTACGTCTCCTAGTTCTTTCAACTACTAAAAAGTTCAAGCTTAACATTACAACGAAATACAAATACATGGAGTGAAAGAAAGTGTAACAAGGCTGAAGACATAGATCTAGTAGACTAAATAAGATGAAAAAGTAGAATGACACTACCTGTAACGCTGTTTCAAGAAAAGAGACTTGTAAACTAAAAGCGTACGTAATGCTAAGTTCTAAGGCACATCTCTTCTTTTCATCCACTTCATGAAATTGCAGTCCCACTATACTCCAGCAATAGATGGCCTTAAAACATCGCAATATACAGCATGCTTCTACATCTACGGAGAAAATTAGAGGCAGTATGCAGATGTAGGTAACAGCAAAGTAATAAAATTTACTCTACTATGGTGATTACGATGGTTTAATTAACCTGGAGAACAGAATGCGGCAGTAAACTCGGATGGAGTTTGTGGTGATCAAGTGAGGAGTAACATACTTTGTCCTTATACTGCCTTCAATCCCTCAGATATGAATGCAACTCCATGTCGCCATATCAAATTGACATCATGGCGACCAAATATTCCAAGTTGCGCTCATATAGATAGTACGCAACTGCCAGCGTGGTGGCCTAGTGCTAAGTTCTCTTGTGGTCCAACAATAAAAGAATTCCTTCTAAGTCGGCACCCTCTAATCAGAAGTTTGCGCGCTTCTCGGAATTCTCTCCAGCTCCAGGCCGAGCATGCTGGTGTTTCGAGTTGTGAGTGGAAAGTATGAACCAAGAGAAGGACTAAGGCTGAAACAAGACTACAATACGGCTAACGCCTGTCTACTATGGATTCTAGTAAGATATTAGAAGGATAAAGAAAGCTCTACGCTATCCTACTGTATCTGCCAAGGAGGTATTAATACCCTACTACTGTACTATTATCTACTTTACAGAGGGTTTATGAGGCATCTCTTAGCCCTAGAGGGCGGACACGAATTAATGCACTGTCGTGACAGCCATGATGCTAGGGCCACATTTAGCGCAATTAGTGAATGCGAGGAACTGTCGAAAGAAATAGAGTATCTAATTGACTAGACGATTGTAATCCTAAGTAGATGAGAAGAACGCGCAAGCCATTTTGATAATCAGATGCACTGGTACATTCACCCTTGAGAATTTTTCGCAGCTTCAATTGTTGAATGGCACAGCAGCAAAGTCGTTGAAGTACCAAAAATCATCGAGCATCCACTCTGATGTGTTGCCAAAATCTATTCCACCAACATCAAGGCGCAGTCCAGAATTCGAAAAGGCATCCGGAAGAGTAGAGGGTTCACAAATACTTGGTGCGGCATTTAGACGAGCCGCGGCGGGCGTGGAATCATGTTCAAGCACGACCTACGATTGTGTGAGCCCATTATCTTCAAGATATTTATGTTAAGTAAATATTAGGTTTTAAACACTAGAGGGAAAATTTAAGGTTTGATTGCTTTGAAAGGAGAGACAAGAGACGCATGGAATAGAATACTAACCTCATTCGCCAAGTACTCATCACTGGGATCTTGCAAGGACAAGATCTTGTACAATAACCTAGCTACTCTATCCACGGCCTGCCGCTTGAAAATTGCTATGCGAACAGGGTCGAGCTTGATACTAACAAAGCCATAAGCTGCAGATATATACCAGTGTTGGTGGCTTCCGCGACCGGGTCGCATGGCTCTTTCCTCGTGCAGACGAAGAGCTTTCTCCATTGTGTCGTCGAATATGGATTTGGCGACTCGGATTATAAGGTTGTCTAGCATCTTTCAGTCAATTATCAGAGAAGAAATGAGCAGAGATTACTGACCCGAAGCGGAACTTGCATGGTAAGTGATGTGGCAAGTGAGAAGTCCCGCTCGATAGTAGTCCGACCTGATGCAACACAGGACGAAATTCCCTGAATCTGTGAGGTTAATGTGCCGTTCTATCAAAAGAGTTGATTGTTCCAGGCACGTCAGTATGGAGTATCGATGATCGGCCTTCACCCGAAGCTGCGTCTGCAGTGCTCTTGGTGTATGTATAATGACTAGGAATTGCCGTAGCTGAAGATCGAGAAGGGTCCACGCTTGAAAGGATTTTGGTTCAGCCCATTTTGGGATATTTTTGAGTCCGCTTTGGATCTCCTCTTCGTAGTGTAGAATATCAGGGAGACTAGGGCCGAAATTGAGACTGTTCGTTAATGCGCACAATTTTGTTCGAAGCGTGGCCGTCTCCAGAGAGCAGTGAAGGTAAGACGTGTCTGTGAATGCGATTTTAGGCTGCGAGGGAGGAAGTTGCTGTATATTGGCACTCAGCTCTGAATCGTTGATATTGCGTGGAGGAGCGCAGTCGTATTCCACACTTGACAGGATCGAAGAAGTTCCTGCAATATCCTTTAGCCCTTACAAAAAACTTGGTCAAAAATGCGTGAAAACGTGAAGTACAGGAACTTTCACTTGCCTTTATCAATCGATGTCTGGAGCTCTAACTCTAACGATGTGGCCCACAGTCTTCGCCGCATTTCGCCCTCAAACACCGAGCATCGGCAGCCCATGATAGAGGGATCTCGATGCATACCGGATGATCTCATGAAAGCCATATGTGCCTGAGTCTCCTGGTAAATCTCCTTGGTCTTCATACATGTGGTCATGAGAGCTAGAATACGCAAGCAGCGAACTTGAAGTGTTGCCAATGTCCTATGTTTATTACTATGACGCTTAAGCCACGTCTCGCAGGCCTTAATCCACACTATAGCTTTGCTGCGAAATATTGAACCGTTTGGGTCGTATCGTGTATTATCATGGGTTGATGTACAGAGCGTACATGCAAGGATAGCGAGTACCACTGCCTCCATGTCAGAGTTTGATCCTGATGGCGAGTCCCAGAAGGTCTGATAGTCGGCCCAGAATGTTGGGATATGCAAGATACGATACGTTGTTTCGAAGGTCTCCATATACTTCTTGATCAGCAAATCGACTGTTATCCGGTCCGGCAGAAGGCTTCGAAGGTAAGGTACAGACAAGATTCGACCTGTGATTTCTTTTGAGCGAGCTCGGTCTTCTAATTTCTTGATGTCTTCCGAAAGTCGGTCTAGAGTCGAGCTTAGATATACTTCTCTCATGAAAGGCCGGATTTCAGGGAACTACTAATGTGAGCTCTAGAGGAGACGAACTTACTGGATGACTTACGTGAAAAACAAGTGTTAGTGGACTTGTAGGACCATAAAAAAAGGTACGGTAGTTTCGGCCTTTGAACAGGCCAACCAAAGCACGATTCCCTTCATGGTCTCGTGAAGCAGGCTCGTCTGGTTTGTGCAGCTGTGATTGGCTCTCGGAGGTAGCTGTCAGGGATAGCAGATGCGCTTCTAGGGAAGCTACACGCTGCTCCAACTGCTCGACTCTATCATCCTTCACGGTCTCTGTCCGAGGAGAAGTCTTCGGCTGGATCACATTTTCGGCAGACGGGGCCCTTATTTGGGATACTGCTGCAGCAGGAGGCTGAGGAATATGGAGGGACGTCCGTTGCGGCTGATCCAAACAAGTAATCAGCGACGCATCCAATGGCAAGGAACTTCCATTCCACCCATAAACGCAGGTATGAGCAATTCCACCATTAATGCACCGATTGCACGGTAGCTCTCTATCGCACTTGAGTTTACGACGACGGCAGTCGTTGCATGACAGCACAATCCTTGGCTTGCGTTTCCGCTTCCGTCCTGATGTTATCTCCGAGGCTGAAGAATTATCAGCCATGGCGATGAACAGGGTCAACTGAATTCAAAAAATCCAAGCAATAAGGAAAGTAAGGACTGCGGGAAACGGCAAAAAACTAAGATGTCGGATGGAGAAATTGGTGGAGACGAGGTCGGAGGAAAATTTGATCTGATAAAAACCGGCCATAGCGGCGATCTGATTAAGACTCATCCATAAATTGTTGGGCGCTACGTCTGAATAGGAAGACGCACTCGGACATATTCGAAGGATCTCGGATCTCGGACAAATGCAGCGAGGTCACTATCAATAATTATAGCCGAGACCGTGGGCTACTTGAAAAAGGACAAAATGCTCGGTGCAAAAGTAAATATTAATATGTATCTCAGCGCCAGATATGAAATAGTATATCACAAAGATGGAACACATTTCGAAATTAGAAAAGGGTACTAGCGAGCTAGAAATCTCTCCGATTGCTGTAGAGGTAAAAATTGTAAGCATATGACTAATCATACACCCTCTCATTGCGATGCAATTAACTGATTCTCCAGCAAGGTAACATGGGACTCTCCATCCGACCCTTCGAACCCTCTCAACTGGTCCCAAAAGCGGAAATGGGCAACCGCAATCCTCACCAGTCTGGGAGGACTAGTAACCCTTATGTCAGGCGCAATGCTAGCCCCCGGACTAGGAGTGATAGGTCACGACTTAGGGATCTCTGAGGCCGAAGCATCCCTCGCTTTGTCTATCTACATTCTCGCGTTTGCCTTCGGTCCCATGTTGCTAGCGCCGCTAAGCGAGATGGTTGGACGAAGACCAATATGGATCTATGGTAGTGCGTGGTATGTCTTGTGGAATACGCTTTGCGGTGTTTCTAATAACCGGGGCTTGATGATCGCAGGGAGGTTTATGGCGGGTTTGGGTGCAAGTGCAGAGTTTGCTGTAAGTACTGAGTTCAAACCCGTCAGAATTTCCAGACGTGCATGTGCATTCGGGGTCTCGACTAATCTTAGTGGTGTAGGTGTCTCGTCCCATAGTAAACGACTGCTGGGCCCCTGACGAACGTGGCAAGTCGTTTGCCATCAGCGCGTTTATACCCCTACTCGGGCCCGCATTGGGGCCTATCATAGGCGGCGTAATGGTACAGGAGCTGCAAGTCCACCCTGCGTTTCCACACTGTACCCATCTTAGAGCTAACCTGCACTAAAGAAACTGGCGCTGGACCTTCTACGTCCTCTCCGTCTTTGACACCCTGGTCCTGATCCTATTTATCTTCTTCCTCCCCGAGACTCACCACCAGACTATCCTATCCCGAAAAGCGGCCGCGCTGCGCAAAGAAACAGGCGAAGAATACTATACGCCCGAAGACCTCCATAGCCCCAGGCTGGCGGAGAAGCTGAAAGTGAGTTTAGTGCGGCCCTTCCGGTTGCTACTCACACAGCCCATCATCCAAATCGTCGCGCTTGTCCTATCGTATCAATTCGGAGTCCTCTACATCGTTCATTCGACGTTCGCGACATTGTGGACAGCGAGATATGGGCAAACTCCTGCCATAAGCGGCTTGCACTACTTCGCCATCATAATTGGCTGTATGGCTGGGTCGTGGGGCGTAGGATATGGAATGGACCGTGTGTGGGCGCGGTTGAAGAAGAAGAATGAGGGACAGACGAAGCCCGAGTATCGCGTGCCGTTGATGGTTCCAGGGGCATTTATGATTCCTATCGGTCTGTTGTGGTATGGATGGGCTGCGGAGCAGAAAATGCACTGGATCATGCCTGATATCGTACGTGGACGGAACTAGATCGATTCGTATATGAATGCTGACACTGGCTGCAGGGTATCGCGATGTTTGGCTGCGGATACATGTCAAGTGGGACGGCAGCAATGGCGTATATTACCGACGCTTTCCTGGACCACACGGCTTCTTCCGGAGCAGCGACACAATTTCTGCGCAATGTTTTTGCGTTTGCATTCCCAATCTTTGCACCGAGCTTGTACAAGTCGCTTGGGTATGGATTCGGTGACACGGTGCTGTCTGGCGTCGCACTTTGCTGCGGAATACCCGCGACATTCATCCTTTGGAGGTATGGAGAGAGATTGCGGGCGAAGGGGAAGGAGTTGAGATGATGAGGAACGATCTCAGGAAGAGAAAGGAGATAAGACGCATATCATTGTGCTTGATTTGGGGAAGTCGGCACATATTTGCTACTTCCACCCGCTAACCTCACATATCGCAGTGAGCAAATGCGCAGAGAGTAGTAGATGAAAGAATAGCTCCGCGCGCTTCTAGCCGTGAGGCTGAGAAGGACGGCAATTTTCATAAGGAGTGTAAAAGAAAGGCCCCATAGGACCATGTTCGTCACTTCTAGTAGGTCAGTAGATGTCTAACATAGTTTGAACCTGAAAGACTTGCTGGTCAACGTGACTCCACAAGCCGTAGATGCCACCAGATCGAATACCGCCGGGCTGCACTCCTTCAAGCTGCCACTGATCGGCCCCGGCGTAGCTGAAACTTGTGTTAGATGACTTTCATGATCCTGCTCGGTTCCACTTGCCTTATTATGAATCGCCAGCGCACCTGTCTCGCTCCTGGGGCGAGGCAGGCAGAGCCCCTCACTAGGATAGGGAGACGACCTGTAGGTCTGCCACCGGAGTGGCCTTCAAAGTATAGCTTTGGTAAATCCTTACAGTACGGTAAGTCTGATTCAAGCCTGCGATCACGTTTCAGCTCGTCGTCGTCGCTGATTTGCAAGCTTAGACGCATCAGATCACCACATGCCTCCTCGTAGGCGCCAAGATCCATCGGGTACTCTATGTTGTTAGCAAAGTTATAGTGGACCAAGGCTCTATAGTCCAGAAAGGCGTACGTCCCCACCCACATTCTTGTGATGCCTGCCCAATCTGCTGGGAACAGAGGGTCGGAAGACAGGGAGTGAGGGACATTGTTCCGGAAACCTGACGGGGTGACTAGTTTGGAACCTCGGGTGTTTTCGAATATACGATGCATCAAGGAAGTGATGGCCTCGAGGGTCTGCCAGTTGACGGTGCCGCTCCCATCTTTGACGAAAGGCCCAAAATCCGCGTTCGGCCCGGTTACTGACCAGTCGTAGACAAGGGCCCTTGCCGATGACTTGGCTTGAAGAGAAGCATCTTCTCTCTTTGTCATGCCATAAAAGACCTGTACATGCGGTTACTCCTAGCGTTCGTTGTACTGCGGTCAATTCTTCCCAGCCAGCTTACATGGAAACGACTGGCCCATTGCGGGATGACAGTCCTCCGTCCTATCATGGATCGCGTAATGGGGCGGTCCTCATTCATGAACTCGAGAGGGAGAGACAGGGATTCAATGTCTCTGTGGTAATCGTGCACGATTCGCTCCGCACCAGGATTGATGCGGAATAAGCGGTCTAGAAAATCCATATTCAAGGAGGTTTTCTCGGAGCCAGCCGCCGAGTACGACGCCGTCTCGAAGATATCGAGGAGAGCGGCGACTACGTATTCGGGACTGTAATCAAGGCTCGCAAGGTGGGCGCCATTGCCTGTGCGTGTTTCGCAGGCCGCGTTGAAAGCCGTGAATCTCCGGCGGGTCTCGCGGAACCAATCCCACGACAGCTCACGATGGCGGTTTTCCGCCCGAGCAGTGGGCAGAAGAAGACTCCATGCAGAATTGGGGTCATCGAAGATCTGGAGGAAAGCAGACCGCCAAACGAGCTTGTTGCCAGGCTGGATGAAGGCATTGGCTCGCTGACATGTGCGTCCAAAGCGGGTGAGGTCGCGGGGTTCCAGATACGAGAGTACCAGCTCCAGAAGCTCTGGGGCCAGCTCGGCGAGTCTGTCTGGGGGCGTGGGGACACTGTACATGATGGTTCTGGTGATCAGAGAGGGAGTGGGGGAGTGGGGACGTCGACGGGCAGAGGGGGGATGAGTCAGCATCTCGGGCCGATTCGAGTTCTATGCCTTCTTAGGCTAGTGGGAGCGCCCACCTGGTCCTCGGTGCAGCCACGCCTAGTACCGTACCAAGGCTTCACTCCGCTCACTTCCCACTCACGATTTGCAACGCGCCAGGTTGCGCCTGGCAAAGAAGCCGACGTCATATCAGCGTGAAATCATGCCTTTTCATTTGACAGAGCAGACACCGTGCTATATAACGTTATTGTGTGTGTGAGAGAAAAAGAGAGAGAGAGAGAGTGACTTCGGTTGACCAAAGGCGCACCGCCAATGTCCAGCGCGTTTTCATAACCTTTATCACATAGAGAATTCACACTCTGCACAGACAATTCACGATCGCCACGCTTGTGCACCGCCCCAGCTCAAGACCGTTCCAGGTACGCGGCGGTTCTGCCACATGCTGCCAGGCACAGAGGGGCGGGTGAATTGTGGCGCATGACGTCACAGAATTTTCCCATTTCAACAAACGAGCCTGAACTTCGCGACGGGCCCAGTGCGACATCTGTAACCCCAGCGCTCTAACGAAGCGTGATGGAGACTCTCTACAAGCTGACCGCTGCTGGACTGCCGCTCTTCGACCTCAACACCGAATACCTGGACCGCACTGACTGGTGAGCTCCGCATGAGTCCAGGCGCATCCCAGCGTCAACTTCAGCAATCGCACTCATGTACGTGCACGATCTGACGGAAATGTAGGCCTCAAACGCCTGTGGGACCTCGTAGCTTGTGGCCACCATCCCTTGCGTGTCTGGTGAACACATGCATCCTCCCGATCCCACACCCCGCCGCCCTATTTTGGGGAGAAGATCTTGCTGTGATCCACAATCTGGCGTGGGGGAAAGCGACCGGAAAGCTGGATAGACAAGGAGCACGAGCAGGTGACAGCTACAGCGAGGACGCGCTTACTTCGCTGCATTCTGCCATCAGCGGCCGCACGGTCAAGGTAGGTAAGCACAGTCAATCTCTCCCATACCGCTGTTGCCCAGGTTGACATGTGCATAGGAAGCCGATATTTCCTCGCTCAGTCTACAGAGTATGGCCCTGACGAGACAATCCTCCTGAGCACCATTCTAGATGAAAAGGGCACGCGGCAAGGGGTGCTCGCCCAGGTGCTGCATAACCTGCCTCTCCAAGGGCTCGATGGCATTATGCGTAAGAAGTCAGGCCGTCAAACCAAATCCGAAGGTGCGCAGCAGTCCAGCTCCAAAGAAAGCGACAGCCAGGTAGACTCGCGACAGACGCAGCTTTTCCAGAGATTTGCAGAGCTCGTGCCAAATGGCTTGGCCATTCTGGACAGCGACGCCGAGGCTGTGTTTGTCAATGACGGCTTCTTTGCACTCACAACGAACAAGACTTCCAAAGACTTCAGAGCCTGGCCTCAGAGTATTGATCCCGTAGATTATGACAATGTCATGTCGGCCTATCGCAAAGCCTTCTCCTCGCGCCAGGAGCTGCGCGTTGAGTTCCGGTGCGCTGGTGAAGCTTCGGCCGAGGAACGAGAGTGGAGGCTTTTCCTTCTCCGGCCTCTCAGCGAGGAGCCCGAGGCTGGCTTCATATGTGCTGTTGTGGACATTACAGAGATTAAGCAGGCCCAGCTCGCTCAGGAGAAGGCCGCAATCGAGGCCCGGGATCGAAAAGAACAACAGGAACGCTTCATCGACATGGTATGTGTCCAAAAGGGCCCTCTACCCCGCGCTCTCTGACAGAGGATGCAGGTCTCGCATGAGATACGAAATCCGCTTAGCGCCGTATTACATCTAGCGGAAGAAGTCAAAGAGAAAGCTCGTGATATAACCTCCAACTCGGATAGAATTAAGGATGACGTTGCAGAGATTCTGGATGCTGCCGACACGATACTGCTGTGTGTATCTCATCAGAATACGCTGGTGGACGACATATTGTCATTCTCCAAGCTCGATTCCATGATGCTCTCCCTGGTCCCAAGGGAGGTCAGACCCAAGTGGGAGTTCTCCAAGGCGCTAAAAGTCTTCCACTCCGAATTCAAGGCCAAGGAAATCAAGTTTTACTACGCCATGGACGTTTCCTACGACGAGCTCAGGGTTGATTTTGTCATTGCCGATTTGAACCGGATGAAGCAAGGTAACTCAAATTCTATCATTGACGCGAAAATACACTGACCTGCGAAGTATTGGTGAATCTCATTACGAATGCTATCAAATTCACCGCAAGGAAGGATGGAGAGAGACAAATAACCGTCTCCATGGGCGCCTCCATGGAGCGTCCAACGTCTTACCCACCGAACGTGATATATTTCGGGAACGGGGACAAAGATTTCCATATCGACTCGACCAAGTCGTCTGAATGGGGGGGTGGCACGGCATTCTATCTGATGGTGGCCGTCAAGGATACCGGTATTGGTATTAGTGCCGAAGACCAACAGAAATTGTTTGAGCGATTCAGGTATGTGCCATGTACGCGACATGCATCACAGCAACATGCTCACCTCTCTTCAAGACAAGCAACGCCCAAAACACAGGAGAATTACGGCGGATCTGGACTAGGTCTTTTCATATCCCGCAAACTGTGCCAGCTACATGGCGGCGACGTGGGCGTGAGTTCCAAGGACGGAGAAGGCAGCACTTTTGGATTCTTTTTCAAGGTCCGGCAGTCAGACGGCACCAGTCAAGGGGGGAGACCGCCGTTTGGGACCCGCACCACCTCCGAGGGATCTAGTGCGACCAGCCAATCGCAAAGGCCGCCATACAAGCGCTCTGCATCCGCTCTTGTCAATATCAATGAACAGCCTAGTGAACGACCAAAGATGGAAACACTGACAAGCCACAGCGGCGTCGATTCTGAGGAAGTAGACAGCTCCCTCAAAGATCCCCCAACCGAGTACCATAAAGAATCACACCCATCGTCGAACGTGGATACGCGGTATCACGAGACAAAACCTATTGCGGAAAGTATCCAAACCAAGAAATCAGAAGTGGCAAGTTCAATCCATAATCAGCTTCCCGATTTTGCATCAGGCGAGACAGCGCGGCAAGCAAATACTGCTAAAATGATTTCAAAGGCACAGGGCGATGAAGACTCCAACGTCCACGATACCCTCCTCTTGGTAGAAGACAATCTTATCAATCAGAAAGTGTTACGCAGGCAACTTCAAGCCCGCGGCTTTGAAGTGTTTGTTGCGAACAATGGGCAGGAGGCTGTTGACGCCGTTGAAGAGCGTGGGAGGGGCAATGGGAGTCATCCCAATCGTCGCAATTACTTTGATTGTATCTTGATGGACCAAGAAATGCCAGTGATGGATGGCAACACGGCCACCGAGGAGATCCGCGAGATACAGAGGCAGGGAAGAGCAGGGAAGAGTCCTATACTCGGCGTTTCGGCGAACGTGCGCGAGGCGCAGACAAAGTCGATGTTGCAGTCTGGGATGGATGCGGTCATAAGTAAGCCCTTCAAAGTGGATGATCTCGTGAAGAAAATTAGGACTTTGCTGCCTGATCGGTGACGGCTAGCGAGGCCCACGAAGCATATGGTTGCATGAGACATGAAGCATGGCGTTGCGACGGGTGGGTTGTATTTTGGATCAGAAGGAAGGTGGAGCGTCTCACTTGTATGATAGACCAAATTCCTTGCACTACTCCGTACTGATCAAGATTAATAAATTCCATTGTTGATGAAGCGGAAATACACACTTAATTATTAAATAATTGAAAAAGACCAAGCAAAGGAAAAGAGGACAGATACTCTAAACTAAGGTACGGCTCGGATTTTGTGATAAGCATGGAACGCGAGTCATGTCTCGCATCCCACTTCACCCCACTTCTCATCTCCGTACAACTACAAACAAATCCCAATTAAGCCCTCCCAATTCCCCCTTCCATCCCTCATTTCTCCCTCCCGCACCTTCCCACCATGCCTCTCCAATTCCAAGACAAAGTAGCTCTCATAACTGGCGCAGGCAGCGGAATTGGGTAGGGTACAACCTCTCTCCCATACACCTCCCATGCTCCACTAACCACAGCTCAAACCTAGCCGCGCAACCGCAATCAAGCTCTCGACCCTGGGCGCCACCCTCGCCCTCTGCGATATAAACTACGATGCCCTCGAATCAACGGCCAAAGCTTGCACTTCCACTCCGCGCCACCTCGAAGACGTCGATGTTTCCTCTGTCCAAGAAGTTACAAAATTCATTGAAGCTACAATGTCGAAATTTGGCGCACTGCACTTTGTGTTCAACTGCGCGGGGGTAAACCCCACGTCGATCGCGCTGCAAGATACGACGGATGAATACTGGGATAAACTCGTCAGTGTGAATTTGAAGGGCGTGTTTAATGTGACCCGCGCTGCAATCCCCCATCTGAAATCCGGCGCATCTTTCGTCAACGTGTCGTCCATCTCCGGTATTCGAGGTTCGGCTCAACAAGCTGTGTATTGTACCACCAAGTTCGGCTTGATAGGGTTCAGCAAGTGCATGGCGTTGGAACTGGGGCCGAAGGGGATAAGAACGAATGTAGTGGCACCCGGGTACATTGACACGCCAACGAATGCTGGAATCGTGAAAGGTGGGGAGGCGGTCGAGAGGATGCGGAATGGAAATGCATTGGGGCGGTTGGGAACTCCGGAGGAGGTAGCAGATGTGGTGGCTTTTTTGTTTGGGGATGAGGCGAGGTATGTAAATGGGGCGGTGGTGGAGATTGATGGTGGAATTAAGATGACGAGTACGACAAGTGGATAGATTGGAGGGAGGTTGTTGGTGTAGGTAATGGAAGATGAGTCTTGCTTCATGAGACTTGTACTCGAGTGGCACGAATGGGGTTCTTGGTCTGCTCTTGGAAGTAGATATGAGGCACTGTAGTGTGTGATACGGATACAATGCGGTGCTGTGAACCTATGGACATTTGCAAGCAGAGATTATGTGTCTCTCAATCCACCCACGAGAACGATGTCATCATCCAAAATATACTCTTCCTCATTCCTACTTCTTTCCGCCTCATCTTACCCTCCCTCTTCCTCTTCCTCCTCCTTGTCCACTCCCTGTACCTCCGCGAACGCATACCCAAAGAACCCCATCCCAATCAAGTCCTCACCTCCACCCCCCTCCTGCGCTACCCTCCTCAAATACGCCCCGAAACTCGGAAACCATCCAAGTAACACAGCACCACTCCCAGGCAAAGAATACTTCCATGCTTCTTATGAAATTTTCGACTAGGCGGAGCACACTAGCTTTTACCTCTTCTGTGTCATCGTGTCATATCCTTCTTCTAGCATCCTTTTTACTTTACCTTTGATTTTGTTGGATTGTCAGGGTGGAATCAGCCAGATGTTATCGATGTCTTCGGTACCAATTTCGAGCGCGCGGCCGACGTGCGGCCAATCTTTTTCCCCTGCGCCAGAAAATATACCATGTTCGAAACCTACTAGGATCTCGAGGGGGGCATTGTGAAGTACTCTTTGTTGACGGTGAGCCATCGTATTATCTCCGCGGCATGCAGTGGGGGCTCAAAGATGATGCCGCCGTATGCGATGCCGAAGCCATTAGATAGCAGGAAGTGTTTGTAGTCGTCTAGAAGTCGTATGCCCAGTCCATCTTCTGCCTGGGAAATTTGGGAAGGAGCTGCGCGGCGGAACAGAGTGGAGGGTGAGGGTTGGTCACGGTCTGCCAGTGCTTCCAGTGCTAAGAGGTTGGTCTGAGAGTTGTGCGATATCGTGTCTAATATCTGCCTCATTCCCATATGCTCGGGACGCGTGTGCCCGTTCTCCGAGCGCTGGTCAATAGCCTGCTCGAGTTCTTCCGCCCACTGTCTGACCTTCTCGGTATCGAGACTTAGCGCGTTTGCCAACGCACCGTCATGGAGTAGCAAGCACACTCGCTGAGATTGCACAAGATATTGTATCTGGCTATTTGCATCTAACCTCTTTGCTATCATGGCCAAAAGTTCATCAACACACGGTGCAGGGACCCCCCTCCTGGGGCCATGTTCGTCACCACTAACATCATGCACCGAGATCGCACATCCAAAGCGCCGACGAGCACAGAGCTGGCGTATGTTGCCACCAAACCGGACGAAGCATCGCGGTCAGCGGATGGCACGGACGGCACAGAGGACATAAACGATAAGAGGTGCTTGATTGCTTCTTGAGCGACGATGGGGGGGATGCTGCTGTTAGTCGGGGCATGGGGTCCGTCTTTTAGTTTTCTGCCAACTCTCCGAATACTCTTTGGCAAGGCTTGCGATGTAGTCGGCAACGGTGAATTATTGCCCCTCTGGCGGACTCAATTCGGCCTGTTTGCTTTGCCCTTCCTGTCCCCGTGACTCCCCAATTTCACATTTGACCTGCTGTTCCTTGCCGACTGGCCATGTACCTACAAGATCTCAGAGAATCCATAACGGCCGGAGAGTATTTGTTGACCATGGAATTTGTTCTAGGCGTTGAGTTTGGAAACGAGGTGCGAAGAGAAGCGTGTTACTAAGGATGACGAATTGAAGGGCAAGGAAGGAGAGTAGGTGGTATAATGTCATGTCGCGTAATTGTAGGATCTGAGATGGGGGGACGGGGAGGATGTTGTTGTGAATTAATAAATACGAACATGCTGGATGATCAGGGGATGGTACGTGTAATTGTGATGGAATTGCTGTTGGAGAAGTTGAGATTGAGGAGGAGGAGGAGGAGGAGGAGGAATAGCTACTTTGAAAGATCAATACTCCACATCGAACTAATGCTGTTGGGGTTAATGGTGTTGAAAGCCGGACCCAGCATGTAGTGTAAGATCTGCAGTTGTGACATGGATGGCGTCCACGTGACTTTGATGGAACAGTGTCGAAGAGCACTGGACACTCCATCGCTTTGCTTCACTTGTTTTTAGAGAAGACTCAACGCCCCATCAATCTAGCTTACCAACTCATTCCAATATGTTAATACTGTCTCCAGAAATTTGACCGGCACTTGGAATATTTTGCAAACCAACATACACCTACCATATATGCGTGGTTATTTGCTGAATCTATTCAAATCCAATATGTGATAGATAGATAGAGAGATAGATAGATATATGATGGAGACAGTATGCGGAGACAAAAGATCGGGACGACGAAACAGTCCTCCATCGTCCATCAGTTAGTGAGCGAGTGTTTCGCAACCACATCTCCACCCCAGTTCCAATTCCAGTTCCAATTCTAATTCACCTTCAACCCACACATCACTTCAAACCTTCAAACCCCCCACTCCCTCCCCTCGCCCCACTCTCACCCTCCAACTTCTCAACCCCGCCCGCTCGCTCCCCAAACAACATAAAGCGTCTCACAAATCACATGATCCAATCCACCTGCATGCACCCGCTTCAATCACTATCACACTTCCTAATCCCAATTCTGATTCCCTCCCATTTTAAACCCCCATCGTGATCCTCGCCACTTGTCCACGCGGTCTCAAACACCCCCTTCGTATCTCAAACCATCAACTAACCAATCACAAAAACCCTCAAACCTCACATCTCCATATCCCAACCCCAGCTCGGATCCACATCTTGCAACCCTTGCATCTCTAAACCACACCCTCTTCCATTCCACCAGGAGCCGGAAGAAGGAGAGTCCGCCTCCCGAGTCGGAGCCGAGCCGAGGAGCGAACATCGCTCGAGTAGACTCGGGATCATGGTGGTCGTGCTGACTCGGCACGCGAACGCCCTGTGATCTCGTATTCTCAAATTTCTGGGGAAAAATGCATGTAGTGGAAATTGCATCATGAGCGTGCGCAGGGGGTTTGGATATGGCAAGCGAAAAGCGAACGCGAGCGCATCCACAGCGACGATGCTAATTCACTACTCGAAGCGGGCGGCGCAGGCAAAAATGGTCATAATTAGTACTATTACAATCAAGAAACAGGGGCATGAACACATTGTAGACTGGGTTGTAGATAGCTAATTTCTTTCTCCTTTCTTTTTCCTTGCAGTAGATTTCATCTTTAGTACTGTACGATGTAGAATTTCAAATTGCCTCCCATACAAGATAATGAAAACCATGCTACATGCTATGCAATCCAATTTCAAAGATGGCCGAAGTCCTGAATTATGACAAAGAAAAAGAGCGACAGAAGCCTCCTAAGCGCCGAAACGTGCGTATTCGTAACGAAGATTATGTTCGGTAAAAGAAAGGAGATATTTATAGATGAGAAGAAATTCCAGACTTTCGCCGTACCGGTTCCGGGGGTATCGTTGGCCCTGATTATTCCGCCCCGATCATTTCTCGTATATTTTTCTGAACGTGTACTGTATACCGATGTGCCCGTCGATTTCTTGCCCTGAAGCTGGCCGAATGTAAGAGATATAACAGAAAAGACTAGCGCAGCGAATCTTCGGTCTCATCTCCCACAGTAAACAATTATCTTGCGCATAAGATATAACTAAAAGCCATAGCCGGATGCCGAAGAATATTTCTGATCCCCCATATAGTACGCTTGAGCTTGAGGAGTGGCATGATATTGAGGCTGGCCAAATGTTGGCGTGGCAACGGGAGCCGACGCCCGTCTTTGTGGATCGTGCTGCGGAATTGGGCTTTGTGTGTCATGCGGAACAGGGGTGGAGGTGGAAGCTTGGGGTACCTGAACATGAAGATCGAAGACGTGTGAAGCAGGGAGCGCATAGTGATCTTGAGGAGCAGCCTGAGTGTTGTGAGAGGTTGGGTATTGCGATACTATATGTTGCTGAGTGTACTGCGAGGCCGGGGCCGGGGCCGCATGTGGTTCTGCAGGGTATTGTTGGGTTGCCTGTGGTTGTGGAGTATACGAATGCGTTCGTGTCGGTTGGGAAGGATATTGCTGGGTTGACGACTGGGAAGGATATTGCTGAACTGCAGACGACTGGGAAGAATAATGTGGGGGTGATGGCAGTTGAGCAGTATAAGGCTGCGGGGATGAATGCTGCGAAGAATAGTGCTGAGGCGAAGGCTGTTGCGCAGGGAAATGCTGAGAAGAGGCCTGCTGAGAAGTGTAATGTTGGGGCGAGGGTTGCTGAGGTGGGTAAGACTGTGCCGTCTGTTGCGGTGCATATTGAGACGGGGCGTGATGAGATGGCGAGTAATGTTGTGGTGACTGTTGAGTAGGAGTGTACTGGTGAGTCTGCGCCCCTTGCCAATACTCTGTTGGTAGCTGCAAATGCAGAGGACCGTGAGGCTGTACCATCCCATGGCCCGTCAATCCTTGAGTAACCGCGCTGATGGCAGGATGTTGCATGTGACCGGGTTGAATATGTTGTGAGTAGCCTGCGAGGAGTGGCATGTCTTTTCCCTCTTCATCCTCGAGGCTGACTTTCCATCCAGTGAGCAGCTCAGCCCTGGGGTGGATGTCCGCCAGCTTTGGGTCCTGAAAAGGCCGCTTGAGTTTACCACTAACCACGTCCTCGAGGCTATAGTAGGAGATGATATGATGATGGGTCCCCTGATATTTGACGGAAATCGTCTTTTTCATCAGGCCACCTTCTTTGAACTCGTAGCTATCAATAAGAGAGCCACAAAAACGTCGCTGTTGGTCCAGGGATAGATGTTGCGCAAAGTTAGCGTAAACCTTTCCCAGAGGGTCTGTCGTGGGGGTGGCGTCGCCAGGCAGGTTGCCGTCAAAGGCCGGATTATCGTACTCATCGTCGGAATTGTTGACGTTCTCTCCAGTCTTCGTAATCGAAGGGCTTACGCTCTCCTTCCTTTTCCGCTTCCCACCACAGGTGGGATTGAGTGCGGCCCTCTTCTCCTCTGGTTTCAGAGCTCGAACAAGTTGGCGGTATATGAGGCAGTTGTTCATAACGCGGCTAGGGGACCAGTGGACAGCATCAGTCCAACGTTTGATACCAGAAGCATTTTCCTCGTAGACGAGAACCGTTCCAGATGTGAGCATTTCTGCTCGTTCTTTGTCATGCGGCCGACGACTGATGTGGCTAAGACGACCTTGAAGTGCAGCTTCGACGATGGTCATGGCATCTTTTGTCGTATCTAGAAAGCCGTGCCAGGTCGGCTTGAAGGCCGGTTGAGCCTTGACTAAGTTCCCCGCTATTTGTTGCCTTGGCGGTGGGGGGGTTGTAGCAGACAAAGGCACGACGTGAGATGCGGCTATAGAATGATGTCGGGATGGTACAGCTTGCGGGGTGTGCCCTGTGAAGTTGGTGTACAGAGACGGATCAAAGATGCTTGGACAGGACTGCGGTGGAGGATTTGACTGTTGAGGATGCCAGTTCCAAGCGTTGATGTCGCCATAGCCCTCCATCTTTTGGACACCTGTGAGGGACAGATTGTGTCCAAAAGATGGCATCGTCAGAGTCGATGCCCTTGCGCCTTGCAACATGAGGAAGAGAAAGGCTGGGGGAAATTCAAAGCCGATTCTGAAAGAATCTCAAAAATGAAAACGAGACCCTGCTCGACGTTTCCAGATTGGGTGCTGGGCGTCCAGGTGGGCGGAAAAAAGCAAGTCTAGAATGGGATCCGCAGCAAACTTGGACGAAACAGCGTCGATGGCAATAATACAATGAGGTATCAAACCCCCGTGAATGAAAGGTGAGGCGAGTCGAGGGAGTTGGAGGTCAGTCACTGGCGCTCGTTGGGCGTAAAAATCGATGGACGTCGGCGTTGTGATAAATCAGACCAGGGGCACTTTTCGGTGGTCAGTACGAAGATGCAAAAAAAAAAAAGGCGGTTGAAAGAGGGTGGATGACTGACTGAAATCGATGGGCTAGCCGCAGCGAATTTGTTGTTACTCCAGGGTGACAGGGAGGAAAATGCAGCCGCAGGATCGCCTTACTTCTGAGAGGCGTGCAACGGCACGAGCGGGCGAGGGTTGGAGGCGGGACGTGAAGGCGGGGCAGTGGGGGTGACGTTGTGGGATGTTCCAGCTCGAGTTCACGATGCTGAGTCACTAGGGGTCGAGTTGACCTGGTCCGGAGTGACGACGCGACGGCGACGATGGTTGTATCAAAGAAGCAGCGATGTTATAGTAGCTGCGACGGTCCATTAATGGGAGCTGCGAGGAGCGGGTGCAGCAGAGAGCACATACCAGGTTTGGGGCGTCCAATGGCCAATATCAGTCAAGCAGTGCTCATCAATATTGGCGGTCGAGAGGTACCCGGGGCAGCAGGAGGTGATATGTGGATGGTGCTATTCCAGATATTCCTGGGTCGGGGAATTGCGTCGTGAACACGCCAGGAACAGGGCAGGGCAGGCGCAGGAGCTTGCTGGGCGGTGATAAGGAGAGGATGGGGAGTCGGCAGACGGTAGCATCCGGGCCAGTGAAGAGCCGGCATGAACCTGTCCTCCACCACGCGACGACGCGCTATCGAGGCTGGCTGGGCGGGGATTGTGCTGATCGGAGATATTGATGTGCCTGTTGGTTGCTCTCGTTCACGGCGGTGGATGGGGAAGGTCGAGGTGAGGAGAGAGAGACAGGGAGACGGGCGGATATGGTTATGCACGACGACGAAAAATCACAGCAACGAGGGAGGAGTGCAGCCTTTCTTTGCTTGCATGACACAGGACGGCGTCTGGCGGTGGAGGGGTCTTGCCTGCTTGGGCTGGCGGGCAGTTGCGAGGAGCTCATAGCGTCGCGATTGCCCCTGCGGGCATGCGGTGCTATTCCCTGGAGGGCGTCTGCCTCAAGCGTGAAGCAGCGCCCTGGGGGAGCATGCCAGCGCCGGCCCACGCCCGCGCCCACACGTTCTGGCCCATGAGACGATCACCGCAAAGGGCCATCGCACCACTGACTAGTCACCCATATGCGGCGTCGCTGGTGGCCCCGCTACAGGCCTGACGTTCCTGGCGCGCGGAGATGGTACGACGGCGCGCCAAATACCGTGATGTGCGAGAAAGAGGTACCTACATGCCTACCTACATGCCTACCTACCTACCTTCGTACGTTTCGTCCTGGGCGTGCCGAAGCCGACACCGCACCGCCGCCGGCAAGCCCTTTCCGAGGGCTCTCTGTGTGCGGCTCGGCGCCGGATGGGCCAGGATCGAGACGAGGAGCAGCGACGGCCGTGGATGCTGCAGCGAGCGACACACAGCAGTGCAGTCACCCCAGTGCGGCCAAGGAGAGGCTGCACGCTGCCACAGGGAACAGGCCAGATGTCGAGCCAGGGGGGCCCGGCCGGCGGAGTACGCAAAGGTTCCGTTAGCGGAGCTGCGAGGCGACGGCTCCTAGCAAGTCACAGGCCAGTGCGCAGCAGACAGGCCGAGCAATCGCGGAGTCGGGACGGTGCGCTATGTTTCACGCCTCGTGCTGGGCTGATCCCAGGCCCCGCAAAAAGATATGTCGAGTCCTGATGCTGATCTCGCGCGCGCTGCTACCAGTCCCTCCGCCAGAGTCCCGCCCGCCCGCCGCTGCAGCAACACTGCTCAGCGCAGGCAGTCATCCAGACGCATGCGCGGTCGCCCTGTCCATTCAATGCACCCGCTCGCGCCACGCTCCGCCTGCGACTGCGGTTGCCCAACGTCGCCGCCGCCGCAACGGCCTGCCTTGGACAAGCAGTGGCAGGGAAGCTCGCCGAGTGCGCTGCGTGGGCCACGGCGGCGCTGGCGAGAATCATGCACGCCCGTCACCACCCATCGCGCCCCAGCAACCACGTCCTCCGTGCCCGCGAACCTCATCGCCGGCCTCATCAAACTCAGCACCACAATGATCACCGCGGGCGCGCCTTCTAGAAGGAACATGCACGCCCGCAGACGAGCCCGAATTGGCCCACGGCCGTGGCGGTGGCCTGCCTGTGGACGGCGGTGGAGGGGCCACGGCGCCCTCGATGCCTCCTCTTGCAGTTGCCAATAGAATACCCAGGTGATAGGTGTTGAGCGTGCAGCTGCAGCAGCAAGCCAGGACGTCTGCGGGCCGATAAAAGGCCCTGCCTGCATCATATGTTCTGCAACGAACGCCGCTCGTGCTGAGATGCCCTGCCAGGTCACGATTCTTGCACAGGCACCGATCGCCGCCGGCCGTGCGCAGATGCAGGCCATGGCACAAGTGCCGTCGCGACGGCGAATCGCAGCCAGCTCCTCTGGGACCATCATCACCCAGTGCAACCCGCCGACCTGAGCCCTTTCGGG
The DNA here is from genome assembly GCA_001599595.1 of Beverwykella pulmonaria. Lineage (NCBI taxonomy): Eukaryota > Fungi > Ascomycota > Dothideomycetes > Pleosporales > Melanommataceae > Beverwykella > Beverwykella pulmonaria. The sequence goes on along the minus strand of BCHH01000014.1, from coordinate 224,687 downwards.
AGCGGGCTCATCAGCAGTCAAGCATTCAGGAACACGCACCCACAAGCTCCTCCACGCTGGCGATCCCCTCGGGGATGCTGAACTGACGACAATCGGACGCCCGCCGGAACCTGTTTGCGACTTGCGCATCGCTCTGCATCGCCTCCCTCACGACTCAGTTGCGCTATTTGGAACAGGACCACACTCGCCCACTTCTCCTTTCCCACGAGCGGCTAGTTCACTGTGGTTAGAAGGGCAAGCCATCTCCTCCTCTCAACACACCATTCGCTTCATCAGCTGCGCGCCGATTCAGCAGCCCGTCCCTGAATGCCATGGTTGCAGCTGACGCAGAGAGGGGTTTCAGCAGTACCTTCGGCACCCATTGCTGCATCGCCGCACCACTTGTCTTAGCACTCATCAATCTCCCGCAAAGGCGAGTACAAATGGCCGAGATAGACTTTTTGACAATCACGAGGCTGGGTACGGACCGGAAGCTCGGTTTCACTACTCCTGCTCCGTTCGGCTCTAGTTCGCCGTTGAAAAGTTTAAATGGATTGTCACCTGGCCGCCACGCTTTCAAGGCTGAAATAGTGTGGGGTACAATGAAGATTGACAAGGGCATTGTGCGATGGACTGTCTGCCCGTCTACGTGTGCGTTGACCTTCACCCACCCGACGATTCAATTTTCAATCCGTCCTCCACATTCAAGTTCCGTCTTTCTCTGCTTTATGTCACGAATGGCCATTTTCTACGGGAGATGAAATGGATCCGCAAATCTATGGTTAATGATTGTTTCATCCAATCGCTAATGCAGTCTAGTTCTTGGCATCAACAGTCATTCACCCTCGAAGGCAATGAACTCAAGATTATGGCTGCCATCAAAATCTCGGAGTCTTTCATAGACAACGTCAGCGTTTGATAACACCACCGTGGTTGGCGTTTCTTACAGCCTGTTGACGACTTTCTCCGTTCGGTCTACTACGGTGGCAGAGTGACTCGCACATGGCGCTCTCCGTGTCTTGTTTCAACCGCGATAGATTGTGGGGTGTGAAAGCAACAAGTCTCTCAAGAGAACAATCATTTCATGACTTGACACTTGTTCCATGCTTCAAATCAGTACCGCTTTTCATTCCCAACTTCACTGATCAATAGCAGTCACAAAACTTCACATCCCTGCAACTGGCTCGCTCCTGCAATATGCTCCAGTCTTCCAACAAGCTACATGCTAAATTTGGAATGTACCATCTACTTCACCAGTAACTTCAAATCCTTAGGGCCCGTCCCGCTTCATTGATCAGATGCAATCTGTTTTCCAGCTTAAAATGTTTGAACTACCTACGCAATCTGGGGCTAACCCCTTCTCGTCTCTCGTCAACAAGTCTCGATGCATGGAAACTGAACGTTGTGGACTGGTGCAGCACCGGGAAAGCCGTTTAGTTACCCCTTTCATGCGTCTGAAGGTTCTGACAGCCCTGGTCTCGGGCATAATAATATTCGCCTCCCAAACTCGATTTTGGGCAAAACTTCGAATCCAAGATTTTCGAGGGCTCAGTCCATTGGACAAAGGTCCACCAAACATGTCGATAGAAGGGAAAGGTTTTCAAAGGCTATCAGTTCGGCAAGAAGCACGAAATGATCATGAACGAGAGGTCATACCTACTCTCCATACGTCACTAATTCGTTTCCGCGAATCGTTTTTAATCAATGCCGTCCCGTGTTTCTAGTCTTTCTACCTGCCCTTTCTTCAAGCACAATCCTTGCTTTCAGCTATGCCTGGTTGTGCACTCTTACCAACAATCAAGTCGCGATGGTGGACCGCCGGAGCATCTGTAGCTGAAACGATTTGGTTTTCCTGCCAAGTCACAAGTTGAATTTCCTAAGGCTGTTTCCCTTTGCATACCCATTGTTTACTCGCTTCATACAGCAATATTCACAGTCCTATTCTCCGCAATACGTAAAGGAAACTAGCATCAATGCAACGTGTGCAGTGGTCTACCAGCTCTCGTCCCGATTGTACTTCCTTTTACGCGGGGGAGCTTCGGAATCTCTCGATGTCTTCTCTTCTGAGTGATGTTCAAACGGGTCACGAACATCAATAGAAACTACAGGCGCCACGACCCACCAAAAATGGTGTCCTTAAACTCTATTCTGTGAGCCACTTTCGCCAACGCTAGTACGCTACAGCCCTCTGGCACTCTAGTGCCCGGGTTGCCTCTTGAGCTATACTTGGCGTAGCGCAGATTGGTTTAGCGCGCAGGCGTGATGTTCGCGCGCGACCTGTCGATCTTAGGTCCGTCGAGGCTCGATCCCGCACCAATTGTTTCGACATCAACAGTAGGGCATGCAGCGTGCAGAGAGTCGAGCACCTCAGCTCCAGGACCGTGTGACTCCATTGTGAACTCGTCTCGAAAAACCACCATGCACGAAAAACTCGGTCCCGCATGCAGAGCCGCCAATCTTCATCATCGAGTCAGGCTGGTTTGGAATGTATTGCTGCTTCAGGACCAGATTCATCTATGTTTGTTCCTGTACCTCATAATCCACTCTAGCCTTGGCTCAACAGTTTCACTCACATCGAGTCCTGTTATCACCCTTTGCTAAACACGAATCAGGAACAGTGGCGGGCCCTCCGATGTCACTTTCTCACCATCTCTGCGCTCAACCAAGGAACCTGTTGACAATTATCTGATATCGCGCAGCGAGTGACCGAAGTAGTCGTAGTCAGTGATTTGATGCAGGAAATCGTGCCAACGCGCCGTTTCACATAATACCAAAATCAGAAACGGCATAACCTTCATCTTCGTCGTCACCGTTACTGTTGGCCATGTTCCTCACCCCGTCTCTGCTTCAACTTGCTGTTTTCTGACGATTGGCTTTCAACGGGCCCAAGAGTTACTTTTGCATCGGACGCAGGCTTGCACATCCTCTGCCTCTTCAACGCATTCATAGTACTTGGCTGCCACGACTGGAGCTACGACACTCGTGACGTGTACCTACGACCAGTTTGCAGTGAAGTAATGATGATCAACTTCACGGCGCCTCGATTGCGTCGGAATCGGCAAATAGGTAGAAACGCATGCACACATCTATGCATGTTTCTTCTGTTTGTTTGCCCTATTGCCACGTATCTATGCACAGTCCTCCGTCTCGTCCGAACAGATTCCGATCTGCGTTCTCCTTGACCGGTGATCTCACGGAAGAAGAAACCCTTGCCGAAACTTACTTCTACGCCGAATCGGGGGAGTCGAGAGCAAGAAGTGATTCGTAGGCTAGTGAGAGCAGTGGAGAGGGCGTCGTCACAGGAGTTCCCACTGGGCGGCTGGCTGCAGGGCAAAGCGTTGCGGCAAAGAAGAGGAGAGTGGCCGGACTGAACTGGGGAATAGGGAGACAGGCCGGGTTTGCACTTGCCGCCTTTCCTAGATACTATACTGGGGTTGAGATGGGCTGGCAAGAAGCCGAGACGCTCTCTCTCTACCACCCACCCCCCATCCCTCGGTCTTAGTCTATTTCCTTTGCTTGCCATGTATGTTCCCCACGGAGAGTCTCGACCATGTACCCACACAGCTTACCAGACCACAATTTCATGTATCTTGCAGTTTATCAAGTTGTCGACAATGCATTCTATCAACTCCTCCCTCCAATCCTCTCATGGATCTTCTTGACAAGGATGCCTACCAGCCCTAACACCACGCTCCACTCCACTATCACGATGCAGATCCTGGGGTATGGGCATGCATTGCGAGCGGTTTCCAATCCATGCCATACGTCTTACTCCGCAATGCCTATGCTGTCCGCGATGTCCGTGGGCTCGTCATGATTGATGAGAGCACACGGATGAGTGGGTTGGGTTGAGTTGGAATATATCAGACCTCGCTCACTCGAGGTAAAGGCTGCCTGATCCGAGGGGGGCCGCGGGATGAGGCAGTAAAGTTACCTTCAACAAGACAGAGGCTGGCGGATGGTATGTGGTATGCATCGTGAAGGCACATAAAGTGGGTGGGAAGCATCACTTCGATATTCTGTGAGCATTATCTTACTTCATAACTCATTACGGCACAGCTCAGTATAGAGATGTATAACACTCCTTCCTTCTTTTCCTCGGCGATGAACAAATCAACGTGTCGAGGCCTCATAGTGCTGCATCTCCGAATACAATGATGCCTCGATGAGAAGTCGATGGGAGACATACATACCGACGAGGACAGCATCGATGGAAAGCTGATCCATGAACATCACCACACTTCTCTTCACAATGGCACCGGACCGAGCATATCTGTCCACACTTCACATGTTGTCCACAAGCACACAGAGGTGTCGGGGGTGCAGAGGCCCTCTACCCTAACCACGAGGTGTCTTTGCTTTGGCGTGTGGACTGATGACTCTACGTCTAATAAGGTGGGAAGGAGGAGCAATGCTGGCTTTCGGGCACATTCGCACGACGCCCCCTCGCGATAATTTGATCTCTTTGCTTTGAGCTCGAGTGGGTGGTAAATTCGGTGGGAAAGCCTGATCCAGTTCTTCTGCCTGTGACACTGTCACTTCAGACGAGTGTGCCATCTCGGCCTTCAGGAACATCCGAGCTGTTGCGATGTGCACCACAGTAGGAACAAAATGGCTCCGATGACTATACTATGTGAAGCTTAAGGGGCCATGGACATGAGAAATGGAAAGGCATTGGCGCAGTGCTTCAACTATCTCGATTCACCATCAAATTTATGCAGTATTCACATCACTTACTCTGATCACTCCTGAATCTTGTGACTATAAGAACGTCTACAAATTACCTCTACAATTTGGAGGAAGATCTTAGTAGCAAAGGCCATACGAAGGCTTTGAGCCCTTGAGCAAACATTCACTACCTCTTGGCTTCTCAGCAGGCTTCGCGGCTCGTGGTGGGAAAACATGCTATTCCGTCTCTTGCTCAGAATCCAATCAGGTTCACCGACACCAAGGATGCAGAACCTACCTTTTCGGTTACCGTACTATCTTTCCGTGGTTCTGGCTCCTCCGGGCGGGAGAGGGGCCGCTCAGCAGATCCACTTCGAAGCGGCGCAGCCATTCCCGCTTCCCCTTCCGCTATGTCTACAGCACCCGAGCGTCCTGCAACACCACTGTTGTTGATTAGCGGGGCCTGGGGAAGCGACATGGTGAGGTCCGCATATCAGGCTTGGGCATGCAGGGAGACTCACTCCACTTCACTAACCCCCAACCTCCAAAGGGAGACTCCATGCTCTGTGTAATCTCTATAAGCCTTTGTACGCCACTATGGTATGACAAATCTCCCCATAATCTGGTACACTGAGACCAATCTGACGTGGCAGCCTGCTTCGAGGCCAACTTGGTGTGACAGCCAGCTCTACCCACAATGCACGCCCTATACAAAGCTGACTAATGTGGGGCGGAGTATCCCTGGAGTGTGTGGACCGAGACTCCATGGAAGGCAAGTCTTGGAGATTCCATTCGTGCCTAAGACTGCCGCGCATCATCTGACCATATTTCTTCAGCCCCCGGGGTTCTGGAGTGCGGTACTTCTCGAGATCGTCAGCAACAGCGTCCCTTTGGGAAAGCTGCATGAATCTCTCAGGCAATATTATGTTCAACATATTGTACATGATGGGTAGTTCCGAGACATGAGGAGTTGGATGAGGTGGCTTGCCTTGGTCCGAGTTCATCCGCAGATGATGTGCATGATCAGACGAGGTTCGCATTTGTCCAGCCTAGCCGCCTCACTTAAACGAGGGGAGTCAGTTGTTGAATTCCGGTGGAGGATCATGTCCGTCGGTGCAGATGGAGAGTGGAGGTTGTGAGTGTATGTGATATGGCTGCTCACCCGGACCCAAGTGAGCGGATCCTACGGGGCTCCAGCTTCACTAGTCTTGTCGTTTCATTTTCAAGAAGCAGCTGCAAAATTTGAAAGAGTCTTTTCGCCGCTTCTATTACTCACAGCATCCATGTCTAATTTACTCCCTTAGTCGTACGATGATATTTGTGCTTAAACGTCATTTCTACGTACCCCGACAGTAAATCGGAGCAGAGCAGAGCAGAACAGAGCAGAAAAGAGAAGATCAGAGCATCATGTTCAGTTATCTTGCTCAAATATGTCGATAATGACAGTGCACTGTTAACTGCCTGACAACCGAGAACACACCTCCGAAGTAACACCCAATGCCTGCCTCCATCCCTGAATACTGCGTTACTCCAGCAAGGGAACAAAGACTGACTGATTCAACTACACAGAATGTGGACGAGCTGCTTTCTTTTGCCACTACGGTACCCCCGCCCCTTATTCAGCGGCTGGTCTAACCCCTTATTCAGGTGCCTAATCCAGATAGAATAGGGGGCTAGTATAGACTGGTAAGTGAGGGAATTTCCTTTGACAAGGTGATGCACCCTAAAGTACTAATACACCTAATATGCTATAGCAGATTTCCTGGGGTACTTCACGATGCTAATAAGGCTCAAAATCCTTGTTATACCCCTAATTTTGACGAAATCAAGGGTCAGACATTGATATTCATAGTGTGGCAACTCATTCAAGCTAGAGTCTTCGCAGTGAACCTCAAAGTCTCCTAAACTGGGGTCTCTTTCCTCTTGCTTAGGGTCATTACCCCTATTTAGGCGTCCGAAGTACAGCACCGTAGTGCGACATTAGCTAGAGTTTGTAGAACTCAGTATTCGAATATAGAATCCATTCCCCACTCTTAACCCGGGGTAATTAATGCGACACTTGGGACAAGCGTTCGTGTTATCGTGCAGCCACCTCGACGTAAGGAATCGACCCATGCTGAAAGCACCATGATACCATAACCTGATGTGTTCTAGGTCCTACATCCAAAACATATTCGCCTCACAGAAGACTGGAAGATCACGCCGTATATGGGCCCTCACGTTGTTGATACTTCGCATCTACCGGTATACAGCCGCATGTGAACTGTGGGTACGGAAAATCTTATAACTCAACCTGACGGTGGAAGCAGTCACCCATTCTATATTTAGCAAACTATCTTTCTTCTCGTTATATTTGCCCCTATTGATGTATACCATAAAAATGCAGAGAAGTAACTGGTCCTGCATGTCAGTCAAAGTGATCGAGAAAGCAGTGACCTAAGAATTCACAAACAAGGTCAAGCAAAATGAATTAACTAGCGAAGAAAACAAGGAAGCTCTCCTTCTCCTTTAACCCTCAGCCCTGACTATATTGTAGAACATCTCGCCATTGCCGTCTACTTTTATTTGCGCTCTGATGAGTCGATTACTTCCTTCACTTAAAGCGCTATGCTCCAAGAGTACGCAGTGAAGCCACACGAAGAGCAAAGAGTTAAAATGGGATATTTTAAGTGAGGGAAAATTTAGTTTCGTATTTTGCTTGGTTCGTAGGTCAGTCGATTCATTAGAACCACACGTTGCTTAAACAAAGACCTCTTTCATATCTATGCCGCACTGCTTCGAGACCACCCTCAAGACCCATCCCTCTTCAACTGACACGAGCAAACATTCAAAGAAACTCGAACACGCATCTTTCCATCAACCACACCACCTCAAAACAGTCAAATATAACATAACCGAACACAATAACCAGCGGCCCCCTTCCCCAAGCCATTAGTTAGAACGCAGAAGAGCACAGGAAGAAAGTCTAACCAGGAAACTCTCCAGTACATACATAACACAGACCACAATAGTGCCGATGCAATGAGTTACCCGCAGAAGAAGCAAAACAAAAGATAGCAGAAAAAGCAGAGAACCTATATCCAAGTAACCTTCGTCGCTTCGAAGCGCTTCTATGGGCTCGTTTGTACTAATGAGTAATCTCGTTTGCTTGTAAACCATATCGTATACACACACATGATCGAGAACTATACGCTACAGAGCTATGCGTATCATGACAGAGGGAGAGATACAGTGGCGGTAAACAGCAACCTAAACTCCATGTAATGCAAGAAACGCGCCAACAACTCTATCCTCTAAACCTTATTATCCGTTCCCCAGCAAACATTCATATACAAGAAGTGAATCTTCTCACCCCTCCGTCATCTCTCCCCACCTCTTACTTCTTCATGCGCAGCCCTCTCCTCCGCCTCACTCCCCTGTCTCAACCCCCTCCACAACTCCCCAATCGTCCCACTCAGACTCCTCCCCCGTCCGGGCCCCACCTCATCCTCAGCACCCGGCCCCGTCCTCCTTCTATCCAACGGCTCGCCAAACCCACCCTCCATATCCCCGACCCCGATCCCGAGCACACTCTCCCTCCTCCTAGCATCTGGACCCTCGTGGTGATTATGTGGATGTGGATGTGAATGTGGATGTGGGTGTGGGTGTGGATGTGGGCCCCTAAGACTCCCTCCACGCTTCAAATCTGCAACCATCGCTGTAAGACTCGTGCTCAGCGGACTCGCAAGCAGTGGGCCTGGTATCGATGTACGGACGTTAAGGCGCTCGGCGGTGCCCATGCGGCGGATGCGTGGGGTGAGGGCGTTGGCTGTGCTGGGTGTCAAGGGGACGATATTATCGGAGATCCCTCGTGTGGGTGTGTGGGGTGGCGCGGGGTTTGTGGCCAGCTCCGGGTTGGAGATTGAGGCTGCGCCCATTGCGGTGTGTTCTGAGGGGAGAAGCGGCGTAGAGGTGGAGGAGTCTGCGCCGAGGGGTCCCGGGGGCGGGCGGAGAGCGGAGCTGTCTTGCTCCCAGGGGTTCATGGTTAGGGGCGAGACGAGCTCTGGGTCAGGGGTGGCTGGGCGGATTGGGGTTTGCGGGCCAAAAGTGTGTGGAGTAGAGGGCCTTCGTGTTGAAGTTCTCGCATCGATGGCGATGGGTGGTGATGATGCTCGTATGGTGGAGGATCGCCGGCTGCTCGTGCTACCATGCTCCTCGTACATGCCATCGACATCGTCGTGGTATCGGTCTCCATTGGTAAGATTGATCGCATCCTCTCCTTCTGGGTCTCTGTCTTCCTCTTCCTCGTCGTTCCTCTGTGTCCTGCCACTCGTAATCAACCATACACCCATGAAGGTCATGGTACATCCTCCAACGAACTTGCCTGCATCTTGGCCAGAAGTGCGCTCGAAGTCACGATACAGGATGGCGGATCCAAGGATAACCGAAAGAGTGAACATGACGAATTGAACGGGTATGACCTGCGTGGCACCAAAGCGCTGGAGGGCGCGATTGACGTACTTAATCTGCATAATGGCGGTAAAAATCAGGATGGCGGCTAAAAGATAAGTGACGGGAAAGGTGATAGCGCGCCACAAGGTGTAGGAGAGCATAGAGGCGACGCCTTTTGTCGAGAGTGCGGTATAGCCACCTGTATTAGTACGTTAGTATTGGCTTGTAGATGGGAATCGGTAGAATTTGGAGGGGAGATAGCCTACCGAATAGCCCAACGATACCCAGATCAATCAAAATACTCTTATTGCCGTACTTATTGCTCGCAAACATCAAGCAAACGATAACCGCAATGGTAGTACCCAAATACGTTTCAAACTCCCACCTCGTGATGAGATCCCAAATCTCATCCGGTCCCAGCTTTGGATTATTATCACTCGCCGAAAGAACCACGGTGACGGCTCCCGCAACCGCAACCAGGACGCCCAGCCCATCTCGCTTTCGGAGGGGTTCCTTCAGCATGAAGGGCGCGATGATGCAATTCGATATGAGCGCGACGACGCCGAGCGGCGAGACGATAGACGCAGGCGCGAACCCGTACGCGAGGAAATTCCCAGCTTCTCCCGTCGTCATGAGTATGATCCCCGCCCACCAGTACGGCGACCTGAGATACGACTGTTGCTTGAACGCTGCCTCTGGGCCCGCATCGCTGCTCTCCGATGGCTGCAATGGTGGCCTGCGCGCACTGCTGTGTGAAGGGATCAAGGGATCAATCTCAGTCACAACACATGCCTCATTCGCCGGCCCCCCCTCGATTTCGACGGTTTTCTGCGCATGGCGCGGGGGGCGGTACGACCGCGCTGCCCTCGTCCTCTCTTCTATCATCTTCGCCCGACTCGCGCGATATGAATTGTTCCGCCTCTTCCTGTCCTTCTCCTTGGCCTGCCACTCTCTTTCAAGCCGGATGTGCGCGTACCGCTGCATATTGAGCGCGAAGGCGATGAGCACGTTTCCGACGATCGCGGTGACAATGCCGATGAGGGAGCTCCAGTTCCCGGGGTCCAGGCCGGGCGCGGCCGTAGGACTCGGCGTATTGGACAATGTGAGCGTCGCTGTGCCAGCAGCAACGGGATGCGGAGGGAGAATCATGGCTGGGTTTGCGGCGGCTCGGGAATGAGGTGATGCGTCCGTTGTATGCAACCACGTCGCTGGAGCTCCCTCGCGGGGAAAAACGTGGGAACCGAGGGGTTAGGTATGCCCATACACCGTGTGCTAGATAGCTATACAAGGTCGTAGAGTGCGCGACATGGCGGTCGAGAAGTCGTGATGGAGGGACGGCGACGTCGAAGGTGCCGGGTGCCGGGAACTGGAGCGCGTATTCCAAGCTTGGCTGACAGGCCTTCCGCCAATCTTCACATGACGAAATCATCCAAGCTATCACGAGACGAGTGCAAGGGATCCTTGCACACAGTGCTTTTCACAATAAGTGACCAGAAAATTTGTACAGGTCCCAATTGCTACTGGACCAATTTCTTTCAGCAGGAAGTTTCCAAATACCAAACTCATCTGATGTTGTGAAATTGATGATCCTCTCAAATGAATCAACAACGGCAATGATGGCTCTGAACAGCCAACACCAGTTTATCGGCTCTCGTTCAATACACTCAAAACAAACAATCTCCGCTTTAGCATAGTTATAAGGATGCAAGCATGAATACTGTAATATACACCACTAGACTAAGCTAAAGAACTCCTGTATTTGCAATCCATGCATGCCTGCACTTGCCGGGGATCATCCTGAAGACCGAGTCCATATCCTCCCAGTCTGGAAACCCCCTTTCGACATCTCAGATAGACAGGGAAGACATGCCAGGTCCCAGGTCCCAGACACCCATGCTGGATAATTTTGTTTTCGTGCTAACAATAAAACAACCGTTTGAAGTCAACCCACGCCATCTCAGAGCATCTCCTCATCACCGTTCGCCTCCGCCTTTTCCGCGCCATTGCCTTCCGCTAGCATGGGCTCTGACGCAGGCTCGGGCTCAGCAGCGAGAAGCCTGATCCTAGTCTCAACCGCCTCCTCGCCCACGACCGACTCTTCAACCTGCGCCTTGCGGACGAAGACAACGTGCCACCGTTTTGCCCAGGCACGGATGAGCTCGGCGCTCTCCCCAGACAACTCCCCATTGGTCTCTTTCTCGATAAGACGGTCCGAGGCACCCTCCGCGACCCCTTTGACAGCGTCTTCAATGTACTTGAAGAGCTCGCGGGAAGCATCACGGTCCTTGGTGAGAGTAGCCTCCACCATTTCCACCTGCTCTTGCGGCAGCCCCCTCTGAAGTCGAGCCATTGCGATTTGACGATTGCGTTTGGTGACCTTGGCTACCGTATTGGCTACCATCTCGAACACCCAGCTCTCCGTCAAGGCTTCGCCAGCCCCCATATGGTCTCCGAATACCCACTCGACGACAGTGATTGGTGCTAGGATCGTGTAGTTGAGAAGTATGTCAATGATTCGAACCGCGACACCGGGCTGATCCTTCCAATACTCAACGACACTTGCCACAATCTGTCGCCTCGCAGCGGGGGAGCTCTCAGCAATGGACAGTAGACGTTCCTTGCCCCGCTCAATGCAGGACAGAACATGAGATAACGACTTGGCACCAAGACGACAGATAGCCGTCACAAACGCATCGGTGGATGGCACAAGCACGTCCGCGATGCCCAGTTCAGCTGCTTTTTCGTGAATCCTATTAATCGTTTCTTGAGTGTCTTCAGTGGAAGCCTTCTTGCGAAGTTGAAGGAGCAATGTCTGGCCTTCAGCGGCGAATGGTGTCTCTAAATTGTCGTATTTGAAGTCGGGGCTATTGTCCTCGTCCAATCGCTCAGGGATCAGAGAATGCATCTCTTCTGGCACAGTCGATCGAATGCGCTTAGCAAATGAAAGACGGATCTCCTTGTCCAGTACGGCAATGATGAACGCCTTCTTTGGGTGCAAGTTTGGAAGGTGAAGATCCTCAATCCTGATCGATATTAGCGTTGCTATTTCATTGTTGTAGCGCACTTACCACTCAGTCCATCTCCAACGGAATTCAAAGTTGCTCAGATGGTGGGAAAACCAGTCCAAAAATCGGTTGACTAACTCCAGATCCATAATGTGCAAACTCCTATACAAACAGCGAATTGCCCTTCCGAGAGACGGTGCAATGGCAGCAGGAGCGACCTTGCAGCATTGTGTGATCAAAGAATGGTAGTAGACCAATTTGTGTTCCGGGCTTGGTAGTTTAAGTAACTGTGAGAAGATCGCATCAATGACCATATCTTCTGACTTCCAAAGGTTCTTGTCTCCGACGAGATCACGGAATTTATCAAATGCAATGCCTCGCTTCGCAAAGGTCTCGAGCGACCAGTAACAGTCCAAGTCCACGAGGAATTTGGCGACGATCTCGCGGTTGAAGTCCATTTGGTCGATGGTATCGACGATCGCATCTCGAATGAGGGATGCTGCTACGTCCGTGGTCCTTGGAACAGTCTCAATATCTTGGTCGGCAAAAAGCGAGAAGTAGGCTTCTGGAAAGAGAGGCTTGGGACCAGGGTTAACGGGCGACGGAATGGTGAAAGTTGGGAACAAATGCATTGGCGGAGCTGAAGGCAATGACTCCTCGTCGTTCGTCATTCGCAGTGCGTTTGCGTTGAACCGAGGAATGCATGAGAATGCCCATCCAGATTCGGCCTCGTTCGTGAGCTGCGTCTGCAGAAGACCAATGACGCTAAGATAGGAAATCGGTGTCTCCTCGCTGTCGCGGACATAGGAGTGGATCAGACCCTCCATGGGCAGGACGTTGCTTGCAACAATGCCAGTGTTCTTTAGTAGTTCTGCTGCTTGTTCGTGGAAACGGCTTCCTCCGGAGACGATGGCATACGGGATCGTAAGAAGAATGATCTTGACTAGCTCAATCCCGACAACCTAGAAACAGTTAGCAGACGATTTGACAACAGAAGGGGGCGTCTCACGTCATTTTCGTTTGCACTCTGTAAATCTACGACGGTGTCGAAGAGCTGTCCAAGAAATACAAAAATGCCGGTATCCTGATACAACGACTGCAGGCATGCAAGGAAGCGAAGTAGAAGCTTAAATTCTGTCCATTGGCCTGCATTCAATGCTTCCTGCGTGCGCGCGGCCACTCGCTTCAGAGCCTCCATTGTAATTTCAGGCTTGATGTCGTTGCCGTAGAATGCCACCGCTGCAACGAAGGGAATCTTGAACGGTTGTTCAATGATACTGTTAACATTAGCACTGTGTATGCAAAAACGACAGCTCTCGATACGACGTACAGCTGAATAAGAATGTCAAAGAACTGGGATCGCAAGTCTTCATCGTCGAAATTCTTGCCGAGGAGCTCAGCGATCTCAGTAGCCTCATCCTGGGGTAGTTTCGTTGAACTCGCAATGTTTAGAATTGTGCGGCGGAGCTTCGCAAGAGGTGGCTCTTCATAACGGCGGCGGGGAGGCGGTCCGTCATCGCGCCGGCGGCGTTGTTGAGGCGGTCCGCGGCGGTCGTACCCGTTGTCATCCTCATCTATTCCAAGTTTGTGAGCTAAAATTCAATACAGGCAATAGAGAGCGCAAGTCCTGAGCTTACCGTCATAGCGGCGCTTGCGATTGTTGCCGCGATTTCCTCCTCCGCCTCCGCCTCCGCCTCCGCCTCTACCTCTGTCGCGTCGATCCTCCCTATCCTCGTTCTTCACGTCCAAATCCGCCATAGCTCGCACGAGCTGGTTTTCTGTTCGGGTCTCCGCCGACTATGGATAGGGGACGTATGTGAGAGAGGTCCGTCTGCAGGAAGCACGCAGAATGGGGCTGTACTGATCAGTGCGAGGACGGGGTGAACGATCGCGTAAATTGTAGTTGGGTCTATAATGGTCTGCGGATTGGAGATGGGGAATGCGTCCCCGATGGCGAAAATGTTGTTGACGATGTTCAGTCAAGGCGCGAGGGAAAGTGTCAGGGTCACGGAAAGCTCGCGATGCGCTATCTCCGTTTAGGTAAGTGCTGCCTTGGCTGGCACGTGACTGTTCTAGAGAGCCTGGTCGCTGCAATTGGCCAAAGAATTGTCGCTGATATCCTTCGAATACTTCCCAATCATGTATGTTTTTATCTTGAACCAAGATTTCCATGGTGCCGTCCATGCTAGTGTTCATGACTCTCGTTTGGGTATATGGAATGACTTTCGACATGGTCGAAGGAAAGGAGTGAAAGTAAGTTGAACCTTACGTCTCGTAACTCGAGTCTCTAGGTCAAGTAGAAAGATTGAGGGTATTCTACGTTCGACTCGTTGCTGATCTCGAGTTTAAAAAAAACCTGCTGTTAACCTTCACGAATCTGCGGCTTGAAAGCAGCCCATAGCAACGCACTGAGAGTGAGAGCGGAAGCGGTCGCAAGCCGAGTCCTTATCAACTTCTAGAGGCAGTAGAAAGAAGCTTATCCTCAACTCAAGCGAGATGATAGCTGTAGTTGATCCTTTAGGTTCTTGGAGAGCCCTAGCTGAGAAGCAGACGTTTCGAGAACTTTGCGTCGAGCAAATGGATTGACAAAGTAAGTTTCTAGTAGACTATTCTAAGAGATGTTAGCAAATCATTGCTGAGAGTTTTTGACTCTCCCTCGACGTAAGACGTAGACGGAGCGAGCGTATACCTTCACCAACAGGCAAGAGAGAAGGAGGAGCTAGCTAGGAGGGAAAGAGGAGGGCCAAGTCTCGTGACAGAAGAAGGCGGGGAAGGTGAGCTATATTCCCATACCCGTGGCGGTGAAAGTGAGCTCAGGGCGAGGGCTTGAGTGCGATGAAGTGAGGTAGACCGCCAAGTGAAGGCAGCTAACCTGGGCTGAGAGAGCCATCATTTACCAGAACTGCTTCAACTTTCAGCAGGACAGTCAAGCAACTCTAGTAAGAGATCAAACTTGCCTTATGCGAACAGCGTTTTGGAAATGTTGACTCAGAGGTGGCAAGATGGAGAAGTCGAAAGAGAAGCCGAAAAAAGGCGTACTGTGATGGACAGGGTTATCTAGAAACCGTATGCGTGTCGATGAAACTGACATGGCGATGAAATATATATCCAAATGCGAAGGAAAGTGGCTGCACTCTTATTGCGCACTCTACAGAAGAGAAGAGCGGGAGATGGGAATACCTAATAGAAGTACTACCTGAATCAATGCATTGCCGGGAACCGAAAATCCACATCGAACATCACAATCATCCAGTGCAACATTAGCCACTATTCATCACCCGTAAAACTCGCCTTAGACTTGGCCTGCAAGACTCTGGCTTTCAGCAACAACTTCAAAAGAATTATTCAATAAAGCATCCACAGACGTCAACGGACGTACCTGAGAGAGACAGACGGAGAATGAAATCGTCGCCACAACGCCAACACGGGAAATGAAGAAGAGACTCTACTTATCATAGAAGATTGCCACCACGGCTGGAAAAATAGAACAAAAATAAGTGTCTACGCCCAGCGACTTCGCTCAACTACCTGGTATTCGGTCGAGAAAACCCCCTGCTCCAAAACTATCCAGGCCAACAATCTACAACTTCCTCGCGAGGACCATCAGAGCAGAGATACCATCTTCTAAAAAGGGAGCAAAGCACCCACAATAGTTGAAGGAGCCTCGCCATGATGTGCGACAGAGAAAAGTCAAATGAAACACCTGCATGCAGAAGGAACGAATTCTCAGCCGATGCGTACCGTAAAACCAAATCCCCATAAGATGTTCGTGCCAGACGTTCCTGGCTTTTATCATGCCCCTATACCCTCGTATTGCAATCATCGGCTTGCTAGCCAGCCCAGGGAAAACCAAAAGGGGATAAGAAATACATCTAGAGGTCCCCCATGACGGTGTTGACTAGACAGGGAAGATCAAAGATTGAGAAGACGCAAACCAAAGCCATTCTCAACACGCGTGAGACGTTCGTATCATTTTCAGACGAGCGCAGATTGCAGAGAAGGGAATTGTACATGTCGGCGTGAACCACTCAGGAAACCGACGCCGAAATTGAGACTCCAAAGGTTCGCTTATCTCCCAACGGAACATCTTCGTTCCTGAAAGCGGAGAGAAATGCCATGCAGCGTGAATAAACATGAGGATTCGTTTCGCATGCAGCATTTCCGGGCCTTTAATCCAACCGCGCCAGCATTTGATCCTTATTTAAGGGCTTGAAGTTGGGTGATTCGAAATCCAAACCGCGACTCGCTAGACCAGCACGAACATGCTGGGGAACAAGCTGCTGATTCAGATGAGGCGCGATAGAGAGTTCTGTCCATTGTTAGCCTACAAAGTTCAAGCTCCGTGGAGCAAACAAAGCTTACCGTGAAGCGTAAAATTGAACAGAATTGGGAGATCTCGAGTGGCTCCATTTGGATGGCGCGAGTCTGGAAGACGCGTGGTTGGATCCCTCAACTCATCGAAAAACGGCTGCACCATGGCATCAATGGCTGACAACCGCTGAGTTGGGGTATATTCGAGCAACTTGGAAATCAAATCAATCGCGCTTGGGTCGGCCTTTCGGAAGACCTGCAGACTTTGTCAGACGAGTCGAACAGTATATTGGGCAAATATATTGTACCTTGTTGAAGGGATGCGGCTTGATCTGAGGGAACTTATGCTCCATGTAGTTCGGATTCATTGTCCGGATCTGGTCCCGAGTCGGGGTTCCGAGAACCTTGATGATTTCGACGAGCTGGTCAATGCCGGACTCTCCGGGGAACAGCGGCTGTCCAAGCATGAGTTCGGCCATCACGCAGCCAGTGGACCAAACGTCTGTAGTGAATCATCAGTTGAATATACCCCAAAATCACGGCGAAAAGACGTACCAATCTTGGTGGTGTAGTTTGTTGCCCCAAAAATCAGCTCAGGTGCCCGGTAGTATCTGGAGCAGATGTACGAAACATTAGGTTCGTTCTCTACCAGAATCTTTGCACTGCCAAAGTCGCACAACTTCAACACGCCGGTAGCTGGATCAAGGAGGAGGTTCTGCGGCTTGATATCTCTGTGGCAGATACCTTGCGAATGAATGTAGGCCAGCGAGCGGAACAACTGATAGATGTACAGCTTTACCTCCAGGATGGGCATGACGGTCTTCATCTTATTGAAGTAGCGCGACGCGCGGTACACTGTCTCCGGGACATATTCGAGTACGAGATTGAGGTACACCTCGTCCTTCTGTGGCTGAAACAATCAGCTGCATGGCATAGAGAAGAGCGCAAGAGGGAGGTTAGTACGTACCCGCTCGCCGTTATTGTAGAAGAAGGCCTTGAGCTCGACGATGTTTGGGTGTCGGACTATTCGCATAATCTGCAGTTCACGGTTCTGCGCCAGGTTAACGATCTGCGGGCTCGAAAGGCCGCTGTCACTTGAGCAAACTGACCTTGAAGCGCTTGTCCTGGAGGACCCGCTTGATAGCTGCGTCTTCCCCGCTAGGCGACAACTTAGTTTGGAAGACAACGCCAAACGAGCCGTTTCCGACAATCTTGCATTGCGTGTAGGCCAGGTCCTTGTATTCCCCAGTCTCGCCGTCCTGGACTTTCTCGCGGATGACCTCTACGGCTTGGTTAGCGACAAGGCGGCTGCAGAGCACGAAGAGGTGCTTACCACCCATTCTCAGCGACGAAAAGGCCGATGGCCGGTTCTGGGTCATTGTCTGGGGGACGTCTAGGATGGGGTCCGCCGAGCGCGCGGATTGCTATCGCGAATAAGGAGGGCTATAGTTGAGGAGGTTGTGAGAGGAGGAGAGGCGGGCCTTGGTGAGCAGATCCGTAATGGGCAGCTGAGGGTGGTCGCGCAGAGGATTCGGGATGATGGGGTCGTGTGTGGTGTGGCGTTGAGAACAGAGGCCAGCAGGTGGAGGTTTTCGTCACGGTAGGTCAGTTGACGAGCCTGGAGTGTTGAGGAGGTGCGGTGGCAGTGGCCGTGTGGCTTGTGTGTCGCTAAGAGGGGCGGAACACGGAGCGTCGCCGGTCGGGGGGCGTTGAGGGAGAAGTGCAGACTGCGTGAAAGAGAAGAGAATAGTAATTGGTGTTTGCAGACGGGAACAGGAGTGAATGAGAAGGGTATGATGTCTGAGCGGGCAGCGGGGTGGTGGTGGTTTGGCCCTTGCAAGCTTAGGCCCTTTGAGCTAGGCTATGATTCTGGCCCTCGTGATCGCTAGGACCATGGAGTCGAGCAGTGGATCAACACGCGTGAGTCTGGGCCGACGAGCAAGGCGACGGTGGTGTAGGGGGCGGAGAGGAGAGGCACAGCAGGACGGCGGCGGAGAGCAGCAGCGGAAAGGCAGAGAGATTGAGGGCAGGCTGGCGGTGATTCGCGGTGGAGATACCTCCAGCAGCTCGAAATCAGAAGCAACCAGGGTGATTATTACGACTGGGACAACGGCAACGACACCAGCACTGCACGGCGCAAACTTGGGAGCTTCAAATGACAATAATCAATAATGCGCCCGCACCCAAGCACCAAACAGTGCACCGACAGCACCGCCGGGCGAGTCCAAGCGTAGCAAAAGCGACACGTGAACGCCGCTTTCTTTCACGCACTTGACCTCGTCCAAGGCCCAATCGTCAGCCCGAAACCCACCCGCAGGCCCACACCGGCGCGAGGGTTGGGAACGCTGCGGTGGAAAATAGCCTCCAGAACCGCGCCCTGGGCGCAATTGATGAGAGCCCTACCATTACTAATGGCCACGGTACTGGCACGCTCATATCGTCATCGCTCGATTATTCACCATCTCTCCTTCCGCCTCTCCAGTTGCCCAGGTGTCGTCGCTGCTTCATAACCGGATGACAATCTTGCTCGACCGGAAGGGTGCTTGTCACATCAATGCACTTCTCGAATGTTGACGATACCTGCTGCGGCCTGCGGATGGTAACGCCCTGTCCGAGCAATCACAGTGGGCCTTTTATTTGCACGACAGCCCGTCAATCAAAGCGCACGCCTCCACCTCTCGTCATATGACCCGACTTCGTTTACGCTTCAATGCCGCCCTGGCCTTGGAACCCCCTCCTGCAGCTCATGGCTGCCAGGAGCCGCCGCGACAAGGCTCTCCCTGCTGTGCCTGTATCATTTGCAGAGCCTCTCGCCGCGGCTTCATTCCCGCCTCGACGCTCGCTGGCGATGCCAATCCCACGCTCCAGGCTCCTGTTCCTGAGCAGCAAGCGATGGCGGGCGTCAAACGGCGCCGCTATCGCCGGGTGTCAAGCCCCGGCCAGCCGGAATGAACCACTGCTAAGTGAGCGTTGCACAAAGAACTTCAGATGCTGCGGGTCTTGGACGGATCGAGCCAGACGTGCAGGACGCCGACAGGTAGCCCGGTCGCAAGTCAAAGAACCCGCCGCTGAGTCTTGGTGTGGTGTTGCCCTCAGGTGTCGCCCTCGATGACCTCACTCCCCGTGTTGCACGGCACGTGCAGTCGTGCGAGCTTGCACGACAGCTGCGTCTCGTTGATGAGCTCGAATTGCTGCAGGAATAATTATCCGACATGTGAATGCATCAGCGCCCGTGAAACAGTCCTGCTGAAACACATAACCTACCTCAGCTCTGCCTGCGAGAAGCCTGCCAAGCTGAAAACACTCAGAAGGAGCAGGTACGTCAACCTGCAGCTCGCACAGTGCAAGTGATGGTGTGCAGTTCGCCAATCAATACACCAGCATCGACAGGGATACCTCGGTCTAGCGGCTCACGTGATAGTCTCTCTGCGCAAGGTGGTCTGACAGCAATGGGAGGCAGCAGAAGGAATGACAAAGGGGTTGAAAGCCCTCTGGTCTGGATACACCCCAGGGCATCTTAAGATGTCTCTGCAGCTGTCAGGGTGCCATTATAAGAAGCCTAGTTAAAGAAAGAACCCGCCGTTAAGGAACAGCAATGCATTCCTTCCTTTAAAAAATTCAACAAGAACAGAAGCTGTCCATCTGATTCGTGCGGAACTGAATAGCTGACTTCTTCGATGTCGCGCATATCCAATAAAAGATCGATCAGCGCCTCAGCCCTGTGGAGCAGCCTTTGCTTTTCTTAGCCACGTTACACCGCACACACAAGATGCTCGATGGCTTGAAACGACGGCATGAGGCATGCATACAACATGCTGTCCTACCATAAAGAAACCATGGCCGCCCTCGAATATGTTCGGACCTCTTGCCACCAATTACAAGTCATGTCATAGGTAAGCAATCTCTCCGAAACAAGACAGGCTGCCACGACGCAGTAGCTTCACCAACCCTTCCAATGGAACTTCTTCCTTTTTAGATCGACATGGAGAGAACATAATCTCATGTCGTGTCCGTTCTCTGTTCGACTACCGACATCGGCCAGGACATGACTACGCGTATCTACAGGTATCATGCCTGAAGCGCTGCGTGACGGCACACTGTCGTGGCGCGAGCCCGTTGCTCTGCTTAGGTGCACAAATGACTTCCTAATCGCCTACCCACTTGGGACGCATTTACGGTTGGGAATTTGTAGTAGATGCCTAAAGTGTGCGCGTTCGGGCTCGCCTTCTAGCGCTCGGCCCTTCCTGGCATATGCAATGGGAAGGCGTAGGCCGCAGCCGATGCCCACCAGAATAACAGGAGGCATCACACATTGTGTCAGATCACCAATATTTATGCCTTCCTGGCAGCTCTGAGAAGTGAGGTCGGATTAAGCCGCGCGGTCAGTTGTGGTAGCTTGCCTTAGCCATGAGCTTAAATCCCTGGAACCTTCTATGCGACAAAGGAAGAAAGAAAAGGCTAAAGCGAAAGCAGAAGCAGAGGCGGGAAGAGGCATCATCTTCTGCCTAGAACGTCGTCGTCCAATCGCACTACAATATAAATTTCCCACCATGGTGACACTGGACACTTGGCAAGATAATCAACAAAAACATCCTTCGGCTTTCAGTAATGCCGTTAAGCTCGAGAAAGGCAGAGCAGATTTCACCAAGTTTTATTTCACACATTACTGTTACTGTCTCCCATTTCTCTGTCACAGTTCCTTTCCTGTGAGCCTTTTAAAAGCGCTGCAGTCATGTTGATACCTCTTCATTTGCACCATCCTCGGTTAGAACCAACAGTCTTTATGTCCTCGCCAATTTCCTCTTTACATACTCCCTGTACAGTATACACGCGCTCATCCACTCACGTCACATCAACACCGTCCTCGAGCATTACACAATCTTCAACTACTCCTACCAATCATCATTTCACCTCTCCGACTAGATCTATTACATCGAACATTATCCCAACTAGTCAATGCGCAAATATCGTACACCAATCTAGCCCAGACTTCGGCGCACTAATTCTAACCCTTTTTATTTTGCCCAAAGTCAGTTGAGCACGCGCACGCCTTTTCACACTGCATAATGCAAGCAATCCACATCAATACCGTCACCCCAATCATGATAGCCGAGATGCGGCAACATCTCCGCATTCGGATACGAAGGAGAAACGATGAGTTACCAACGTGGTGGCAGGCTATTGGTGCAGACGGGTTGTCCCGAGAAATAGTGGAGGATTGGTGATGCCAAGTTTGGAGGGACTCGCGAGCTGCTGGTCGATTCAATCTGAAACTCTATGTGGCATCGATGTTGGCTTCTCATGCGATTCAAGGGAGAGCCCAAGAGAATTATTGATCACTTTTGTTTTACTACCTTATCTGCTGGAGGAAAATTTGCAGCGGAAGTAAGAGCTGGCGGGATTTGAGGGTAGGTTTGAGGGTATGGGAATCGGATTGTTGTTCTTGTACAAAGTACTCTCCAAGTGCAGACTAACAATATTGGTGATCTGTTGACGCGGTGATGGTGTGAAAGGGAAGCGGATTCTAGTAATATAGGCTTCGGGCGTAAATGCAGGGAATATGACAGCATTCAATGCACTCACCCTATGCACTGGGCGTAACTGCATCCACTACTGTATAAAGAGAATAATTGAGTTTGGGACTATGCTTCCAATCACCTGAAAGGTTAGAACACCTTCCAATTCAATTAGGTATAATGAACTATTAGCAGCTGCAGTCCAGTCACTTTCACAATACAATTGCCGAAGCCCCAGATCAGCAAATCAACATTAGTTTCTAGAGCCTTGGTGCTGGATATAGAAGATGAAGATGCGGTTAAAGTATCCTACTCGGAAGAAATCGTACTGACAGATTCTGTGTGCCATACTCTTTGCTGGTATATATTGCATCGAGACGCCAAATCCCATTTTAAGACTGATGACGGTAGGAACGTTACCGGTGCCAATAGGGAGCTGGATGCGGCAGTTTCGAGATGTTGCGGCTGACCCAAGCAGATCTAGCAGGTAGCCAAAGGGACTGATCCGACTCTACCCTGTGCTATCGTATCTGTCGGAAATGGCTATTTATGAAAAGAGCTAATCAATTGACTCGGTCATGCTATGTGATTTGGTGGTTTCTGGTGGTATCATGGAAGTTAGGGTGGTCTGCTTTATTTTGGTGACGTGGCAGTCAAGATTTGGGTAGAAATTTCTTGAGCTGAGGCATATCTAAGAGCTGGGGTTAGGGTTAGATCTCAAGAAGCTATAGTCAGATCTTAGGAGTTGTTGCGTTATCACGTGTATTTCACTTTCACTTTTTGAGCTTAGTTCCATCCTTTGGCCGGAAAGCTCCTGACTGAGTTCTCCTGAATCTACACTATTTACGCTCTTTTATTCCTCCTCAAGTAGAAAAAGTGACATAGTTATCCTACCATCTCCTCGAATTCTATAACGTGCTCATTTAACCGCGTTGAACTCAATGTGCTATACACAACAACGCTTGAAGTTCACAAAAAGGTACACTCGACTCGAGCTGCCGCACTTACGCCCGCACTGTTTCGCAAGGCTAGTTTCACGTCTTCATGGCCCAATAAAGCTACAACGACAAGCTGATCAAACGCGTAATAGCTAGAAAAATGCTTGGCAGCTAGGTCAAAATGTTGTGGATCAGAGCACGATCACAATAATATTCACCGCTTTCCCTGACCTTATGAACTGTGAATCTCACTGCTTTTCCTCTGGAGTTTCTTCTATGTGGGATCTATAGGATCTTGATCCAAAGCATCGAGGGTGGTGCGTCGCCAAAATTTGCTATTCAGATATTTATTGTGAATACCCTGGTCTAGGGCGAAAATTCATTACATACACAAGTCTTATCTCTATTCTTGTTGCCACTTACCGCCAGCTAACGTCCGTCATAACTGTGCAGACATTTCGTACATCTTTACACCACAATTTTTTCACACAACCTTAAATTGCAAACACAACCAGTGGCTTCTAATTATAGACTCGGATGACGCACGAATAGTATCCAAGGCAATGGTTGAGCCCTTGAGAGTTCGTTCCAAGGAAAATTACACTTCGGAAATAATTTTCCCACGTTTAAGAAGAGCAGAGGCTGGGTAAACATTTAATACCATCAAAGCCTCTTTGAGGAAGCACACCTGCTAAACCCTTCATCTCTCGCCTCTCATTCGCGCCGGAACCGAAATCCTCTTACCCCGTGCAAAATCCTAAACTCGCAGTCAATCCCACTCACCCACTCACCCACGCAGACATTGCTGGCTATATCGTTTTCAGCACTGCCCTCTGGGAATTTCCCCAAGACCCTGAAGCGCTACAGCCTCCCTAGGCCTGGTCAATCAACTCACCCTCCAATGCGAACTGTAGTAGAAGGTAAAAGAGACATTGAGTTGGCTAACGTACATGCTGGGAGAGACGGTAGTTTGAGCATTCACGGGATACTGCGCGTGTACAAGGATATGGATTATCTGCTGTTGATATTTCATGGTGACTATGAGCGTAGCGCAGACCACTCTCACAATTCCAATTCCATCCTACCACTTCAAAGATTCATCACAAAAGGTGTTTTGATGGGCACAACATGATTTGTATAGCCAGATGGCCGAGCGTGTATGGACTGTTGGCAGAGATAGGGAGGGCCAGGTAAAGGCTTTTGCCCTCGTACTGAAATAACGTTCCTTCTGCTGCTTCTAGTTATATGAAATATCATCTTGCATGCTGGACTCGTACCTTTTAAAGAAGACCCTACTTTTAAAATGCCAAAAGTGACTAAAACGCCAAGCATGCATTCATTTATACCAAAGAGTCTATCCACCCACACAGCCGTAGTTCCGAATCCTTTGTTTCCAGTCGACCCACTCAATCATATTCGGCCCTCTTCTTCTTCAGCGCCCTCTTGTTCCCCTTGAAGTGCTTCTTACTGTTTAACTGCACCTCATTGGGATCAATATCCTTCTCCAGCGCCATAATCGTCTTCAGCTTCCTCCCCGACAACTCTTTCCCTTGCTCGCTATACTTGTGATGGAACGGCATACTCATTTTTCCATCGCCCTGGCCCGGGGCAAAGAATTTCTTATCTATCCTCGACGTCTTTTCTTCCTGGACAGGCGGCGCAGGGACCATGTCATCTAGATCCTCGTCGTTGTCTGGGAGTGTGGGCTCTTCGATTCCAGCAAGAGAGGTGGAGTCAGCGAGAGCGCGCAGCTTGGCGCGTCGTTTCTCGGGGAGGTGGCCAATGTCATAGAGCTCGCGGTTGAAGTACTTGGGGTTGATGGGTGGGTCCTGCGGTGGCGGGTGGCAGAAGAGAAGTTTGCCCTTCACGTAGTCTTTGAGAATGGTGCGGGCTGCGCGTGACTCGTCGGGCTGGCCTAGACCTTGGGTGGAGAAGCCTCTCGCAATGGCGTAGGCGCGTAGGATCTCCTCCGATGTCGGGACGCCTGTGCCTCCTTCCTCGAGCGGGCGCACGTGGATCTTCATACCGTAAATGGCTTCGAGGAACGCTTGTGGGATCCGTTGAGCGACCAGACCAGCAGGGCCGGTGCTTTCGCGCAGTTGGTCGATGGGTAGGACTCCAGAGAGGACGAGCTCGGCTTTCGTTGTGGCGAAGTTAGGGAACACGAGACCAGGGCAATCACAGAGGATGACTTGATCGCTGAGGTGGATGGTTTGGAAGTGCTTCGTTTTACCTGGCGTGGCGGAGACGGAGACCTTCTTCGCACCTATGAGAGCGTTGATGGTCGACGATTTTCCGACATTAGGGTACCCCACGAGTCCGATTGAAGTCTTGCGAGGGGAACCGTCTGGTCCCGTGTCGATATCAGGTGCGTGTTCCAAGAACAGGGCTTCGAGCTCGTCGGTCGTTAATATGCGGGTTCGCTCCTCTTCGGGTGATAGTAGTATACCCCCATCGGCAGCAGCACCTGTGCTTTCCTTGTTCTTATTCGCTTTCCATGCCTCCTCTTCCTCAATGTCATCTTCGTCGTGGGAACTGTCCGACTCCTCGTCCTCTTCTTCATCCTCTTCAAGCGCCCTCGCTTCATTCCTCTCCTTGGCCAGCTCGGCGGAGAAGAATTTGTAATTGATGCCAGCCTCCACAAAGTAGTCGGCCCAAGCCTGCCGCTGCTCCAGCGTCATCATATCTGCCTTATTGACTAACAGCAAGTTGTTCTTCTTGGGATCCACCTCTTTCACGTACGTTTCCAAGTCCTCTGATCGGAAAAGTAGCGGATTTCTGGCATCCACAATCTGCACGACAAGATCCGACCTCTCGATAACTCGCCACAGCTGCCTCCAAACCTCCAAATTCCGCTCGAAGGGGGTCATGAGCAGGTCATGGTTCTGCTGCATCTCAGCCAGTCCTCTCCTCCATTTCAGCAGCGAGTCTCTCTCCATCATGTCCAGCTCCTGGGGCGTAGTCTTTTCATCCCACGGTGGGCGCCTGGGCACGGTCAAGGCCGTCTTGTTCTCGCGGTGTTTCCTGACCGTTGCACGCTCCTCGGCTGCCGACAGCAGGTACGGGTTCTTCTGGTCTTTGTGAATGATTTTGACATTGTTGATCTTTTCGGCGGTGAAGTCGGTTCCGGCGAGTTCGGCCGTGGAGAGGAATTCGTCGAGCGCGCCCTGTTCGGTCACGGAGCGCATCTTGACCCACGACGCCTCTTTCGAAGCATTTGTGATGTACTGCGTGGTTTAGGCCAGAACATGTCGATACGCGCTGGGATTCGCGACTTACCGTCTCTCCATTTTGGCCCGTCCTCTTGATTCCCGCCTCAAAGGTACCCCGCCGCATGTCCGCGCCCTTCCCCTTGGAGAACCGGTCGTTCATCAGGGCATTGCCGAGCCCGACGCTCTTCTTCGACTTTGCTAACACCATCTTGGGCGAAGATTTCGATGCGTATCGGGTGTGGTTTGTGGTTCGTTCGAGGGAGAGATGGCAGAAGTGAAGATTTCGGAGGGGTTCCAGGGCTGCCCCACGTCATTCACCTCGTCTAAATTTTTTGGCCCAACGGTGAGCGCCCGGCGACGACTTTTGTCAGCTCTTCTTGTCTCTTCCACAGCACACAGCCACCGGACTTTCTATCTCACCAGCAGCTCCCTCGCCCTGTATTACAAATCGCCAGAATGCCTCCTCGAAGATTCATGTAAGCAATATAGAGACAGTGTTCCCTTCCGAGCACCCACTAACTCCTCCGCAGAGACAAGAAAAATGCAACAACCTTCAACCTCGTCCACCGCGCCCAAAATGACCCCCGGATCCACGATGCGGATGCCTCAGCCATGGTCTTCCACGAGGTCAGCGCGCCAAACATGCGTAAGACGTCTGAACCCGCCATCAGCTCGAGTGCGTCGAACTACTCGTCGGCGTCCCGCCAGAGCAAGATCAAGTCAAGAGGCGACCTAGAAGAAGAGTTCGGATCTAGGGTGAGGAAGAACGAGGGCGAGGCTGCCAACTACGGCATCTTCTATGATGACTCCCAGTACGATTACATGCAACATATGCGAGATCTAGGGAGCAACGAGGGCTACTTCGTCGAAGCGCCAGCGAAGAAGGGCAAAGGCAAGGACAAAGTGGACTTGGCTGATGCGCTTCGGGCGACCTCCCTAGAGGACACACAGAGTGATGCTGGGCTGAGTATGAGCAGTACTGTTAGTCGGAGTGCCAGCGACTTCTTCGGCGAGGACATGGCTCCATCTGAGTTCGTGAGGAAGATGACATACCAAGATCAGCAGAACGTCCCCGATGCAATTGCCGGATTCCAGCCTGATATGGACCCTCGGCTAAGGGAAGTGCTCGAAGCCTTGGACGACGAAGCCTACGTGGACGACGAAGACGACATCTTTGCGGAGCTCGCGAGCGACGCCAGAGAAGTCGACCCTAGAGAGTGGGAAGCCCTTGGATTTGACGATCAAGATGCCATGGACCGATATCTGCAAGAGGAGGACGATGACGGATGGGAATCAGACCGCACAATCAAAGCTTCGTCGCCAGCACCATCACCGTCTAAGGAAGGCCCCGAAGAGCCCACAAATCCAGACTCACTCCCCGCCCCTGATGCTGTGCCCGCGCCCACCGAAGAGGGAGACAATGCCTGGCTCGACGAGTTCAACAGGTTCAAGAAGGACACCAAGGCAGTCAAATTCACCAAAGCCGCCGCGCCATCCGACGTCCAGTCTTCTGTGCTCACAGGCGCCTCAGCACTCACTTCCGGAGGACGACACAAGAAGCGGAAGGGCGCGCTTACCAACCCCTCCAGCTACAGCATGACCTCCTCTGCGCTCCATCGTACCGAAGGCCTCACGTTGCTCGACCAGCGATTCGACAAGATCGAGGAGGAGTATGCCGCAGAGGACTTCCCAGACGACGCCTCCATGGTGTCGGGGATGAGCAAGATGTCAGGCATGAGCAAAATGTCTGGCCTAAGTAGGATGTCAGGCATGTCGGGGAGAAGCGAAGCACCACCTCTTCGGTCTGATTTCGACAGTATCATGGATGACTTCCTCGGCAGCCACTCCATGGCGGGGTCCGGAAAGAGATTCGTCAAGAAGAGCAAGTATCAGACTGGGCTCGAGCAGCTGGACGAGGTTCGGCAAGGCTTGGGGCCTGCTCGGGTGAAGACGTCAAAGACGTGAAGCAGGTTGCTGTAGATGGAGGCATTCTCTTGGGTTAGTAGCATCATTGAATTTCTGGAAATCGGAGGAGAGAACACGGAGTTTTCAGGGCATGATACCAAGGATTAATGGGCTGAACGTGTGAGAGAAATAGATAAAACGAGAGACGTTAAGTAATCGAGGTCAAGAACAATGCTTCTACGTGCCAATTTCCATCCTCTTAGCTACGTACGGAAACCCAGCTAGCGGATGGCAGACACTCCCTAGCATTTCCTATCCCTTCTTATGTGCCGGACCAGGCTCTTCATTCGACACAGGGCTTTCTTGTGCTCTGGCATGGATGTGGTCTGCCTTGTGTGTCTGCCTCTTGTATCTGCCTGTCCACCCTACCGCGGCACGGCTGGGCCTGCGTTCCATCATCGTTAAGCTTCTGCCTTTTCTCCCTTCACGCTGGCAGCACAGCCATTATGAACGTCTCCAGCCCCCTCTCAAACATCTCATTGGCCACGCCAATGCCTCCCGGATGCTCCGTCGGCGCCAGCGGATTCTTGACCACATACTCGACATAGAGATTCGCCCAGATCTGGTGCAGGTACGGCCGCAGATTGTTCTGCTTCGTATCGGTGAGCATGACGAACTTCATGCGCGTGGGCGTCTCGTAGTAGTGGAGCTTGTATTCGCCGGTGCGGTAGGAGAGGAACGTGTCGTCTTCACCACCCAGCTTCTGCACCATGTTGCGCAGCGAAAAGACCAGGCCGAAGATGAGCTTCTCGTCGTCCGAGTGCGACATGCCTTTGCGGCCCGTGGCGACCTCGCCGTTGCTGGTCACGCTGGAGCCGGAGACAGGGCGCGCCGTCTTGCCGCCCGCGGAGGTGGGCTGCGGCGTCCATCGGCGACTGTAGATGCACTCGGCTGGTAGGGGAGTCAGTAGTGAGCCAGTGCGCTGGTTGAAGGGGCAGTGGAGACATACTGTGGCGGTCGAAGATGTAGAAGGAATAGAGCACCATGGTCGGTGGCGGCTTTGCTGCTGCTTGACGGTAGACGTTGGCGGCATCAACAGCCAAGCATCAATCACAAGCAATGTCTGGCCCCCCGCCAAGGAGGACTGGTGGGCTTGAAGAGACGGCTGCAAGACAAGGCTGCTGCTAGGGTGTTGATGCCTGAGGCTGAAAAAGCCCCTCTCACACACATGCGGACCTCGTCTTCCACCCCTCGACCCCCTCCTACTTCAACTCGTACTTCAACTCCTCCGCTCTGCGTCTGCTGCGTCTGCCTCTTCCCGTGCTCTCGCTGCCTGCTCGACAATTGCCCGCGGCGCGCTGCACCAACCGTCCATCCGCGTCTCCCCGCGCTCCACCCGTCTTACTCACCTATCCTTGCCCATCCTTATCAAATATTCTCATTATCAGATCGGCCAGCCACCTGCTAGCAGCCATGCCGCCCACGCCTCCGCCGAAGCAGCACTCCGAAGCAGCCATCCCCAGCGTATGTGCCTCCGACAAAATCACCTTGGACGTCCCCGCAGCAGTAGAGGCGGCCAGACCGACCCCACTGAAGTATATGTGAGTGCTGCCCGCTCGTCGTGCTCTCTCCATCGCGGAGGTGCGCCCCGCTCACGCTCGCCTTGCGCAGGTCTGCCCCCGCATACCCCAGCCCTCTCCGACACCACAAGCGCGCAATCTCTTCCACGAGGCATGTAAAGGTTCGCCCTGCCCAGCTCTGTATACACAATGTTTTTCTTCCCGCGTCGGGCGACCGTGGCACTGACCGTGGCGGCAGGAAACGCTCAACGCGAGGTCCGAGTACAGCAACAGCCAGGATGACGGCACCGCCGAGCACCGCATCAACCAGTACCTCGTGAAGCAAGAGATCGGGCGAGGGTCGTTTGGCGCTGTGCATCTTGCCGTGGACCAGTATGGCCAAGAATATGTGAGGACCCAATACACCAAGCACACACCGGACCATGAGGCGGCGCACGTGAACCCATACTTGTGATGCGGGTGGCCTACGACGACAATGGCATTGGCTCTCGCTGACGCGCTGAGATACAGGCTGTTAAAGAATTCTCCAAGTCCCGCCTGCGGAAACGCGCCCAGTCGAACCTCCTCCGTCGACCCAGCGCACGGCGGCGGCGGCAGGGTGCGCTAGCGGCAGGCCTCGGATTCAACTCGCCGCTGCATCGACACTCGAGTGCCGAAGAGAACAACTCTCTGGAGCTCATCAAGGAGGAAATCGCCATCATGAAGAAACTGAACCATCCCAATCTCGTTTCCTTGATCGAAGTGCTCGACGACCCCGATGAGGACTCGTTGTACATGGTTATGGAAATGTGCAAAAAGGGCGTTGTGATGCAGGTAGGCCTCGAAGAGCGAGCAGACCCATACACCGAGGAGCAGTGCCGATGCTGGTTTCGAGACATGATCCTAGGCCTTGAATATCGTACGTCTGTCGCAAATAGTGCCTAGACACATTCGTTGACGAGACTGCAGTCCATGCCCAAGGAATTATACATCGCGACATCAAGCCCGACAATTGCCTCATCACCGAGGATGACGTCCTAAAGATAGTCGATTTCGGTGTGTCAGAGATGTTCGACAAACAAGGGGAGATGAAGACTGCAAAATCCGCCGGCTCGCCCGCCTTTATGCCGCCAGAATTGTGTGTCCCCAAACACGGCCAAGTCTCGGGAAAGGCTGCGGATATCTGGTCCATGGGAGTCACTCTTTACTGCTTGATGTTTGGCAGGATTCCGTTTGAGAAGCACGGCATGATCGAATTGTATGAAGCGATACGGGCAGACACTCTGCAATTTGACACGGCTTGCAATCCACAGTTTCGGGACCTCTTATTAAGACTCCTAGAAAAGGATCCTGAAAAGAGAATAAAAATGGCAGAACTCCGCGTATGTACTAATAAATAACACTTATTATAGTTGATACGGATGCTGATTTGATCAGGAACACCCTTGGGTCACGTTGCAGGGAACAGATCCCCTACTGCCAACATCCGAGAATGTTGCCGTACTTGTTGACACAACTGATGAAGAAGTAAACGCTGCTATTACGAAGAATATGGATCATTTAGTGACGGTTGTAAGTGAATCCCATCTCCGTACCAAGTTCAGCCCGCGTTGACTATACTATTAGGTCCGAGCGGTGAAACGCTTTAAGCAACTACTTTTTCGAAAACGACCAGAAGCCATGGAAGGTATTCTGGGCAGCCCATCCCGTATCGTGCAGCCTCCGCTTCAGATACGGCCTTCAGTCAAGCGAAAGTCCAAATCTCAAGACACAGATAACCGTCGGCCGATTGAAGGCGCGTTGACGACCGAAGGCGTCCATCACGCTATCAAGATCGACGACAATGACCGTCGAGTTCCTCAAACCATCGATGAATTGGTGACCGAAGATTTTACCCGCAAACATTTCGCCATGAATCCCTCAGCACCAGATAGTCCTATAACACTCGAACCACTTCCTATCGAAGGTGCAAAAGTCATCCACGATAGTACTTCCTACCGGCCTCCTATATCACAACCTACCCCCATCCACACATTCTCCAGCTCTACCTCCGGACCCTCTACCCCTATCGGCAAAGGCCACGCGCACGACCCTCTGGAAGACACCCTCTACCTCAACATTGGTACGGGTGAGGACTTCCCACCCCAAGCAGACGACGCCATGATCGTGTCCGAGTCCCCATCGAACGTAGACATGAATGTATACGAGACAGCGTACCAAGAAGAAGTGCAACGAATTCTAAAACAGAGAGAAGGTCAAGAGGGACAAGAAGGCCAAGAGGTCCGCCGCCCTACATTGTACCTCACCCGACGCGTTGAGTATGTGAAATCGATCCGGGAAAACGACAATATTTTCAATGCCGGCAAGGCCGTCGGCAGTGAAATCAAAGACGATCTGAAAACGCTCGTCAAGCGCGCGAAGAAGAATGTTGAGGATCGGGGGGAGTTGCAGAAGTTGGAGGGGAAGGATTCGAAGTTGAGTAGGGGTCTCAAGAGTATTCTCGAGCTGAAGGATCTTGTGGATGAGGCGAGGGAGATTGTCAGGGAGGAGGAGCGAAAGGAGAAAGAGCGGAGTAGGAGTAGCACGCCAATCCCCAGAGGCACCTCAAGGAGTACAACGCCGATTACGGTCGACAAGTAGGTGTAGATTGTATCTTGCACTACCTGGAGAGAGATAGAATTGTTGTAGGGTTGGATTTGGTAAGGATAGAGAGGATTGGGGACTGCTATCATCACTTTGGATTAGACTGTGGGATATATGTACATGAGGATATTTGACTGTGTTGGATCGAATTGGATCAAAATGCATAGAAAGGGCGACCCAGAATTGGAAATGGGCAATCGCAGAAACCTTTCGCTTTTCTGGAAACGAGCAAGGAGAATAAAAGGGCGTTCTCTACCGCATGCATCTTTGCTTGAATCGTTGCTACATTGATCGGCGGTTTCACTGCCAATCACAGACAGTCTGAAATTGACGTACATCAGTCTGGTCGATGAACAGGAATACGGTATATTAATGCCCCAAAGGAATTAGTTAAGAGGGATAGCAGAGTCCCCCGATAGTCAAGTTCGTCTTCTCAAGCTAATACTCGTCGCACAGAGCAATTCACTGATTTAGCGTTGTGAGTCTGCAAAGGCGGCTTCCTACTAGTCGGAGCTCGTTTCCCGCGAGAGTGGCAAATCGATTGAAAGAAAAGACCATAGTAGCTTCTAAGTTATCGTAGATATCTGACTTGACTAAGAGTGCCATAGGTGAGGTTGGTTTGTTTAACTTATCGTAGATTGGTAACACATCACCGGCCTCTCAGAGTTGTCCTTGGACGCATTTAGTGATTGAAGCTGTACTCTTGAACACTCTTTCATTCAAAGTCTACATATCAAACTAGGAAAATGGTGAGATTATGAAGAGAGAGGAAATTAGCAGTGCAAGGTAGGAAATCTCATTTAGACTTTTTGCTGGGCTTGCATGACGGAAGGAAGCAGAAGGGATGGTGGGGAAATGAGATGGAGTTTATCTGCCACAAGCCAAAGGGGGTTAATTAAACCAGATCTGTCCCTGCTGTATCTCATAGAGGGGATATAAGGTGATATCTTTGTCCCTACCGGTGCTTGATTGGATGGGGGTATCAGGTGTCAGTCACACTTACATGCAGATGGAATAACAGCGAGAGAGTAATTAGTTCAGCAAAACGCAACTCGAGAACGATTGTGGACTGGTCATCTATCCATTTGCCGCGCTACGTCTAGATACTGAGCAACAACTATCATATCCTAAACTCTAGTTCCTTAATCAACTTACAAGACCTGTCTTTCATGCAAGAACGTTTCCATCCTTATCTCAAGGTCTCTGGGCATCCTCGCTCTCTATTCCATGGCATATTCTTCGCCTTCTCTTCAATGGCATATTCTACGCCTAAAGGCACCTTCCACAGCCCATTTTGCACGATGAAGTCCACAACGCCCCTCTCATCATTCGCTAGTACTGTGGTAGTAAGATCTTGGTGCAAATAGCATTTTTTCTATCTTAAACACGCTTCGCATCACAATAGCGGAAGAGTTTCGGGTAAACCGTGAAAAGCTATATCTTCAAGAGGTGACATAAAGTAAATAATCCGTGACTCTAATTCAGATGACCAAAGGGAGACGTAGGTGTCGGTCGCTCACCTGATGAGATAATGTACTGCTGAGTCCTTACCCGATTGTACCAGCATCAAGTGAGAAACGAAGAGAGAAGTGTACCGTAGTCGAGATACTCGAGGCGCATTAGTGAGTTGAAGAAATTCGAACCTTCAGCTCTCGACGTATAAGGTTTGCAAGGGTGAGGAAAGCTTAATGGAACGTCATTCAGCCAAACCGTCGAGACATAGATCGAGCTAGCTCTTTAATACAATGCCTTCGATTTTGAGGGACGGTTGTGAAGTCTGCTGCGGCGTTCAATTGAGCTGACAGGCATCCTGTCTAAAAACCTAGCTGCACGCTGCGACGCGTGCTGAAACGAGAAGTTAGCTTAGCCTCCTCATCCAACTCAGCGCTGTTGTTCCCGCTATCGTAGATGGAGATCGGTCTTGGAGATATATGTCTCAATTACTACTGATACCATGCAAGGAACCGGTTTGATAAACTCCACGATCGGGTGTGGCAATTGATACTGTCTAGTCCGTCAATTTTTCCTTCAGCAAGGCAGTGGTGTCGAATGGAAGAACGCAAAGGACTGCAACTCCGACGGAATCTCCTCGCGTGACACATGCCAGACCCTATCTTAGGCGGCAAATGACACATTGTATGTAGCTAGAGAAGTGCAGTTTTTGACGAATTGAATGAATTGTTTTGTGGTAGTGGAGATGATGCGATCGACTAAAAAGCAATGCTTGTGGCAAGGCATGGTCTGGATCATCGAGCGAGATGACGACATATGGATATGCAAAGCCTCCACCAGGAGAACTGAGCATATTTCCCAAGGATATTTGGTCTTCTACAGCAAATGGTAACGAATTATCAGGCCTGATAACGCGAAAGATACTACTGGTTCTAGAGTCATGTGCGGTGGGTACACCATAACAAATGAGCCTTTTTAGCAGCGATTTTGCAGCCCCGATAGGACCAACTATGTAATACACATGAATTCCACCTTCCTATATATGCTGCCAAACTCATGGTGTTGGCTTTTTAGCACTTCGGAGATTTTCCGGAGACTTCATCAGCCAGTGGCAAATACCAAGACTTTCACGTGACCCTAGGGCTAGGCGCGTGAGTTAGATGTGGATCACCATGCATCTATTATTCAAGCCGAGTTATTCGACATCTTCGACTGTATCTGGTGGAACCGCAAGCGTATAAAGCTCACAGAGAACTGGCAGCCACCCAAAATCTGGAGATGGCCGTATAAATTGATGATCGCTCTAGATGAATGGCGTCTGCTGATGGCCAAGAGCAAAGATATAGTTGTGTTGCCAAATCTGGATTTTATGACATATAACCCGACATATACCGTATATCCATCACAAATCTGCCGAGGAAGATACGGACAGCAGTCGTACGTCGAAGCTAATACGTAACCTGCAATCTTGGAGTGCAATGGGACGAAATAATGGCCCACCAGGAGATTTGCAGTGCATCTGCTGCCGTGCGTGATTTTCGTTGCCATTCTCGACAGAGATGCAATTGATAAACCTGAGTTCATGAAATTACAAGTGCCGCTGCAAGGCAAGCCATGTTCTGTCCCTGGAAATAAATGTCCAATGGATTCGAAGTAGAGGGCCACAGGCTCGGCGCATCAACGATGGATATTACATTTGGGGAGGTGGAACAGGGCCTGATTTGCAGGATTGATTGCTTATCTGGCAGAATGCACTCATTGCTGTGTGCTCTGTTACAGCTGCCAAGTCCCGACGGTTGCTGGATGTCAGACCGCTTCGCTGCGATGAGCTCAAGCTCACCAACAGCTTCTGCTCGAGCCGTCCCGCAGTGCTCCACACTTTGCTTGGAAATACCACGTTAGCGTTGAGGGATAAGCAATTTAGTACCTGGCCAAGGGCAGGTAGAAGCGAAAACTTGGCAGACTTTTCGGGGCTATTCACGCCAATTCGCAGTGTGCTGTATGGGGCCTGCCGCATCGCGGCCAATGGGAAGAAGGGCGACAACGGAATGCCAGGCCTCGGTACTCCGGGCCCGAGTGAATGGGCCTAACCATGAGGGCGGATTCGGAGGAGGTCAGTGCGAGCATCGAATGGACAGACGCGGCTGTGCGTGAGGCTTGCAGGAGTATTGCAGTATGAGACAGGTTCGCTGAGTGCATGGGATGGTGGGCGGCGCCTGAGGCATATATGACTGGATGGCTCGTTGCTAACTGTTGGGCTCGGGAGAATGAACATGCGACGTGCAGGACATGCGGCGTGCAGGACTTGAGGAAGGACAACTGGCGGGCAGCTGCGGCATCTGGCCGTTGTTGTGCATGGAGGAGCACGACGGGTGCGGGGCAGCAGCAAAGAGGTACGGGGCAGCTGCAGCTCGCTTCAAGCTTCAATAGCGAGCACAAGGGCGTGCAGGATACGGTAAGGGAGCGACGCGGTCATACAGCGACCGTGGTGGTGATAATTGTTGCGTCCAGCCGGCCTGGACAACCACTAGGAGGAGGGCATGCGGTGGAGGGCGAGAATAGGTTGCGGAGCACTGGGCGGGTCGAACGACCTCGGGAGGACCTGCTGTGCTTTCTGCTCACGCTTCCCGAAGCTGCCCCTCGCAGTGCAACGAGAAGGGCGGCGGGCGCGGTGGGCCGACGTGGTTTGATCGACGCATGTCTTTGTTGAAAAGTTGTTGAAAAAATTCTTGAAATTTGACTTTAGAGATATGCGTGCACGTGCACACCAAGACGTCACTGGAGGCGGCGACGACAAGTTCTTCCCAGCGCTTGCTGCTGATTACCAATGCAATTCTGCAAATTGGAGGCGCGGAAGTGTCTTCAGTCCTCATCCGCGTGGTCAGTCAGAAGAGGAGAAGAGGGAAATGGACAAAGACATGCACACGCGCGGTGCTCGCCTAGCTGCTGCTTCTGCCTTCAACGCAACGAAGCTAGCAAAGAGACAAGAGGATTGGATGGTGGCCTCATACCGTCCCACTGTGCCCGCCACAAGGGGGAATACGTCGGACGTGTTCAGTGTATATATCATGCTTGCCCGATGCAGTACAAGAATAGAGCTGTGAGGTCGCGGAAACGGTCACGGTCTGCGGTGCTGCTGAGTCTCCTGCGCAGGGCCGCTGACTGGGTGCGTCGACACAGCTGCCGCGCTTTGTTGACGACGGGCGTACTGCTGCTCACCAAGTGATTGATGGTCGTGGAAATCAGATTCGTTTTAGTCGCTTTCCAGCAAATAAATCGCGCACCTCGAAAAGCGGGCGGCAGTGCACGTTCTCCCACGGTTGCCATCCCCGCATGTTATACAAGTTCCACAACCCGCCTTAGCTGCCTCCCTCCGCTTCTTTCGCGCCCTCGTGTCCTGCTTTTGCTCCCGTACCAAGTCCGCCGTTGTAACCTGCCTGCGTCTGCCGAAACTTACCACGACATCATCATCCGCTTGCCGATCGTCTTAGCCCGCCCACCGCTCAGCCACTGTACCTGCCACTGACAAAACCCGGGGACCCGAATCTGCGAATCTTCCTCAAGCGCTCGCGCACCCGCGTTTGTAATCGCCTCGATCCTGCTGCTACCTTCCACGACCATCGCCAGCATTACACTCTCCTTCTACGCTTCGCCCTCCCCGGCGGACGAAGCCCTTCACCGTGACTTCTTATAACAAGAACGCCCACACCCACCTCCCCGTCCCGAACTTGATTTCCATCGTGGATCGCCAACGAACGTACGCTGTTTTGCGGGCTTTCCAATAACATTCTCTGGGCTGCGCCCCAGCCCTCGAGACACCCACGTCTCAAGCAGAGCCGTCACTCAAACCACATAACCCAGCCCGACATCTTCACCGAGAACACTAGCACCGTCACCCACATGGCGACCCCGGTCAGCAACAGTCCCCAGGCACCCGCCACCACAAAACCCGCCGAATCCCCGGTCCCTTCCGCGTCCACCGCTTCCTCGCTGCACTCCCAGCCCGATAACTTTGCTCTGCCCCCTCCCACCGGCGCCGGAACGAACGGCAGCCAAGTAAATGGCGATGCGCTTTTGAAACCAAAAAAGCCGACAATGACGTCGCGCATCAGCGGCATGTTCGGTCGGCGGGAGGAAAGCAGAGAGGCTACACGAGCAACCCTCTACGAGAAAAATGCAGAACTCGCAGCCGTGAATGGTGGTGTGGCCGCCCCCCGGCCTCCGCCTGCGCGCCAGGCTTCAGTGACCAAGGGCAAGGAAGCATCATCGCCTGTCCCGTACAGGCGCTACTGGGTCAATGAGGATGGCACACACGAGCACCATCTCAAGGTTGCGAAGCGCCAGGAAAAATTGTCCGACATGTTCCAGAACCTGATGTTGGGCAAGAAAAAGGAAGGCCACCACGATGATCAGCCTCTCAGTTTGATGGCGAACTGGGTTGACGTCATGCGCAACGAAAAAGAAAAGCTCGCCGAACAGAAGAGCTCCGCCAATCATACTTCTCAAACGCTGGTTCAGAAATACGGCAAATGCCAGGAAGTTGTCGGACGCGGCGCTTTCGGCGTTGTCCGTGTCGCCCACAAGATCGACGCGAAGGACCCTAAGCGCGAACAGCTGTTTGCTGTGAAAGAATTCAAGCAGCGTCCTGGAGAGTCTGCCAAAAAGTACCAGAAGCGTCTGACGGCCGAGTTTTGTATATCCTCTTCCATGCAACACCCGAACGTTATCAACACTTTGGATCTCCTCCAGGATGAGAAAGGCATCTACTGCGAAGTCATGGAGTACTGCTCTGGGGGCGACTTGTACACTCTCGTCCTCGCGGCTGGCCAACTCGAGGTGCTCGAGGCCGACTGTTTCTTCAAGCAGCTCATGCGAGGTGTCGAGTACATGCACGAGATGGGCGTGGCCCACCGCGACCTGAAACCGGAGAACCTTCTCTTGACCCAGCACGGATCGATCAAGATTACCGATTTCGGCAATGGCGAATGCTTCCGTATGGCCTGGGAAAAGGAAGCCCACATGACCGCGGGGTTGTGTGGCTCGGCTCCCTATATCGCCCCCGAGGAATACGTTGACCGGGAGTTTGATCCTCGCGCCGTCGACGTCTGGGCTTGTGGTATCATCTACATGGCTATGAGGACAGGTCGCCACCTCTGGCGGGTTGCGCAGAGGGGCGAAGACGAGTTCTTTGACCGTTACTTGGAAGACCGAAAAGAAGAGGCTGGCTATAGACCTATAGAAGTGCTCCGAAGGGTAAGTCAACCTCATTCCTGCCCTACAGTTGCATCGCTAACCCAGCATCAGCGTCAATGCCGGAATGTCATCTACTCTATCCTTGACCCCAACCCCACGCGTCGTCTCACGGCTCACCAAGTGCTCTTCTCCGAGTGGGTCAAGGAGATCAAAGTCTGTCGGGCGGGCGACGAAGGCTTCTAAAAATTTCAAGACCGCTACTCGCAGCTGTCGGACTGAGGCGAGGCGTAATATTCCCAGTCCGAGGCCTTTTCCATACCATTGCCCTCTAATATGGATCTATCTCAACGCATGTCGCCTGCTAGACTCCCGGCCCGGTATCTAACGATAATATTCACTTCTCACAACTCAGCGACAACGGTTTGGGGCAAGGCGTACCCTTTTCATGCATGATGCAGCAGCATAGCGAATCCTGCCATTTCGACGCTGTTGGCATACTTTAGTTTTGGCGTTCGGTACCATTATCAGCACGGCGTTTCCCAGGACAACACAAAGACATCAAAGACGTAGAGGATGGCGGGCGGACCTCTGAAGTTTGGCTCGTTAAGAGATGGATTGGGCAGGATATGGGCGGCGGTGTGGCGGGATTGCACTCGCTCGGGCAGGATCATTTGTCGTATTTGCGCTCGGTTTTACGGTTCTCATTTTCTTTTGCTCATGATGACTAGCACGCATGAATGTCTGTATGTGGAGCGTGCAGGGTGTGCCGCGCCTTAAGCGCATTTGGGAGGGGCACACGCTTTTTACGAGATTAGGTTTTCACACTGCGCCGATTTGCATCTGTGAGGTCTGCGTGCGGTGTCTGATATTCATTCGCTCCTAGACCTCGTTGTAACACTATTTTGTAACGGTAGACACGATGAGGATACCCAAAAGTTATGGAACAAGATTAGCATATACGACAGCGTTAGTCAGCCTGATCTGGGTGATGTGGTGAATACAGATTCTTGGCACGGCGAGCACCGGGCACCGCCTGGACAAAGGCAGGCATGCAGAGCGGTGAATTGTACACCCTGGCAAAGACGTGTTTCTTCGCAATTACAATCGCACACCGCCCTGCGCCCTGCTCTTCATCTACAGCTGCCCATGGTCTCTTTACACGACACCGGACAGCCCCATTCGCAACGCACGCGGCTTGGATAAGCTATGCACCCAAGCAATGCCCACGACGATTGGCGCACAGTTCCGCAAATGGACTCTCCTTCTGCTCGTCTGCAGCGGCACTCCAGCATTCGCGCAACCCGCGAATGAGACCACGCTCGCCGAGTCCAGCGCTCCCCCTTCTGCCACGGCGTCAAGTAGCCCATCCACGACTTCACCTGCCACGGTCTCCTCGCTGAAGTCGCCCGCCGCTTCCTCTTCCGAGTCGACATGTCCCTTTCGCACCATCAACTATATTACGCACACGCTGCCGCAACAATGTCTGAAGACGAGCTGGTCGGCGCCTACGCCCGCGGCGTCAACGGCGGGGTTAGGTGTGGAAGGAATACGATCACCCGCTCCTCTGGTGGCTATACCTGAGGTAGAAGAACGAGATGTAAATCATGGGGCAGAAGCGAAGCGGCAGAATGCTTCATTGTCGGCGGATGCACAACCAGAGGAGACGGCGACCGGCACCCCCAGCACGCAGCCAGAAGCTGAGCTTGAGGTGGATTCCCCCTTTGATAACGACAATTTCCTATCTTTTGAAGAGTGGAAGAAGAAGAATCTTGTCCGCGCGGGCCAATCCCCAGAGGGGGTCGGACAAGGACGAGCTGCTTCGTCCGAGGTGAGGGCACGACGGCGACCAGTCGATGTCAACGCCTTGGACTCGCTTGGAGACG
The DNA here is from genome assembly GCA_001599595.1 of Beverwykella pulmonaria. Classification (NCBI taxonomy): domain Eukaryota; kingdom Fungi; phylum Ascomycota; class Dothideomycetes; order Pleosporales; family Melanommataceae; genus Beverwykella; species Beverwykella pulmonaria. Next base: position 183,992 of record BCHH01000014.1, on the reverse strand, counting down.
AGGCGGAGATCGAGATAGACTTCAGCGGCTTTGGCAACGTCCCAAACGGAGAGGAAGGATCCAGCAGTCCTTCAGAAGATGGAAACGAAGTGCAGGGTACAAAAGCTGCCGGAGACAAAGACAATGCAGCCCCAAGCTCCTGGGCGCTGAGCAAAGATGCTGGAAAGACCTGCAAGGAACGGTTCAACTACGCCTCTTTCGACTGTGCAGCCACCGTGCTCAAGACAAACTCGAAAGCAAAGAGTTCCTCGTCCGTGCTCGTTGAACACAAGGACAGCTACATGCTGAACGAATGCTCCGCCCAGAACAAGTTCATCATCGTCGAACTGTGTGACGACATCCTCGTTGACACTATCGTTCTCGCAAACTATGAGTTCTTCTCTTCCATGTTCCGCCATTTCAGTGTGAGCGTCTCGGATCGATATCCAGTGAAGATGGATCGATGGCGAACCCTGGGGACTTTCGAGGCACGAAATTCACGAGACATCCAGCCATTCCTCGTCACAGAACCCCAAATATGGGCACGATATTTACGAATTGAGTTTCTTACGCATTATGGCAACGAATACTATTGCCCGTTGAGCTTGTTACGAGTACATGGAACGACTATGATGGAGCAGTTTAGACGTGAAGAGGAGGAGGCTAGGGGCGATGACGATTTTGCTGAGCCTATTGAGGCTGCTGAAGGGGAACCCGTCAAGACCGCTGTACCTTTGTCCAAAGACATCAATCAGATGCCTACTGATTACGTCCCCATTGAGCAGGGCAAAGATGCGGGCTCTGCACTACCGACCCACGCAGACGACACATCAGAATCTGGTGAGCCTGTAGAGTCTCCCAGCCATCGCACTGGCGTGGATTCGGAATATGGGACTTCTAAGCAAGTTCCCATGGATTCTGCGGAGGCGTCACCTCCAAGCAATATCGCGGCCGCATCGCTTGAAAGCGAAAGCGAAAGTGTGAAATCAAGCACATCGTCATCATCAACACCACCATCATCATCATCTTCGAAAAGCTCCAGTGAAACAAAGGAGACGAAGACCACACCGATTGGACACAGCAAAGGGACTGAGTCCCCTCCAGGGACGCATTCATCAGAAACAGCATCATCTCATAGTTCGGAAGCTGAAGTGAAGAAAGTCAATGCTACCGCTGCGTCTGGACAAAATGGCAAGGGCAGCGTTAAGCCTCTTGTCAGTGGGTCGGGGGGCGGCTCTTCGGGAAGCTCGCCCATCAAAGCCGCATCGAATTCCACCGCCAACGGTTCTCAGTCACGCAGTCCGTCAGGCACGCAGCCAAATCCTGCAGCACCAACAACCCAAGAATCATTTTTTAAATCTATACATAAACGCCTACAGCATTTGGAAGCCAATAGTACACTATCGCTCCAATATATCGAAGAGCAGTCTCGTATCCTTCGCGATGCCTTCATCAAAGTCGAGAAGAGGCAACTCTCTAAAACGGAAAAGTTTCTGGATCACCTGAACAGCACCGTCATGCAAGAGCTCAAGGCTTACAGAAGCCTATATGACCAAATGTGGCAGAGCACAATCATGGAACTCGAGAGCATGAAGGAGAGACAGAGGTCAGAGATTGGAGAGATTGGAACCAGGCTAAGTCTGGTTGCTGACGAACTCGTCTGGCAGAAGAGAATGGCTGTTGTGCAGTCCACTCTTCTGCTGCTTTGTCTTGGCCTCGTTCTCTTTGTTCGATCAGGAACACTGGGTGCTCAGTCCGATACTAGCATACCCCTCGCCCAACAAATCGGTCACAAATACTCGCAGTTCTTGGACTCCCCGCCTGGCACTCCTGCTATGTCTGGAAGTAGCCGGCGTAGACGCACATTCCGGAATATGTGGCGCAGCGACACGTCTGTTGGTCTCAGCGACGGAGCCAACCAACTGTCCGACGTGGAAACAGATGGCCACCGCAGCCCAACCATAGAGTACAGCCTACCTACACCAGAGACACCCAATGCTACCATGAGCCTAGGCCACGATCTCGCATCATCACCCGAGCAACCCAACGGCACAGACATGGCCGAGGACACAGACATTGGACTTCTCACGCCTACAGACGAGCAGGCTGAGTATAACCTCGGCGACCAAGCCAAGAGGGTGGAAGTCCTGGAAACTCAGTCTGGCCCGGCTACTCCCAACGGGACTCGAGATAGTAGACCGTCGTGGGAGGAGGTCGACCGGGCAGTTGATATGCTGAGGGCTGAAAAGCAGGGAAATGGAGCTCAGAGGGAGAGAAGGATGGGAAAAGAGAGGAGGAAGAGGAGGTCTCCGCTAAGGCGGGCAGAGAGCTATGATGGTCCGGATGACAGTCCTGGAGATGATGATGGGGAGGGGTTGTTTGTTGCTGGATGATGGGGGTTGATGCCCTTCGACGAGTGATCCAGAATTCGTTTCGCGGATATAGCAGGAGTCAGTGACTTGGACATGATACTTCCGCCCCTCGGTCTGGAACGGCTTGCCTCTTTTCGAATTTTCGCTTGGAGGTGGTATGGTGGAGTCTTTCGTAGTATTTCTGAGCATTACTACATGAGCATGTTGGCTTCTTCATGATTTCGATGCATCGCATTGGCGTTGGCGGTCTCACGTATCTCTAATTTCCGTGACATGCTTCACGAAAGCGGTCATTACTAGCACTTCCTTTGTGGATATTTAGTTTCTAGTCATTGACAAACACCTCAGACGTCTATTATGCAGTTTCATTGAGTATATGTAGTACAGTCTAACGGGGCATACCCGTGAGAATAAGTGCTTCCTGACATCAGCCTCCAGGGCTAACTTCATCTCTACCTCTAATTTTGTGAAGAACTTTGGGCTTCCATTACACGGCCCTCCATGAATAGGCGACTAGCGCTATCCGTGCGACTTCCATACATATTATTACATGTGTGAGAGGGCGGGTACTAAATCCTCGCTAACCCTCACGACAACTTAGACACTTCGCCAGTGCGTATACCTAAGTTACATCGCTATCCAGTATCCCCGGGGAAATAGCAACCTGATCCTGTTCTTGCGCTGCAAGTATGTAGACATGATGTTGATGACAGGCGCGGGTGGTCGGATGATCCATTTCAAGGACGATATAGTACGTAGCGCACGCTCTTTCATATAGAATAAGGGATTCGTTGTAGCGACGTCATTCCGCAAGGAGGTGAGCGAGGCACTACACGCTCGTCAATGTATCTGGATGCTCAGGCCCAAGCACCTTCTCCCTCCGCGCTAGCGTCTGCCTGTTTATCGATTCCGCCTCCTCGTACTTGCCTTGGCTGTCTAGCACTCCCGCCAAGTTGCTCATGCTCATCAGCGTGTCTGGATGCTCAAGCCCAAGCACCTTCTCCCTCCGCGCCAG
>BCHH01000014.1:9586-179920 GCA_001599595.1 Beverwykella pulmonaria | reverse complement strand
CTCCGCGCCAGCGTCTGCCTGTTCATTGATTCCGCCTCCTCGTACTTGCCTTGGCGCCCCAGCACGAGCGCCAAGTTGCTCATGCTCGTCAGCGTGGATGGATGCTCAGGCCCAAGCACCTTCTCCGTCCGCGCCAGCGTCTGCCTGTTTATTGATTCCGCCTCCTCATACTTGCCTTGGCCGTCAAGTGCTACTGCCACTTCATTCATACTTGCAAGTGTCCAGTGATGCCCTTCTCCTAATATCTTTTCCCTCAATGATAATACGCGTTGGTGCGTTGTCTCTGCTGCTAAATATTGCCCAAGGCTTGCTTGACACTTTCCCACCCGATTTAGAAGCGAAGCCCTTGCTGTCTCGTCCACTGTGTTGTGAAGTCCAGCCACATACATTGCGTGCGGGAGATACATCGTCCATATTTCCATCCTCTCATAACCGCCGTGCGGTACTAGCTCCTCAAGCCGGGCCACTGCCCTGCCCGCCCAAGTCACCCGCTCATCGTGGCTGTTCAGCCACCAGATAGACGCCATGTGGACTAGCTGGTGCATATTGAATAACCTCTCTCTATCTAGCCCGTTTACCGTCCGTTGGCGCTCTGTGACAAATGCGTATCCTGTTAGGGTTCCAAGCGCTTTCACTTGCTGCACCAAGGAGCCTCCAGGAGGTAATAGCGACTGGGGAATGTCGATACAATCAATGCACGCCATAAATGAAAGATACTCCGCAGCAAGCCAGTCTTGCCTACGTATCTGATCGAAGGAGATATGCCACGTCTTTGCAATTGTGTTATCCATCTCTCGGTATCTGCTAGGGTCTTCAAAACGCTCGCTAAGGAGCTCGATCTCCGTGCCAGTATGCCGGAACAATGATATATACTCAGTTACTGATATATCGTTATTGTTGATGAAAGCGGCTGCCTGCACAATGGCAAGCGGTAGATATGTAAGTATCTCTAGCAATTCGTCAACAGCCATTTCGTCATTAAGCAATGCTTGCTTCGTTAACCGTCGTGCTAGCAGCTGCCTAGCTTCAGCTGTACTCATATCATTCAGCTTCAAAACACTACTCTGCGTTAAATCCCCGGCCGTCTTCCTACTACGAGTGGTGAAGAGGATGCTGCCTCTATTGGTGTGCGGGAGGCAGTCACTTAGTCGAGCCGACATCGGGTCGTCATTTGCGGTACCTAACAGAACTCCAGGGTCATCGGCATTATCGACAATCATCAGCCAGTCGCCCAAGCTTCCTGAGCTCAGTGTCTCGCTAACAAGCTTCCTAATGTCTGCGTTGTCATCGGCGATCCCTGGTATATGGAGGCGGATACCAATCTCTCGATAGGCAAGTTCAAAGACCTCTTGGCTGATGGCAGGCACCCAGAAGACCAGACATTTAGCATGCCTCGCCAGCACGCGATATGCAAACTCAAGGGCAAGTGCTGACTTCCCGCAACCTCCCAATCCATATAATGTCATGCGTCGGTGGGTATTGGGGAAAAGGAAGTATTGTTCAAGAGATCGAAGCTGGTCTTCTCGTCCGACGAATAGTTCGTTTCTTGGAAAAGGCAACAACGAAGACGCTATATATCGTTAGTGGTATTCATGTAGAGAATGCTCCTTTGTCAGAACTAGGACGCACCAGACAAGTCATGCAGCGTTTCCGCCCCCCGCCCTTCCTGCCGCTTCTGTATCTCCTCTCTCAGCCGTAAGGTCGCGTACGCTTCTCCTTCTCCATATATAAGCGATAAGAACACCCCGAAAATTCCTAGCAAACAGTACACTTTGTCCTCCTTCAACGTTGTTGTGCGTTTGGCCGCCCAGCTCATTCGCTCCTCAACACTGAACTCGGAGAGACTTTGTCCTCTTAACCCTCTGATCGGAACCTTGGTGATCTCATGGATTTCCTGTTCCAACGATATTCTGCTACCCAGCCGCTTGCCCTCCTTAGAGAAGAAATCGACGCTCGCCGGCGCTAGCAGCTCTTGTAACGTCCAGCCTCGCGTGAACCATCGGCTCCTTCGAAAAGCTTCTTTCCACGTTATCCAGAAGGCCTCAGTATCAGCAACCTCGTCCGGCATAACGACATCCGATAGGTACACATAGCACCTGGATGCACGCTGGTACCAGCGGAACATAGAGTTGATAGCTGTGCTAAGCTCATCGCTGGTAGACTTGTCGATGCAGCAGGTGTCGACCCAGAAGTACTCTAGGCCATCCTTGACAGCTTGTTCACCACAGAAGCGGATTTTGGCGTAGCCAGTCTTGTCCTTGCCTGTACCGGCCACAAACTCATTGTATGTGACTTCTTGACCCTCGGTCCAGGTGTGCGATAAGATGGCATACGGAGGGGGGTCATCGTCGTTGAAGGAAATCAGCTGGAAGCCGCCGCCCGGTAAGCGCTTCAAGAGTCGCATCGTGGCGCCAGCATGTTCTCCCTAAGTACAAAGGGTTATTTAAGGTCGATCGCAATGCAAGCGTGGAAAGGAAGGAAGCACGGTGTAGCAGCACATGTTTCTCAACCAGCTCATGTTCCGTGCACCCACGGAACACATCGAGCAGACTGCAAGCTGGCAGCCAATGAGCACTTGGGGCTATGTGGTTGGTGGCTCAGGCTGTCACGTGCACCAGCGAAGACGGCTATCAGAAACTTGAAATGATCTGTAAAGTGGTAGAATTCTATGTGTTCATACTACTGCATGCTATCTTACTTAATGTTATACGTCTATACTCTACACTCATCTATTTAGCTTTTCCATACAAGCGGTAAATCGCTTGTGAACCCCGCTTGATGTGGCCATGGGTCACCACTGAAGCGCAAAGAACGCAGCTATTTGAATACTGTGCTCGGGATATGATATCCATATGTCTATCTACAGTTCTGCAAGTTTTGTTTATATGCACGAACTCTCCAGCGGATCCGAGGCTGTCCGGAGTGGCGCCATTGTGTATGTTGACAGCAAATTGTGGTATTACAGGCTGAGCAAGAACATTTTACAGATAATGGGAAGTACAGGCAGAGCTTACGATGCAAGGTTTCTATTCCGAGAGCATCTGCACTTCTCGACTGTTGTTGACGTTGTTATAGTGGAAAGCACCGCTGGGTTCTCGCCACGCAGCACAGGGAGGGACGTTGGAATTGAGAGAATTGAGCACCTCGGTGCAGGTCTGGTATAATTATCACATCTAGGCAGCGATCGAATGACAATACGAAAACATCATGCCATGACCAACTGATGCAAAACGATCCCGCGGGAGTCTTGGTGAATCTGCCAAGCAAGGGTCTTCTCAACCCGCGAACCTCGGCAAAATTTCGACAATGCGGTAGGGAGCTGCGGGGAGCTTAGCTCTTAATCCTAACGCCGAAGCTCTCCTCAAAACTCGCCATGTCCGAGTCGCCTCCTCCCATCTTCAATTACCCCAGATTTCCTCCATAGTCCTTCTCCGCTTATACCGTTGTTTCAACACTTTCTTCACAGCGCAGAGAATATGTCGGACTTACTTGTGAATAGCCACAATGGCCATATCTCGGCGTCGAAGCGGATCCCAGCCATAGCGAGACCGTTTGTCAGCGAGAGGGCGCTGAAGACGTTGGATATTGTACGTTTTGCCTTCCCGGTCTCCTTGCAAGCCCAGCGAAGAATGGACAATGGGCTAATGAGAGTGACAGGTGGAGAAGTTCGTCGAAGAAGAATGCATCCCCGCCGATGCCGTGTACGTCCGCCAGATTGGCGAAACCACAGAGGAGCGCTTCTCGGCACATCCCCAGATCATCGAAGAGCTCAAGGAGAAGGCGAAGAAGTTGGGGCTGTGGAATATGTTCCTGCCCAAGGCGCACTTCACCGAGGGCGCGGGGTTCAGCAATTTGGAGTACGGGTTGATGGCTGAGTACTTGGGCAAGTCGAGGACTGCTAGTGAGGTATGTCGTTACGTTCCTATGCTTCCTGTGGGTTGTTGCGAATGTGTGCTAATCAGAGTATAGGCTACCAACTGCGCTGCCCCTGATACGGGGAACATGGAGGTCATCGCCAAGTATGGCAGCGACTTTCAGAAGAGGAAATGGTTGGATCCGCTGCTGGATGGCAAGATTCGGTCTGCGTTCTTGATGACGGAGCCCCAGGTTGCGTCGAGTGATGCGACCAACATCGAGATGACCATCAAGCGTAGCGGCAATGATTACGTTCTCAACGGATCGGTACGTTATTCTCAATCCAACCCTTACCTACCCTATATATTCCTTGGTCTCCAAAAAGCTTCATACTCACCCTCTGTCTAGAAATGGTGGTCATCCGGCATTGGCGACCCCCGCTGCGAAGTCTTCATCGTGCTCGGCAAGACTGACCCCGGCAACCCAGACAAATACAAGCAGCAATCCGTCATCCTCGTCCCGCATAATGTTCCTGGTATTACCATCCACCGCATGCTCTCGGTCTTCGGCTACGACGATGCGCCCCATGGCCACGGCCACGTTAGCTTCAACAATGTGCGCGTCCCCGCCGAAAACATGGTTCTGGGTGAGGGCCGCGGCTTCGAGATCATCCAGGGCCGTCTCGGCCCCGGCCGCATCCACCACGCCATGCGAAGCATTGGCGCCGCTGAGAAAGCCCTCGAGTGGTTCTTGGCCCGCATCAACGATGAGAATAAGAAGCCCTTTGGCGAAATGCTGCACAAGCACGGTGTCATGCTCGAGCGCGTAGCACGCTCACGTATTGAAATTGACGCCGGGCGTCTTGCCGTTCTAAACGCAGCCATTACCATCGACGAGCTCAACGCCAAGGGCGCGCTGAAGGAAATCGCAGAAGTCAAGGTCCTCGTGCCAGCCTTGAACTTGAAGGTCATAGACTGGGCTATCCAAGCCTACGGTGGTGCGGGCGTGAGCCAGGACACTCCTCTCGCCAGCATGTACGCCTCGGGCAGGACGATGAGAATCGTGGATGGGCCAGATGAGGTGCATCTGCTGCAGTTGGGCCGCAATGAGAACAAGAGGGGACCGGCGCACAAGAGGAGGATCGAGGCGCAGACGAAGAAGGGGTTGTTGCTTTGCAAGCAGTACGGCATTGCGGCGAGGGATCCGCTGCATCTGAATAGGAAGAGTGGAGAGGCGAGTAAGTTGTAAGGGTGCGGTGAAGCAGATTGGTGGCGGGTAGGAATTTGATATAGCCTTTATTGGTAGATAAAATGCACTATCTTCACGAGAAACATAGTCAGCACTATGCTTATAGCGTAGTTGGAGCATAATGCCGAGGTGGCGAAGGCGAAGACGAACGCATGGTCCATGCGGCCAAGCTGTGGTTGCCAGGATATTAATGCAAGTAGCACGCCATTGGCAACGACACCTCTTGCGCTTCAACAACACCATGTCTCCTCAGAGTCGGGGCAGCGCAGTACCTCCGGGCTTCCAGTCCAAATCTACGCCCAACTTACCCACATTGCGATCTCTGGAGACCTCTATACGCGACCTGCCCCTTCCTGAGTCAAGCACCTCTCGGAGCCCGCTCTCTCCAGTCCCCCACACGTCCCCGTCCGAAGTAGCATCAGTAGAAGACAACCTCCAGGATGAAGACCAGGACCCGTTCACCCTCCATCCGTCAGATGGCTCCGAATCGGACGACTCAGACGAGATGCTGCCCGCCTCTCGCCCTCTATACACATCGCGATCGCAAACCCACCTCCCTCCGCACACAGCCAGCACCCTCTTCCCTCCCTTCTACAACAGACCGCCCACGCCACTCCCGCCGTCTCCTTCGCTGACCTCGCTTCTCCGCCCCACATTCAGCGCCACGACGTCGCGCCCCACGACGCCCGACTCGTCCGACATGGAACCCCCCTCCGGGACTACGAACGGAACTAGCACGCCCACAAACCTGGCCAGCATAACCAAATCCGCACGGCATGCGCCGATGGTGCCGCGGGCCTCGCCGAAAGTGCCTACGTATGAGTACTACGGCTTCGCATTATATTTGGCCAGCTCTGCGGCGTTTCTCATGTACGTTCTGTGGGCGTATGTGCCGTCGCCGATGCTGCACCAGATGGGCATTCATTATTATCCGAATAGGTGGTGGGCGCTTGCCGTGCCGTGTTGGCTGGTGGTGCTGGTGTTGTATATCTATGTTGCTCTCGCGAGCTACAACACGGATTATCTGACGCTGCCCATGAGCAGTTGTGAGAATTTAGTGGATGAGTGTGGGCAGGTTGCTGTTGTGGATCGGCGGACGGGGAAGATTGTGCGGGACAGGGTGGTGGGGACAGGGAAGGCGATGGGTGGGAGTGGAAAGGGTGGTGCTGGAGTGGGTAGAGGGTGTGGGATTGAGGCTTATCAGTATGGCGCGGATGACGAGGTGGATTGGAAGAGGCTGTGGAGCACGGGCACGGATGCGGTTATGGATGTGCCTATTGGAGGTGAGTGAGGTTGTGCTGATCGTTGTGCTGTAATGTGCTAATTGTATTGTGTATAGGGGTGTGCGAGATCTTGTACGGATTAGGGCGCGATAGGGAGGGATGAATAGTAGACAGACCAGCTCCTGTAGTAACTGGCGAGAAATTTGAACCCAGCCCCACGCAGCTGTCCTGAACGAATGGTATTCTCACCACTAACAGCGATATGCAACTGCAACACAATACGATTCCTACGAGTACGACCTTCCGCATATGCTCGCTCTCCATTCCCCCATTCTAGGCAGCTACGGCCGCATGCCGTCATAGGTAGCGTAACAGTCTGAGTCACATTCGCCCCTGGCCCTGCCGAGCATCGATCTTTCTTTCTCCCAATGGCCCCAAAGCTCATCCTAATCACCACCACACTCTGCATCGCGAGTAAGCGACGCAAACACACCTTCTACAACCACAGCTACACTAGTGCAGCTGCGCTTTGTCGCATTCCCTCTGTCCTCCGTCTCCATCACTACCGTGCTCTTTGGCTCTAAGGGTAAAGGTATTCGCTCAACCATTTTCGATTATGAGCAACCCTAACCTCCACGAAAACGCCATCGGGGCGGGGCTCAATAGAAGCCGTCGCCACATCATATCAACCTTGGAGAAAATTGGTATTCATGGATATCCAAATTCGCAAGAGGACATCGCTCTCTTCGAAGCATCTCATGGTAACGGAGTTCCTATAATCTGTCTATCCAGCTGACCAAGTGTAGACGTAAGGGTTTTGGTGATTCGTCTCTTCAATACCCTCCAAGGGCTCCCAGCAGCCGAACATTTTTGCTCTAGAACAGGGCGCGGAACCCTCCGCTTAGACATTATGACCTTCGTGGGCGCAATGAGTTTCGGCGCCGCCTTTGATTATAAATCTGTCTTTCCACTCTTCCAACATATATTGGACCAAGCGCCTGATCAAAAGATCTGGAATGCAGTAATTGCTGTTACAGTGAAGCCCACGATGCCGCTGCCGAAGACTCCACCTAGCTCGCTTTTCCTTGACGCTCTGTTCAAGTCCACGTCCTCCTCCCAGCAAGCCAGCGAACAGACACACGAGCGCATACGTGAAGAAATCAATGGGTGTGTATACAAGGATACGGGAGGCTTCTATGAGAAATACTTCAAAGGGAAAGAGTGGTCAGCTGAGGCGGAACGCATCACTAAAATGGCAAATCCTCAAGTGAAAGGTGGGCGTTGGACGGAATATCCAGCAGTCTTATCTAAACACAATTTTATAGAGTGGTTTAGGGAGTTTCAGGTCAAATTCCTCTATGGAGGACATGGGAAGTTCTGTACATCTAAGGATCAACTACTGCCTGGCTCTAACTACAAGCGCAAGCCAGATCTCTTCCTGGCTCCTCCAAGTGCCCCTAAAAATAACAAGTACCGCTGGGAGGACATACGTGTGATTGGAGAGCTCAAACAGAGCGAAGGGAGTAATAAATACGCGGAAGAAATACTCAAATTTAGTGGACTTGCTCAAGAAGTATTTGCTGCGCAACCTACTAGGCGATTCCTTCATGGCTTTATTATTCGTGGATCCTCTATGGAGCTTTGGGTGTTTGATAGATCAGGGCTATACAGCAGCAAGGAATTTGACATTCACAAGGACCCGCGTCAATTCATCAAGATTATGTTCGGCTACACAAGGATGGGTGACAAAGAGCTGGGTGTGAACACATATATCAAAGAAGACGAAAACGGCAACTATATTGTGTTGGATAATGAGGAGAAAGAGCACCTCTATCTAGAAGACAGACCGATCGCATTTCAGCAGGCCATTGTGTGTAGAGGGACCACCTGCTATCGTGCAAAGAAGCACAAGTCTAAGCGTTGGGAGTATGTTGTCAAATTCGCATGGCGACCAGACAAGAGGCGAGCTGAAGGAGAACTCTTGAAGTTGGCAAAAGAAAGGAATGTATGGGGTGTGGCAAAGTTAATCAGTCACCAGGATCTGGAGACAATAGCTGATATGAGGAGGGAGCTAGAATTCAGGAAGCCCCAAAAGTTCAGACTGGTCAAGCGAGACTCCACCCAGAGCAGCATGTTGTCGTTCAGCCTAAGAAGCAGTCTGACTCCTCTTGGCATATCGTCTGGACAGAAGCGAAAGATGGCGGAAGACGGAGTGATAGCGACTCCACCAAAGCGTTCCAAATTAGGATGCCGCGGACAATCAAATGCCGCAGATCTAGCCACTGCACAGGTGGGTGGTGCTGGTTTCAACATATGTGCAGGCGAGAATCCCAAAGCAAACAGTATCACAGCTCCACTAGATCAGGACGATGGATCGTTCGAGAGTCGGATATTCTCTTGCTTAGTGATCTCCCCTCCAGGGCGACTTCTCCGCGAGTTCACCTCCGTCCAGGAGCTTCTTGAGGCATGTCGCGACTGTGTCCAAGCGCACAGATCCCTGTACAAGGACGGAAAGATACTCCATCGCGACATCTCGGAGAACAATATCATTATCACAGACGCACAGCAAGAAGGAGACCCGAAAGGGATGCTCATCGACTTGGATTTGGGCAAGGAGCTTGATGGTGTGCCGACAGAGGCGAAACATCGAACTGGCACCATGCATTTCATGGCGATTGAGGTCCTTGAAGGCAAGCCGCATACCTACCGTCATGACCTAGAGTCATTTTTTTATGTGTTCCTATGGGTTATTGTTCGGGGCCGAAATAGGACGATGCATGAGACAAGCCGACTTCGGTGTTGGTGCCGCGGAGGCTATGCTCAGATAGCAGAAATAAAGAGAGGGCAAATGGACAAGAGAGTATTCACAAAAATCCTTCTTGAGTTCCCGCAAGAGTTTGAGGGCGTCAAGGAGCTAGCTAAAGAACTCCGGGAAGCACTCTTTCCTTATCGGGAAGGCCTCTTCACTGGTACTTATCATGACGAGGACAATCTGTACCAGCCAATTATCAAGGCTTTCGAGCGAGCGATTGCTCGATATTGAAGAATGGGGTTCGAGGGGGAGGGGTAGTACTGAGCATGTATTTAAGAAATAATCTAATTCCTTTCGGCAAGCACCCTATGCTGTAGGTACACGCCTCTGGATACTGTCGTGATGTGACGAAGTTGGTTGTAAGGATTCTACAGAGCTACCGAAGAAATATCTATAGTCTTACCCAGCACGCCAGGAGCCTGCCAAGATAGTGAAAGCAAACGTATAAGTGAGTCACATGAGCAAGCATAGAAGTGAGTCGCATGTGTGATCCACAGGTCGACAGATACCTTCGCGTCTTGGAGTTTGTGCTGTTATCGGGGCTTCGGGGCCACCTTGCAGCAGAATTAAATAAACGAGCAACTGAAATGCAGATAAAAGAATGTCCGAGATGCGAATGGCTTGTTTTGCAGTAACAAGGGGGCCAGGTAGTCGTGGTCATATACTCATGGTGGAAATCGCCCAATGAGGGTATAGAGGGTATACAGCCAATGACAACCAATATGCCTTCGCGGCCGAAATTTTGCGAACACCCCTATTTGCATTGTTAGAGGTAGAAAATGAGATGTAATCGTTGTAATAGAGCCTCATCCATGGTAGTTGTTATCCCCATCGTGAGCTTTTACCTAGAGAATCTGATGCTTGTTCATCTCGTGTTCCCTCGCGATACATCGTCCTCGTGACAGCATGAACTATCTTTTCTGCTAGCATCTTACACTTCTATAGATGCTAAGGATGCATTACCTAAGTATCCTCACACATTGCGCGTTGTTGCACAATCTTGAAATACACTAGATCCGTAGGCTCAGCCCTCCCCTTAGGAGCCTCTCCTCATACTGCTGTTACGCGCTTCTGCTTGTAGGAACGTGCTCTAGCAGCACTACACGCCTTATTAGTGAAGACAAATATAGCGCCCTTGTTAAGCTAGAACAGGCACTAGTTGACGTACTCCATGTAGAGGGTTTGGAGGGATTGTGAGAGAGGCAGTTTGAAGCTCTCTACGTGGCGCCTAAGAGGAGGTTAGCTGCTAGGATAAGGGTGTGTTCTGCAGATGCAAATCTATTGTGTGCTAGTAAGGTTCTCGCATAGTGTATAATTGATAATCGCCTCCTTTTAGGTCTCCTTCTGGTACCACCAGCACGCGCCCTGTATTATTACTGACTCCTCTAGGAACTTCTGCACCTTAATTGCCGCCTTGCCAGCTGCCTTCCTGTTATTCTATAAACCTGTATAGTCTAGCAGATCAAGAATATCCTCATTGCCAACTAAGTCAACTGCGCGCCGCACAATCAAGCTAGCAGTAGATTTCTTGACGCTAATACCGGTAGCAGACTTAATATCATCAAAATTGCAATAACAGCAGCGCGTAAAACATTAGCATGAGAACAATTTTACAATATCAATAACGTAAAAAACAAAGGTGTACGCAAAATTTTGGCTGCGAAGCATATTGGCTGTATACGCTGTTTTGCCACCTGTGGAAACTCCTAATGATTACTATACCCTCATTGGGCGACTATAAAGCGATTTCCGCCATGAATACAAAGCACCACTCATACAAACTTCGGCAGGCGCCAGTCGGAATCAGGGAGCTACCCCGCCAAGGGCGCCGGGATGCCCGCCATCCATTGGACTTTCCCTCCACTCATTCGCACTTCGGCAGGCGCCAGTCAGAATCGGGAAGCTCCCCCACCAAGATTGCCAGGATGCCCGCCATTCATTGGACTCGCCGTGAAAAAGTCCATTATCAACAAGTAGCGTCAAGCTCAGCACAGCTACTGCTATCTCCGTGGAGCATCTCAGATCCCTACAAGATCGTATAAGATAGAGGACCCGTCCGGCATTTGCTCGTGCTTCTCCTTTAGGCCACTCACTGTTCTGTTTCTCCAATTGCACATAGAGCAGGCTCTTTGGATCCTCCAAGATGCAATTCACCGCCGCCCTCTCCGTTGTTTCCATGCTCGTCTCTGCTGAGGCTGCTGAGACCATCCTTGGAGTGTACATGTTCCATCGCCATGGCGACCGAACACCAAAGTCGCTCGCCCCTACGAACTTGACGACCCTCGGCTACGACCAAGTGTATGCTTCCGGTCAGTACTATCGCTCGCGGTACCTGACCGGCTCAGCCAAGATCCGCGGCATCAACGAGGACCTGGTCAAGCTATCCCAAATCTCTGTCACTGCGCCCGTCGACAATGTGCTTCAGAACTCGGCCACGGGCTTCCTGCAAGGACTGTACCCCCCTGTGGGGCGGTCTGTCCAGCCTTTGGCGAATGGTAGCACCGTGCAGGCGCCAATGGACGGGTATCAGCTGATTCCTGTGAACACACTGGCGACGGGTGGAGGGAGTGAGGATGCGGGTTGGCTGCAGGATGCTTCAGCGTGCTATAATGCAAAGATCAGCTCGAACAACTACTTCACCAGCGCTGAATACACAAATCTCTTGAGCAGCACTAAGGACTTCTATGCTTCGTTGGTTCCCGTTGTCAATGGGACGTTCAGTGAAAAAGATGTGACCTTCAAGAACGCCTATGTTGGTGAGTACCAGCTACCCCGAATGTGCTGTTTGGCAATGAGCTTACGCAAAGTTCAGTCTACGACCTGATTAATGTCGCCGAAATCCATAACACATCCATTCCTTCATCAGATGTTCTGACCAACGCCACCCTCTTCCAGACGCGCACCCTAGCCGATGCCCATGAATGGGGCCTCGCGTACAACGAGACGGACCAAATGCGCTCCATGCCCGGCATGCAACTCGCGGGCGAGATCCTAAAGTACATGAACAGCACCATCACTGCGGGCCAGGCCGGCTCAAGCGCCAACAAGTTCGGCATCCAATTCGGAGCCTACGCTACCTTCTTCTCCTTCGTCGGACTGACGAGCTTGTACAAGGCGAACGCGGATTTCATGGGCGTGCCGGACTACGCTAGCTCCATGGCGCTGGAGCTCTTCACCGAGGTAGACCTGTCAAGCGGATACCCAAGCAACAACGACCTACAAGTGCGCTTACTGTTCCACAACGGCACGGCGTCCAACGCCAGCGAGCCCAGCGTCTACCCGCTCTTCGGCGGGAGTGCAAACGCCGTCTCCTGGACCGACTTCTCCAACGGGCTGAGCAAGTTCGCCGTCAGCTCGACGCAGGAGTGGTGCACCAAATGCGGCAACTCGACCGGAACATGTGCTGCGTATGCCACCGGAAACAGCAACAACACAGCCAGCACACAAAACAGCAATAGTGGACACCACATGTCGGCCGCTATTGGGGGTGTAATTGGTGCGTTTGTTACATTGGCAGTGATCCTGGGGAGCGTGTTAGCGGTAATGCTGCTCGGTGGGTTTAGACTAGTCAGCAAGAAGACGTTGGCTGGACGGGGAGCTTCTGAGACAGTAGCTGTGAAGGCTTGAGCGCTACTATGGAGACGATCGATGTAGGCATCGTTGAAATTGGAAGACACGAAGTATGAACAACTGGAGGGAGAAGAGATACAGGATTGTCACGTCACCTTATATCGCATATAATACTACTGTATAACAAATGAATGAATGAATGGATAAATGCGAATGCGAATCATACAGCAGCGCTTTTGCTCGCGCAGAGGAACTCGAATGTATATGAAGCTGGTGCGTCAATTCGAAGAAGAGCACTCATCACATAAACACTTTTGCATTCGTCGATTAGTAGTCTGTGTGCTCTGTTTCATACTCTCTATTCTATTGTAGCTGACGGTTAGATGTATTGTTTATTCAGGACGAAAGATAGCACAGGCACGTGTGTCAACGCACATTTTCTTCATCTCGCGTCACGTAGGGCTTGGCTACCAACACAGATGAAGATACAGCACCAGCGCTCAAAATTGTGCTACATGTATATATATCTAACAAAAACCACTCTTCTAACATGCACCTTTCCATCCTAAATCTAATACATAAACTCGCTAATCTCCAACAAATCCGCATCCAGCCCCCTCCTCGCGGCCACACCCACATCCCTCCTCTCACTCAGCAGACTCTCCCCCCAACAAAGCTCGACTAGCCTCTTCACCCCGTCGACCCCAAACCTGTCCCCCGGAACCCCAAAACCCTTCCCGTGCTCCTTCGCCCTCTTGATGATTTCCTTCGGGCCTGCGGTGAACATGTCGAAGAAGAGCGCTGAATAGGGCAACGAGGCGCCGTCTTCGATGTTCTTCAAGTTTTGCTGTAGGACGAGGATGTTGAGCTGCATGAGCGCGCAGCCGTTGGCGTTTAAGCTGGTGATGCGGGTGGAGAGGAGGAGGAGGTACGCATCCATGAGAGGCGAGAGACCAGTGGTGATGAGCGGATATAGCGAGATGGGGATGGAGGTCGAGACTAGCGTGTCGAAGACGACGAGCGCCGAGTTGAGGGATATGATGGAGGGGTCTGGGTCGTTGAGGAGGGTGTCGAGCGTGTAGGTCGTGGCCACGGATGTGGAGAGGGAATAGAGGATTTGTGTCCTGATGGAGAGGTGCAGGGTTTTTAGGGCAGTGAGGGAGAGCGTGTTGTAGGTGGAGACTACGGTGTCGAATTCGCTGAGTGGGATTAGTAGAGGTAACTTTATAGATAGAGGGAGAGTCTTACGCTGCGGTTTCTGTATTCAGAGGGAGGTAGACTGCCACACCTTCTGTTCGTGGTTCGGCAGATGTGAGAAGTGTCCAGCGTCTGTTGTGGCGATGGTTCCCTGGCTCGTGGCGCGAGGAGTCGGTCGCACGGTCGCTGATGTAGCGCAGTTGTGCAACTTTGGTTGAGAGCCATTTCATGCTGGTGTATAGCATGCACAGTCCTGTGAGGGACTTTTTGTCTCGGATGAGATCTCCCTCGTCGAGCGCATCTTTCTCCACCTCGGCAATTAGCAGCGTTATCTCCTTTTCCAAAAGCTCTGCGGCTTTTTCAGAGTCTGACTGGAAGAGCGAGGACACGACTCCTTCAATTTCGCCGGATTCTGCAAAGGCGGCGGCGGCTTTTAAGCGGCGGCCACTGGCCTTGGCTTGACTTCGACTGAGTAGGGCTTTGCACCAGCCGTTGCATTTTTCGGCGTAGATCGTCATTTGAGTTATTATGAGTTGGCTGAATGCTTGGTCGTGAGGAAGATTGTCAAGCATCTTGCAGAAGGCGGTGATAAGAGTGAAGAACTTTGCGGTTCCCTGGGAAAATTAGTTACAGATATATGAACGCTGTAATAGCGTGCTTACTTTGAAAATCGGCTTTTTAGAATGCTGTGCCCAGTGTGGCTCTTGCTGGAAAGCATCGAGCTCGATGAATGTTTGAGCACATAGCTCAGCGAGTGTTTCTTCCAATTGAGGATGGAAAACGTTCTTCAAGAAGTCGTCCAAGAACGATGTGAGTGTGCTCATGACGATATCTGAGCCTGTAGGTACAACCTCCTTCAGCCTGTTCAGGAAATCGAGAGAAGGTGGTAAGAGAATGCCCATATTAAAGACACTTGGTTCAACGAGCAACTTGTGCCCGGTTGCGCTCCCATCAAGATTAGTACTGTTGTTCGCAGACAAATCTTCCGGTCTTTTCGCGTCAGAGACTAGACCTGGCACCGATGATTTTAGAATAAACTCAAGATCTTCTCTCTCTGTAGTGAGTTCTGATGACTTGGTGTCCATGTCGGTGAGCTTGAACATGCGCTTATTCCTGTCTCGGGGAAGACGTGAGAATACACTTCCACTGGATGTTTGACCTGGCCCGCCTCTGTAAGCGAGATCGCCGTCCGTAGCAAGGTAATCATGGAGTAAAGAGCGAATCTAGACATGTGAGTCATTTCGGTACTGCAAACAAGTTTAGGCGCACCCACCTCGCTTTGATATAATTTCCACAGTTCCTTAAACCCGCGCGTCAGTGTTGCGCTGGATGAGTCCCGGATGCCATCCCGGCGAATAATACCTGCAACAACATCATGCACAGCTCGATGGCTTTCAGCAATGGCCTCAAACCGGGCATAAAGGGTCCAAAGCAAATCGTTGAGCAGCCGCGTGCGGAGATCGTCGGTGTCAAGGCCTGTGTTAGACTTGGGACCTTTCTGAGATGCGTATGCCCTCAGTATGCTGGGGTGTCTTTGGGCTACTTCGTTGTTGGATTTTTCGACGACTTTGAAGAGTTCGACTGGTAACCGCTGCTCTATAGTGTCCATGGCAATGTCAAGGCGACCCATTTTGTTGAGTGATTCAACTACAAGCTGCATGTATTGAAATGTATCCGCTTCCGGATTCCGAGGCGAATCGTCGGTCATCTACAGTGAATGAGCATGACGTGAGGTTAATGTGTAAAATAAGACGTACCATTTCTGATGTATCTAGCCCATCCAAGAAGTGATATAGCAACCTCCCTCTGATATCAGTCTGAGCGCGTTCTGACAGATCACCTTTTGATTGATTCTGGGCATACACCTTCCACCTATCCTCGCAGTAGGGAGATTTTAGGTAGAGATGATTGTGTAATTCCTCAATCAAAATATCCGTAAGTGAATGTTCTTGATTGCTAAGATAGATGCGCAAATCGCTGAGGGCGCCAATATTCTCCATTTCCGACTTCCGTATCATCCGCAAGGCGTCCTGGAGAATGTCGACCGCGGTGAGGAACCGCTTCTCTGAGATGCGGGCTTCCAGTTTATCAGGCACAAGTTGCAATTGTTCAATGGCGTTAAGCATTTGGATCATCTCGTCGTAGCTTTGAGACGTCGTGGCGAATTCCTTGAGCTCGGGTTTGGTCGTTGACAGATGGACTTTGGCCTGGGTGAGACCATCCTTTAGATTTCTGACACGGTGTTGTGATTGTTGGAGACTTGATTGAATCTTGTGAAATGTACCAATAGAGCTATTGAAGCCCTGGTGATGCTCTGCGTCTCCTTGTCAGCGGTCGTGGGCGATGTGGAGCTTTAAGAGAACAGCTTACCATTTACAATAGCCTTCAGAGCCTGCTGAAGTTCCTGGTGTGTTCTTTGAAATCGATCATTATCATTCGCAAGCCCCAGTGAGCTAGAGTCCATAAGCTTCAGCGCTATTTCGATCGGAACGCATTTATCATTGGTCATGAAGTCCCAATTCTGCCGTATAAATGCCAGGATTTGTTCCATCTTGTCGCTCCCTGCGCCATAGTGACCAGCGCCAGCGCCAGCCTGCCGTTCACCGCTCCGTCGGCGCGCTGATGTGCGCTCAAGACTTGTAGGTCGGGTTACCTGCGGAGCTTCATCCTCGCCGTACTCTGCGGGCGAGAAGCCCCCGTAACCGCCCGGTCGACGATCGCGGCGTCGTTCTGCACTGGGCCGTGGAGGGTAGTCGTCGTCTGCAGCAGCGCCATATTGTCCATATGATCCGCCTCCACCACCATTTCTAGTTCCGTTCGTATAGCCACCATTCGCTGCTCCTCGCATGGAGCCCGGAAGGCGCGACATGGCGCCCTCAGTCGTCGCGGAGGGAGATGGGTGATATCTAAGTGGGTTTCGAGCTCATATTGCACAACGGCGAGGTTTGCACATCATTACATGTGTTCACGGGTAGCTTAGCTGTTCACTAGTAGAGAGCTCGGTGGTTGCGGTGACGATCGGATTGGGATCAACATGTCTCCGACCCGTCGACTATATCGTTACCAAACTATACGTCCTAGCAAGACGGTACCTCTCCATTCAAGTACAAAGTAATGTCTTTGAGTACTCCTGTCTATCCGAATGTTTCAATTTCACTCCCGGCGTCCGAACTGCTCATTTCCATCGATTCAATAAAGTATACGCCAAGACTTTCATCCGAGGTTTTCCCGGCCGCTGCTTGGTCTGAGAGACTCTCCCCGACAAAGAATCACATCCAAAGAGGGCACCGACTACCCTCGCCCGTCCATTCCATCTCCTCGCGTTGGGATATGTTTCTTGACCACTTCCAGCTCACCGTCTCATAAACTCACCCATCCACTTCTTCGCGGCCTTGCTCGTCGCGGTTCTCCAACATGGCAATGGCACATGGCCGAGCGAACGGCGCAAATGGCTTGAATGGCGTGGGAACCTCCATTCCTCTAGCGCGATACTCCAAAGTCCCGCCGACTATCACGGTAGCTGTTGCCGAAGCTGAAGGTCCAATCGACGTGGAAATCGCCCTCGACGACGATATCCAGGATGACCCTACCGAGCTGTGCACACTGCTGGAGAACGAGCATAGCGCGAAGACAACGTGGATGACAGTCGCAATCGCATATGCAAAACACAAGAAACTCGATGTGGCGATAGAGGTTTTGACAAAGTCCAACGCCGTCTTCACAAGGGGACGCGCCGAGGATAGGCTCAGCATCTTGAACGGACTCTGTTGGCTATACCTCCTCAAGTGTCGCGAAGCCCCGCGCATGACAATAGGTATGCGCGATGAAATTTATCGTTGAAATTAATAAAGCTAAACATTTCTAGATGGCCAAACAAACCCCGAAATTCGCACGAAGGAATTCTACATCCAAGCAGCGACCAGCGTGCTGAACGATGCCTCCCGAATCAGCCCTTCGTATCCTCCACTCTTCCTCGCCCGCGGCGTCCTCTACCTTCTGCGCTCCTCCCTGCAGGCACCCTCGACCTCAGCCGGGACTAACCAGATGAGCACCGAGCGCATGGAGACCCTAAAACAGGCCGCCAAATGCTTTGAGGATGCACTACGGACATCGGGTGGGAAAAATCTCATGGCCAAAATGGGGAAAGCGAGGGTCAATTATTCTATGGGCAAATATGCAGACGCATTGAAGGCTTACCAGAATGTACTGGAGAGCTCGCCCGAGCTCATTGATCCGGATCCGCGCATTGGGATTGGTTGTTGCTTCTGGCAACTTGGATTTAAGGAGGAGGCAGCGTCAGCATGGCAGAGGTCTCTCGATCTCAATCCCAATTCAAAGATTGCTCTGGTCTTATTGGGGATATACAACTTTCATCTTACCGCCCAGCTTCCTCCATCTGATCCAGGCTTCCTCACCTTGGCTAAGAAGGCAATGAACCATATCATGCCTTCATTCAAAATAGACAACATGTACCCTCTTACATGCGCGACTCTTGGCAGCTGGTTCGTTGCTAGGAAAGACTTTGACAAGGTGGATGCTCTATCAAGACGCGCCATTGAGTTGACGGACGTCGGCGCTGTTGCTAGTGACGGCTGGTATCAGCTTGCGAGAAAGGAGCATCAGCAAGAGAATGTAATAAAAGCCATCGATTATTATACCAAGGCTGACCAGGCTCGTGGCGGCGACGATCGCGGATACATACCTGCCAAACTTGGATCGGCGCAGATGAGGGTCCTGATGCAGGACTTTGACGGCGCCAAGTTTCGACTCGAGAAGATCCTACAACAGCAGCCCACTTTGGAGGCCCAAATTCTACTCGGCACATTGTACGCTGAAGATGTTTTCGCCGCCCAAGCGAATAATTCCCAGGAGGATAAATCCAGCGAGTTGAAGAAAGCCCTCAAGTATCTCGAAGATGTCAGCAAAGCTTGGAAAGACCCAAAGAGGAACGTGGCTCCAGACCAGGCTGTACTCCTTAATTTGGCGAGGCTTTATGAGGCCGATCACCCCGACAAGAGTTTGAAGTGTCTCGAAGAGGTGGAGCAAATGGAATTGGACGCCATTCCTGAAGAGGATTATCCAGACGACATCGAGGACGAGAAATTACTCAAGACAGCACTTCGCGAACTTTTGCCACCGCAGCTTCTCAACAATATGGCCTGTTTCCATTACCAGGCTGAGCGCTTCGTTCAAGCCCAGGAACTCTTCCAGGCAGCACTCAATGCTTGTGTGAAAGCGGCAGCCCGGGATGAGACGATCGATACCGATGCTCTCGTCACCTCGATCAGCTACAACTTGGGTCGCACCTACGAATCCGAGGGTATGCTCGATGATGCCAAAGGGGTGTTTGAAGGGCTTCTCAAGCGACATCCCGATTACATTGATGCGCGTATTCGACTCGCATATATAACCCTAAGACAAAAGCCGAATGATGAGGGGCCATTAGTGGTTTCCAAATTGTTCAAAGAGAACGAGGATAATATCGAAGTTCGAGCACTGTACGGATGGTACACCAGTAAATCAAAGAAAAAGACGTTGAGCTTTCAAGATGATCAAGAGCAGCGACATTACAAGCACACCCTCCAAAAGTTCGACAAACACGATCGATATTCTCTCACGGGCATGGGTAACATCTCTCTCGCCATTGCTCGCGAGATGCGCAGGGACACTGAACAAGACAAAGAAAAACGTCGGAAGACGTACGAGCGAGCAGTCGAGTTCTTTGATAAGGTGCTCCAGCTTGACCCCAAGAACGCTTACGCAGCTCAAGGCATCGCGATTGCTCTCGCAGAGGACAAGAAGGACTACTCGACCGCTCTTCAGATCCTCACCAAAGTCAAGGACACATTGAAAGACTACACCGTCTTCATGAACCTGGGCCATACCTACTGCGAAGTCAAGCAGTACTCTCGCGCAATCGAGAATGTAAGTGGTCCAAACACCTGATGTGTTACGTATTCACTGACGTTTTCCAGTATGAAGTTGCTCTGTCCAAAGACAAGGCGCGCGACCCAACTATACTGGCCTGTCTCGGGCGGGTCTGGCTCCTTCGAGGGAAACACGAGAAGAGCCTTCCGGCAATGAAGACAGCGCTTGAGTACTCACAGCGCGCTCTTGAAGTTTCCCCAGACCAGATCCACTTCCAGTTCAACGTTGCATTTGTACAGATTCAAATCGCGCAGCTCGTGTACAGTCTTCCAGATTCTCAAAGAACTCTCAGTGAGGTTCAAGCTGCCGCTATCGGTCTAGATGAGGCTATCGAGTCATTCAACGCAATTGCTAGATCGCCAAATCCACCCTTCCCGAAGAACGACATCGAGCAACGCGCAAACATGGGTCGAAATACAATGCGGAAGCAATTGGAGCGTGCACTTCAGAGTCAACAAAAGTACGAGGAACAAAACGCCAGCAAGTTACAACAGGCGCGAGAACTCCGCGAGGCTGAGGCGAGGAAACGTGAGGAGCAGAAGCAAAAGGAATTAGAAGCGGCTGCTGAGCGCAAGCGCAAACTTCTTGAAGAGCGCCAGAGGTTGCAGGAGCGAGACAGAGAGTACATGGAGAGGCGTGCGGAGGAGGAGAGGAGACGACAAGAGCTCATCGACGACAGTGAGATGCGTAAATCTGAACGCAGCTCCAACCGCAAAAAGGGCGGTAAACGTAAGAAGAAGGGCGAATTGGATGACTCTGAGACCGAGGGTGGTGATACCGATGGTGGCGAGCGCCCCAGGAGACGCAGAACCCCTGCTTCTGGCACTGAAGGCTTGACAGACGAAGAGCGACCACGCCAAAAGAAGCGGAAATTGGAGAGGAAAAACAAGGAACCTATTGGCAAATATAAGTCCGCGGAGGTCATTGTCGACAGCGACAGCGAAGGCGAGGCTGATCTGCTTGCGGATGAGCAAGCCGCCGCCGACAGAGCCGGTAGTGAAAGCGCGGACGAGGGGGTTGCGGCACCGCGACCTCGCAAGACAGCTCGTGTCATTAGCGAGGACGAGGATGACGAAGCAGGTTCGCCGAAGGCACAGAACAGTGCTGATGTAGCTATGACCGACGAGGACGAAGATGAATAGCAGATCGAGACTTGATATCGGCGTTAGGTGGTTTTAATTCGAGCATTAGCGCTTCGGTGTCTATGGAACGGTGTATTGGGATTTGTATACCAGCAAAAGGACATAGCTCGGCGAGGAACGGGGATTCATTTAGGCTTAGATACAATTCAAGATGTATCTTTAGCTAGTTGTGCCATGCAATCAATCCACAGGGAGCCATTCTCAAAAACGTTCACAACATACTGGACATGAAAAGTGAGACAGAACGTACCTATCGAGCATCATAGATTGAACCCAAGCAAGCAGGTCGGCTCTCCGCAAAATTGGAATTCAATTCAACTTGATTTTCTACGAAAACATATATCTATATATAAATCTTTACGTGGGTTGCCTCTTTACTCTGGCAGATACCGGTATGCCGCCCTGAATTCAGCATCCACGGCCCACACATTTAGGCCAGCCCATTGATGGGTGAATTCTCAATGATATCATCGGTTCCTTTCTGGTCCGACCCTCCGGCATGCCTGCCTGCCTGTCTTAAATGCCGGAGACGTACCAAGAGGTCTGTGTTAATAGAATGTATATATGTTGAAAGCGAAATAAACAATCTAGTGAGGTGCAGGTACTGTATGCTAAGAGATTATCCTACGTCTAACTTTTGAGTAAATAATTCGACGTAAAAGAAGGATAAACGAGAAGAGTATATGTTAAGTTCTGCGGAGAGTCGACGGATGAACGAGGTGGACGACTTCCAAAGTTGACTCCGAATATCCATAAAGTCATCTTGTTTTCAATATTGCACAAACTATGAAGTAATGGTACCGCATGGACTGGGTTACGCTAAGGAATATCTACGCACAATGTTCTGTTCTTTGTTGCAAGAATGCAGTAGCTTTACTACTACCAGCCCCTTTACATTTAATCATCCTGGAGCCGTTGAGTGGGTGAGCCGAGATGCGCTAAAGCACGAAGTCACGACTTGCCAAGACCGAGGTATCTCCGCGCAATCGCCGTACCACAAGCTCCAAGCTCAGGCGTCATCCAGCAACGAGCTCGAGTTCATCTTCGCACGCTATGGGACTTTGCGTTTCGAGAGCACGCCCAAAAACGCGCCCAGAGCTGTACCCCTACCGAAATGTCATGATCGCAGCTTCAGACCAGCTACGCCCATAATCTCAGCATGGCATACGATATCTCGACTGGTTATGCTCCCCCAAGCATCAGTAACCTTCAGGACCATGACGCGTCGCTTCCCATGTTCAACATTGAGCGGGTAGCCCTACAGTTCTCCATTGCCTCCGACTTTGTGGCGGCGGAGGTTGCAAACAATGTACTCATCCTCGCGCTGTCGACTGGGCGCATTCTGCGGATAGACCTCGACAGCCCTGCCGATATCGATGGTTCGTACCACCACTCCACACTTCCAAATAAGCTGCATAGCAACTACTGACTTGCTGCTAGACATTGACCTCCCAAAGAAGCCCAGCGAGATCGGCATCATAAAACGCCTGTTCCTTGATCCGTCCGCGTCGCACCTCATCGTCACAACCACCCTCGCCGAGAACTACTACCTTCATACACAATCGCGGACTCCGAAAGCATTGTCGCGGCTAAAAGGTGTTGTGATTGAGAGTATATCCTGGAATCCATCACAACCGACAGCTTCGACAAGGGAGATACTCATTGGGGCATCGGATGGCAATGTTTACGAGGTGTACATTGAGCCATCGTCTGAGTTCTATCGGCGCGAAGAGAGATATCTGAAAGGCGTATACAAGACAAATGACGGACCAGTAACAGGGTTGTGGACAGACATTATTCCTGGAAGGGCAGACCTCCGGCGAGTCATAATTGCAACACCGTCGACGTTCCTCCATTTCGCGGGAAAGGTTGGGCGGCACGGACACGAGGGGAGTGGGTCGATATTCTCGAAACTGTTTGAAAGCGAGTCCGCAACTGTGCATGAGGTTTCCAACATAGCGGCCAACGCTCCTTCTCTGCTGACCGTCTCTCCGGAATCCGAGGACACACCTTCACTGGACCACACCAACTCAGAGAGGATATTTGGATGGCTTACGTCTCAAGGCGTTCTCCATGGGAAGTTATTTCTCTCACCAGATACCTCGGAATTGGGTGGTAAGGTCTTGGCTGAGTCAAAGATGCTGCCTAGATCACAGATACCATCACATAAAGTGGGTGGACGCGCAAGGAAATCACAAGATGCTGTCACATCGATGATTCTAAGTCAGTGGCATATCCTTCAACTGGTTGAGGGCAGAATTGTGGCCATGAACCGGCTTGATGATACCGTCGTGCTTGATCAAATAGTTCTTGAGCCTGGTCAGAGTGCCCTAGGTCTGGTGGCCGACATCAAGAAAAACACATATTGGCTCTTCACTACCCAGGAGATCTTCGAAATCGTCATCACCGATGAGAGTCGAGACGTATGGAAGATTATGTTGAAGGCTCAGCAGTTCGAGTCGGCATCTCAATTTGCGAAGACATCAGCACAAAAAGATGCAGTGGCCACGGCTTCGGGTGACTATCTGGTCGGCAAAGGCCAATATCTGGAGGCGGCTGCAGTGTACGGACGAAGTACTAAACCTTTCGAACAAGTCGCCCTGACTTTCATCGACAAGGGTGAACAGGATGCGCTGCGGAAGTACCTCCTTACGAAGCTTTCGACCCTGAAGAAGTCATCTGTCATGCAAAGAATGATGGTAGCTACCTGGCTTGTCGAGCTGTTTATGGCGAAGCTGAACACCCTGGACGACACTATTACAACGAAAGCCGAGCTTTCAGAAAGCATGAACACAGCGGAAACTCAAGACCAGCTCTCGGTGATCAGAAGGGAATACCAAGATTTCGTGACCAGGTACAAGTCAGATTTGGATCGGAAGACTGTCTACGAAATAATCAGCAGCCATGGAAGGGAAGAGGAGCTGCTATACTTTGCGACTGTTGTGAACGACTACAATTATGTCCTTGCGTACTGGGTGCAAAGGGAACGGTGGCAAGAGTCTTTAGACGTCCTCAAGAAACAGACCGATCCAGAAATATTCTATAAGTACAGCAGCGTTTTGATGGCGCATGTACCTGTAGATCTCGTCGAGATCATGATGAGGCAAGCCAACTTGGACGCACAAAAACTGATACCCGCTTTCTTGAATTACAACAATATCACCAAGGCTCCACTAAATCAGAGCCAAGCCGTCCGATATCTTCTATATGAGATTAATCAACACCAATCTACAGATGCTGCAATTCACAACACGCTCATCTCCATATATGCCTCACATCCCACAGGAGACGAGTCCGCACTGCTCGCTTACTTGGAAGGACAATCGTTGGCACATGAGCAGAACTACGACGCCGATTTTGCTCTTCGTCTTTGCATCCAACACAAACGAGTGCAAAGTTGTGTACATATTTACTCCTCAATGGGACAATACGCACAGGCGGTCGATCTGGCGTTGAAGTATGATGAAATTGATCTAGCTAGCAATGTCGCTGATCGTTCAGACACCAATCCGACGTTACGAAAGAAGCTCTGGCTTGCAGTGGCGAAGAAGGTAATATCACAGTCATCGGGTATCAAGACAGCGATCGAGTTCCTACGCCGCGTCGACCTCCTGAGGATAGAGGACCTCATACCCTTCTTCCCCGACTTTGTTGTTATTGATGATTTCAAAGAAGAAATTTGCACTGCCCTCGAAGACTACTCGCGCAAGATCGACGAGCTGAAGAAGGAGATGGATGAGAGCGAAGAGACAGCTGCTCACATCAAGACTGATATCAAAGCACTCGACCAACGATACGCCATCGTCGAACCAGGCGAGCGATGCTACGTGTGCGGTCTCCCTCTCCTCGCAAGACAATTCTTCGTATTCCCTTGCCAGCACGCGTTCCACAGCGATTGCTTGGCAAAGAAGGTTGTCGAGCTAGCGGGTATCGCAAAGGGCAAGCGCATTGCGGAGTTGCAGATGGAGGTTAGTAAGGGAACGAGTACCGGCCCGAAACGTGAGAATGCGATTAGGGAGTTGGATGCTCTTGTGGGGTCAGCTTGGTAAGTTTAATAATTCTATGATGCCGGACGTTGTTAATGTGTGCACAGTGTTCTTTGTAGCGAGCTAGCTGTAAAGTTGATCGATCAGCCATTTATAACGGCGCAAGATGATAAGGAGGAATGGGCACTATAGATTCGAGCTGAAAATACCTTCAATATGATTTCTGATATCAGCGACGCCCCAATCATCTCAATATCGTTGACGACACCAGCCTAGTCCGACTTCACCATCTGCTGTGGCAATGCGAGTGAAAGATCTGGACGCGAGTAGTCCAGCACAATCTAATCCAAGCTAGAGAGGCAAAAACTAACTCAACCCTGTTGTCTACCATTCTTGCGACTACCTACTAACACCACCACCCCTCCCAGTTTCATAATGTAGACTCCACCGCCCACCATGTCCGAACAGAGGATACAATACTTGCCGGTTGATGCGCAAACGAACCCACACTCAACTACTGTGCGTAGAAATGATGTTATCCCGCTCTCTAAACTTCCTCAGATCAAGACATACAGCATTTGGAGAACCCTAACCTACGATGCCGCCAAATAACGGTCGCGCCGCTCATTCCAGTCCATTTACACCAAAGCCCTATCCATCGTAGGCGGAATCCACTTCACCCAAAAGCAGTTCTCGGCATTCACCCTCATTTTTATCACTGCCATATCTCCTGTCGTAATCTCCTCGTGTCAGCTCACTTTTATTACCGTTCGTTATCATGCATAAGTACGCCACATACAGCTCTACTGATACCAAACTTGCACTAGCTTGGTTTTACACTTAAAGCAAGCATCAAAATACTACTTCTATGTTCACCAACTGTTACTCATCCATACGATTAGATGACGGCGGAAGAGCTACAGAACGAAATTGAAACTTGAAAGGGCTAGCATTTGCGACAAGGAGACAGACGTGCTCTCAAATGCTGAGCAGCGGAACTACAAGCATGTGTATTACAGAAAGCTAGCTATGTATTTATCTTGATTGTCTCTTTATTATTGGAACTTATTTCGAAGCCATTATTCTCTTGTGGCGTAGACATCGAGGGCTCGCCGGAAACACGCGCGGGTCCACCTCAAATGGCCTCTAGCGAGATTTGGCGACTAGGGAAGGCCATTAAGATTTTCAAGAGTTATCAGGATGATGATGAGTGAGCGGCCTGATTCATCAGAAACTAGCCCGTGTACACCATCGGCATTTTCCAATGAGTAACCCTCTTAAGCTCTCTGACTTGCGTATCCATAGTGTGCGTCTCGTGGGATGTAGCCGTCCGAAACCTCTGATTCATATACTGGTTCAAGAGATTCCTAAGTCTCTGTTGCTGCCAGGTAGCAAAACCGCCCGGCTTTAAGTGGTTTGGCATCGTGGTATTGATTTGGTGCGGTATGTCGCCAATGCGGTTTTTTTTGGTTGCGGGGGTAGCCTTTGATCGTAGGATCTTTGAGAGTTTAGCGCATAAAAATGGTAGAGCGAATGTAGTTCTTCAACCAAATTCTAAACGCAATGAAGTTCTTAATAACGCCATTACATCTTATAAAGTCGCTTTTAATAGATATAATATAGAACTCTCAAGAACAAGGCGCGGACTAAGTTGGAAACAGGTGGCTGGACTCTGACCGACATGGATAGACGAATTGGGACCGACAAATGGCTGGATGTGAAATATAAAGCTCTCGAATCATGCTATCCGACATGTGAGCTAACGGAATCATCTTAAACTTCTCTAAGCGGCAGCAAAAGCATAACTTCCAAGAAGTCTATAGACAAACCATGGGTCTGCACGACCTTTCTCACATGGCTGTGAATCCATCGTTCCTACTTCGTTCCAGGGGTGCAGTTCCCTAGATGTTTGTTAGTTCATCGCTCCTATTTGGTGCCAAGAAGCTTGTAAACGAACCGTGGTCCATCCGTCCTACGCATGAAGTCAGCATTGATTCTTGCGGAAATCCAAAATAAAACACATCACGATGAGCCTGCCACACTACGTACCCTCAACATTATGTGCTGGCTACGCTGCATAGGCTAATATATCCAAGAAAAGCATACACGTACCGGGAATTGACGCAATTTCTCTGTGTTTCTTGCTGCCGCAGGATTTCGATGACAGTGGAAGCTTCTTTAATGCCGAAATGTTCGGATATATGGTTAAGCTGGTTCATAGTCCAGTCTCGAGCCACTGGAAGACAGTTCCGAGACCATGCTACAATGTATAGAGGGTAGATGAGGATGTAGACGTCGAGAAAGTGCGATATGGTATGTGTATGGCGACCTGGGAGAGAGTCCTTAGGCAATTTATGCCGAGCAGCGAAGTCGCAATTCGTCATTTGCGGGACGGAGGCAAGGATCTCGCGGATCATAGATGTTATCGTGAGCTTCGCGCGTTCGATTCCGCGTCCGGCATCTTCATCTTCCACAGACGATAAGCTATCTACAACGCGTTCGCAGAGCAGAATCCGAGTTAAGCGTAGAACATTCCACATCTGTGTGACCATTCGGTTGGGATACACGTCGTAAAGGGGGAAAAATCCGTCTGGAACAATCCTCCTTGGGTCATGTCCAGAGATGAATTTCCGTTCGTACGTCCATGCCGGACCCGCTTCTAATGCTACTTCTTCTAGCTTTCTGTCAAGTTCTATACTCTTTGCGCAAAGCGGCGATGACGCTGAGCGAACGAACATCTCAGCCTCTGCATCGATGACTTCTAGTACAACGTCGCTTAGCTTCCACTTGGGATATGACGTATCAATAAACTGCGCAGCATATCTCCTGATTTCTCGAACGGCCTCGGGAATCGGATTGCCAGTGCTCAGGGCATATATTGTCGCGTTCGACGCGAGACCCATCAAAGCTCTCAGTTCCGCTCCTTCGCGGAACTGCTCGATGCCTCGTAGCTTGACCAGGGCAAGCGCGCCTTGCACATGCGCATAATTCGATACATCAGCATCGGCATCTGACATCATGATCTTCTCATAGAGGTCGAATAAGAGCGCACTCTCGAATGTCGATGGTTTGCGAGCAGTGTCTGGATCCTGCAATGCCATATTAAACCTTTTCAATGCGGCGCCATACTTTCTCCTGCCCAGGTCTCTTGCCGCTTGAGAAGAGACTTTATGCGAGAGAAACGCTAGGCTGACGGCGTCGACGCCTAGTGTCAGATGCTCGGGTGCAACTTGCGGGCCTTGGTATGCATACAAGAAGTCCCATGTTCGGCTGAAGTCTGCGACATAGTGGGAGAAGAACATGCTCCGTCCTAGAACTTGGAGGTCTTGTGGAATGTGCGTAAATGTCAAAGGTGCTCCAGGTTGCTTTGCATGGGTCTCATTGTTTCGAGTCAATGCTTTGGACCGCACAGATTCGGACTGGTCATTGATGCGAACGGTTTCTGTGTCTCGATAACCTGTACATGGTGTGTTGGCGCGTATACATGAGCTGCAGCTTGGCCGCTGGAGATCGCACTACCGAAGTCGTTAACCTTGGTGGACATTCATGCGGAGTCTTCATGAGGTATACCCGTAGCCTCCTGTTCCTGCACCTCTGGCAGGCCTTTGAGAGTTTGCCTCGGTGGATATGCACGTCAGTGGACGGACCCGGCATATTCTGGGCTCAATCTGCCTACGGGTGACGCGGATAGCTACCGGATACGGTGAAGCAAAGGAAAGGCTGCAGTGATGGAGATGTAATCATCAGACTTCAGCTAAGGAAGGAACATATGACGCTAGTCCGGATGGGGCATGCATTTCGATCTGTCTTCGGATTAACTCCGTCAATTTGTCCTTCCTAACAGCCCGTGCGAATTTATCTGTCCCTTTGGGCCAATGATGTATCGAGAGCAGATATTTTATGCACGTCGTCAGACTTTGCGGACTTTAGACTTATTCTTTGACTTCCAGCCATTGCCTAGGACCATATTAGGAATCCATAACGTTGCATACTCCGTCCATTCCGATTTCACGAGTAGAGAAGAGCCTAAACGACTCGTTTTCGTGACATATAAAGAGACTTGAAGTATTGCGATAATGTCGACGAACAGTACAGCTAGTCAGTTCATACAGATACATATTTACACTGCAACACCCTCTCGAACCAATATCAGACATGTCTTTCCCTTATAAACACGTACTGCTCATCGGCGCCACATCCGGTATTGGCAAAGCCATGGCCGACCGCTTTATTGCTGAAGGGGTGAAAGTTACTGCTGTTGGTCGACGACAAGAACGCCTTGACGACTTTGTGTCGAGCCACAGCAGCGACAAGGCATCGAGCCTCGCTTTCGACATTAGTGACCTGGACAAGATTCCAACATTTGTTGAGACGTAAGAAATTGTATCCCAATGACTCTCCAAGAATCTTCAGCTAATGGACGTAGTGCCATGAAGACTTATCCTTCAATTGATTGCGTCTTTCTCAACGCCGGAACTCAGGACCGCTTTGACTTCTCCAAGCCCAACTCAGTTGATCTGGAAGTTTTCAATCGCGAGATAACCGTCAATTTCACTTCCTTCGTCGCTTTGACTCACGCTCTGCTTCCGCACCTTCTCGCTCGCAATGAGCACTCTAGTTTGATCTTTACCGGCTCACCGATCAGCCTAATCCCTGCCTTCACTCTGCCTGCCTATTCCGCATCCAAAGCAGCTCTTGATGCATTCATCATGTGCCTGCGAGAGCAATTGCGAGACATGAACTTGAAAGTCATGCACATTAGTCCTGGACCTATACAGACCGAGCTGCATGATAAGGGAATGGGGGAATCGGGCAGAAAGTTTGGGATGCCAATGAAAGACTTCGTGGACCAGGCGTATGTGGGACTGGCCGGCGAAAGAGCAGACATCTTTCCGGGATGCGTAGGCGGATCTACTAAGGAGCAGTTCATGGAGATTGTGGAGAAGAGGGATGGAGCATTTGCAAGATTGTCCAAGCTCATACGTAGTATCCACTAGGTTATTAGAAGTCACGCTAGCTATGTATGCGAGTCAAATGATGATGCGGCTTTCCTCTCTCCTATAACTTGTCATTTTAGGGTGGGCGGCCGACACGCTTTGGCCACACCCTTGTGGATGTTTCGAATTGTACAAGAAAAAGAGCGTGAAGTGTTGATTATGGGAGAATAGAGCCACATGTGGGGCAGGCCGTGCGGTAAGCGAAAAATTACGGCATGGGAGCAGGAGAATGGAAGAGACTCTCCCCCAAGTTGGCGCCCATGGCGACAGGATAGGCCTGGCCCTCCCTGAGCTGCCTTAGGCGGTGCTAATCCGAGGAGCGTGCAGCTGGAGGCTAAGAAACTATTTTTCAGAATAATATCCTCGAGTATGCCGGCACACATTGAGAAGCAGCTCTTGGCTTTTTGGAATCAACTCGGCACACTGTTATCGGTTGTAGGTAAATTTCGCCGAGGGCCCCTCTAAAAGATTCACACGCAATTTTCCACAATCGTAATTATACTGTGGGGTACGAACGGCTTTGTGATATGTAAGTGTATCCACATTATATTTTATTAATTTTGGAAATTGTGCATAATACGGGCTTGTGGTTTAGTGGTATAATTTTCCCTTAGCATGGGAAAGGTCCTGGGTTCGAGTGAGTTACTACTTATTACACTATGACGTTCACATACTAATAGTATCAGTTCCCAGCAAGTCCAGAACTTTTTTTTATATTCATCTTTTCTTTCTTGTTACAGATAATATTGTACATATTTCTCTTCTATTATTTTAATATACTGTTAATTTTTGTAAATTTGCTATATTACTAACAGGTAGTGTTGTTGGAAAAGATGCTACTAGATTTATGCACTGCACGCAAGCCCCATGACCATTCCTATGTTAAGTGGGTGAGACCGCATAGAGCGCAGGTTTGGTTTGGTTCAAATCAGTGAGTATAAATTCATCAAGCTATACCCTTCTCCTTTACCACTAACTTGAAAGTAGGCTGTCGTGGCAGAGTAACAGGCGTCTGCTTCTTTGCCGCCCCCTGCAAGCACGCCCTCGCAACCTGCATAAGCCACTGCGGTGGCCTAGCAACTAAGAAGACCAAAAAAGTGACCGGTATAGCAACCACAAAGTAAACCCAGAAATGCCGGCTGCCGGGCATATTCTCCGTATTCATGCTAAACAAACTCGACACGTAGCTCAACGGGACAAAAACTAGCGCAAGGACTGTTAATCTAGAGATATTTGCGGTTTCCGCCATGGCCTGTCTCGCATCGATGATTTGAACCAGAGACATGACGACTGGGAGCATGTTTTCGAGTCTGCGACCTGCGTCTTCGATCTTGGTGCTTATGACTTCGAAGTCGTTGATGAGATAGTCTAAGCTTGCCTGGCCTTTGCCAGGTGATTCAGGAGATTCTTGTCGCCGTAACTGTCGGATGATGTAGTGAATCTTTTGCTGCGAGATCATCGTCCGCCGTCTCCAGCCCTGAAGCTCCCTTAGATCCATGTTGAATTTTTCGAGGTCGGGGAGCCGGTCGCCTTCATATTCGTACTGCTTGATACAGTATTGCATTACCGCGACGTACTTGACCCATTCTGCTGCAACAATTCGGAGGGGGTAGTAAGCGAGCGATTCGATGGTAGGATCTTGTGCATTGAAGCAGGCTGGAATACTACGTTCCCAGTATTGCACTATTTCGTGGACCAGCCCACCCCTTGACACGTCATCTAGAGATGACCAATCATCTGAGAATTTGGGAGGTGAGAGGAAGTCTTCGCAGGCTCCGAGGAAGGGTCGCGAATCCAAGTGCATCTCATGTTGTTTTTCATCTTTGTGTCCATCGAGAAAATATGTGTCACTAATTGGTGGATCTGCGAGTATCAAGGCTGGGAATGTCAGCGAAACGGTGCCTTTAAAAGAACGGGGTGGCTACCTATCCAAAAGCCTTTTAGCTGAATTTTGATGACAGACGCGCAGTGCTGAGCAAGACCGATAGTGGTAGATCGTAGGAAAACGAGTTTGCGATCGATGGCCATATCCCTCATTATTTTACCTCCAAATGGAGCCACGGTGTCACAAATAATGGGCCGATGATACGAGATGCTCATGTAATCGTGGCCAAGGAGTCGAGATGGCAGAGTTGCTTCATCCGGCGTTTGATGTCGCATACCGGTTCTGTGAGCTGAATGCAGATGCATAGCGAAGAATAGAGGATCTATATTCAGCGCTGAGCCAAGTATTTCTACAACATTCTTGGTCAGATCTTCAATAATCAAGATCCGACCCAGTAGCCGACAATCGTCATGAATTTCGTCTACTTCGCACTTTGTGGTCCACGTGTTGTGGAGTTCATCATGAAGGTAGTTGATGTCAGCCAAAGGTCGTGTTATGGGATGGTCTGCATCTGTTCGAAAGTCCAGCGCTGTTACTTGGCAGCCGTGGTTGCGTCCTCTGGGATAAGAGAGGAAGTTGAAAAGGTTGAGCAAGCATGGGTTTCGTGGACAGAGAGCTTTCACATAATCTGAATAGGTTGGTGTTGCCAAAGCATAGGGCCTTCCTAGCTCATTGTGGGTGCTTGAGGTGGATGAGTGTAGCTTTCGAGAAGTTGACATGGAGCAATGCGAAGTGGATGCGTAGGAGGCTGGAAGCTGAAAGGCAGACGTTGATGTTCACGAGGGGACGTGCGGCCACCTATAAATGGCTTGGCGTAGCGGGTGGCATAACACAGCTAACTTTCAGCGTGGCTGAAGCTGAAGTTTGCATTCACACTCATCAAGGCTCCAGCGATCTACACCGGTCTGCCTAAGGCACTTCGAATGACGAGTTTGGGGCAGAAACAAGCCTCAGGCAGATGAACTAAAGATGCAAAGCATCGCAGGGGCGAATATTGCCTTATCGCGATCCAATGGGCCGAGCCGCTCGAGACTTCCGGCCCACACTACAATTACACGACAACCGCCCCTATAATCTCAGCCTCTTCGCAACCGAGTATGGGGGACTACCGGGGGCATTATCCACTGCGTCCCCCGTACTCCATATAAGTAACCATGTAAGCCCTGCCTCATCTAACCTGCATTTTCCTAAAGTTCAGCCTTGTATCTCAATTGCCACCGCACCCTACCAGACCCTCAGCCTTGCCGAGCAATTACATTGCGAAGCAGTTTGTTGTGATACTAAATATTGACTTCAACAAGCCCCATAGGTTAGTACGCCGTCTTCTTAATTATCTTCTTCATATGCTTTCCTATTTCGACCTCAGAAGCCAGAAGCGACAACCCTAAATAGTCACCTCTGGCAAAAAATCCCGGAATGCAGCGCAAAAGGGGATCTAGTAGATACAACAGGGGCCATGTGAGGCCAACGTTGTCCTTTTGGTCCTCCGAGATACTTGAGATATTCGCTTAGTAGTGTCGATGTGCTAGAAGTGCGACTGCGGATACTAAGAATGGACAGATCCAACTATCTAACCATGAGCTCCAACAATCACGAAAGTTCAATCCATCCCATAACTAGAACAACCACTTGGCTGAACGAAGCTCAAACTCCACCAGTCATAGACGACTTCATTAAGAATTACTGGTCCCCCGAGCACTATGAGGCTGTTGCACAGAGGGCGCGAAAGCTAATACTAGACAAGAAAATTCAAGCGGTCGGGGAAGGACTGGAAGCCAATGTGACATGTCGTGCAAAGGAAGAAAAAAGTTTGAGAGAGAAGCTGAAAATGAGACATGAGGTGAAGCCGTACCAAAACCCTGAAGATATCCGAAAAGATCTTCATGACTTAGCTGGAGTGCGCATCGTTCTTTACAGGCCGAGCGAAGACCAGAAAGCCAAGGCCAAGGAGATCATCCAGTCCATCTGGGGCGAAGTTGAGCCGAAGTTACACGATGGCTCTGAGGAACACAATCAGACTGCGAAATACAAGCGCAGACACCTCGGTTACCAGGCAGTCCACTATCGGGTTCCAATGCTGGAAAACCATCGGCAGGACAAAGTGTATGCGTGGAAGGAGTACGACCGGGTTGAGATCCAGATAGTCTCAGCTCTAGGGCATGCTTGGGCGGAAGCAGGGCACGATGTGCTCTACAAGAGCTATGCCTACGGAGAACCTTCTATTGAAGAGCAGCGAATTCTCGATGCTTTGAACGGAATCGTTATGTCGGGTGATCTACTCTTAGAACAGTTTCATGAACTGGTCGTGAAGCGAACTACCAAGAAATGGAAAAGTCCCCACGAACTCGTGACTTTTCTTCACGAAGTGGATTTGCTGCAGGGACAGAAAAAGGAACATAAATTCGGCCCGGAAAGTCTGGACGTGCTGTTCAGGTTTTTGATGGTCAGGGAGGCGAACTATCCGCTTGCTGTCAGAAATGGGATTAAGAAACTTGGATTCAAAGGCCTAGATTTACAGGAGCCTCCTACACTGAAGGAATATCTCGAGAACAACTTCAGCCCGATCTTCGAGCCCGCGGAGGGCATGCTAGCGACTATGTGTCTTATCCACCACCTAATGCCAGAGCAAAGAGACGCCGTCCCAAGTTCAGAGGCAGGCGCTAAAGAGTGCCGCACCATGATCGACGCCCTCACGCTTCTGCAAAACACCATCGGCGGTCCCGATGCCGCGAACCGATTTTTACGCTCTAACTACTACTCACTCTCTAAAGAAGAAGTGAATAGTCTTGACTACATTATGAAAAGTCCACGCCGACAACTTGCACTTGATGAGGGGCGCAGTGATTTCGAAGAGTTGCAGGGGCAAATGAAGAAGAAGTTGCAGCCGGCGTGGAAGTGGTTCTGCAGACAGAGGGAGGAAGAGAAGAGTGTCTTGGGTTTCTTTTTAAAACTGGCGGAGATGGGGGTAAGAAAGGATGTGGATATCAAGACGTTACTTAAGGACTTGAAGCTTGGTGCGAAGTGGGAACCGGCCAGTGAGGATTGAGGTAGTGGGCAATTGATGAGGAGTGAAGTGGCAGTTACAGGGACGGACTTGGATCTAATAGCGTCTGCTGTATATGAATGGAGCCTACTTACACTGTCTGTGGAACCGCGATGCTATGATTTTGAGTCGGGATAAGTGGTCAGAAGATAATGGGGTCAAGAAGACTGTGCACATATATTGGGAGTCTTCACGTTGTGAAATACTGCATAATCATGTTACCTTCTTCTGCTGTCTTGTATGATGCCCCCCAAATTAGAAGTTTGATTTTGTCCTTATTATGGTTGACGTCGTTCACTCTGTCTGCCATGAATAATATGAGCATGTAGTTATTTCAATAAGAACGCGTCTGTTAGCTGGTGTGTTTTGTTGTTTTGGCGGATCTTTCAACATATATTGGTATGAATTATGAACTATGTAATAAAGTGTTTGAGGGGTGTGAGTGTCTTGATGTCCTAGACTATAGTGGGTTTGTTTCGCATTGACATTGTCTAGGTATGCTTCGAAGGGTCAGGTAAGGTGGTATGCCGAGGTTGGACTCCATCAGATGTTGTTCGATGTCGCTGGGATACTGCATAAAAATTTCCGTTCTCTGACAAAATATTGCTGGACAGGTTAATTTCCAGGAGATCCTCTGTTGCAAGACGCGAAGGGCATGTATTTAGGATTGTGATCATGACCCATGACGATGTTCGTTGCCACGGTTTCATCCGGTATCATCGAGGATGGAAAAATCTCCATACTCGACATTGAAAGATGCCGAGGAGTGTGGATTGGTCCAGCCTTTTAGTCAGCTTTCGAAAAATGCAGCTATAGTCTTCATTGCTAAGGGCTCATGACCGAGATACGATGATTTAATTTGATAATGAATGCTCGTCTATCCGAAGGCCTTCAGTCAAGTGACCGTCCTTGGACTTCTCATCCTCGGTATTAAACCTAGGCTCGAGGCCTGCATTCGATTCGTGTTTGTGTGTTCTCATATGCTGAAACGCCTTATCCTTCCTCTTAAATCCTCGGACAGCAAATGGACAACTTCGGACTGGGCAGAACCACTTCGGTCGATCGGTATGTTTGGAGAGTCTATGTCTTTCAAGATCCTTCCGTAATGTGAATTGGCGGTCGCACAGTCCGCAACGATAGAGTTCGCCGGTGTCGTGAGTGTTCGCTTTAGATGGTCGAACAGGATCTATCCGGCGATATTTGCGGGGTTCTGAGAGACTATACAGCGACAGTTCATCCGTCCGGCTGCCGCAACTGGAGGGCTCTTGCCGTTTCCGCCTGTCATATGCAGCCCTCGACATAGACCCCGGTAAAGGCATAGAAGTAGTCGGTTCCGTTGGACACGTGGAGGCCGTGGATTCACAGGAGAATATAGAAGGCGTTGTCCTAGAACCAATGTCCATTCCACTATCAGTATGATAAAACGGTCTGTCGGACATTTGACCTGCTATCCAGTCATCAGGAAGGCCACCAAGAGAATTTTCCAGCATTTTGGGGCTAAAGTCCAAATCCTCCAGTGCCCTATCCAGTTCCATGTTGTAGTATATTGCGCCAGGCGATTCGCAAAGCGTATCCAACTCTTCTAGCAACGGATCCGTCACGCTTGACAGAGCGCCTCTAGTCGACAGGGTGGACCACGGGGGATCTTCGAAAGTACTGCTGCTTGAGGCCTCGGACGTAAACTCCAGCGAGGTATAATCCGAAAAGGCCGGCTCAGTGTGGCATCGCTGCGCGCTAACGGTCTCATTGTCCGTCGAGGTGGATGTGTATGGGCTAGTGAGAGCAAACTCGGTGGAGTGGTGCAGGTCGTGGGGCTGGGTCGATCCATACATAGGTTTTCATACAAGAACTTCGACAAAGTCGAGGAAGAGAGTGCAGCGTTGTTAAGCGTCGTGGCGTGAGGCAAAGGGACTCCACGAGAGGTTTGGAATCGAAGTGTGGCGGGTGCCGGTTTCCGATTACCTCAGCCGCATATCATCCGGATCATGTGCGCACGTGGTGCGGCACAAGTAGATGCCTTAGTGAGATGGAGATCGCTACCACCACCACACATCTAGCAAGAGCCTTGGTTTGGTTTATGCACGTAGCTCTGCGCTGTGCAACCAGGTCAATTAGGGCAATAGTTAAGTCTAATTGCTTATTTGCCGCTCTCTCAACTCGAGGAGGCCTCCCAGAGTGTTGAAACGCCCATAAATCGGCGCACGGACGTGCTGATGCCTGATCCACGCCCAGAACAAGAATTTGCGCGGCAGGCGTCGTCTTTACAGAACAAGATCGGATCCAAGAATTGGTGACCTCGAGAGAAGTACGCATCAGGAAGCACATCGTCGGCGTATTGGCGCATTATTTAGGCTCTTGTAAGCATGCCCCGAGGTCATCTTTGGGACACTAAAGGCGTGACAACTGTCACTCCAAACAATGCGTACCAAGTTTCGAAACAACATCATGTCACGAAGTCAGTCAATGGCGAGTGAGATCTTTTCACAGCTTTGCAGCGCATTTGGAGCACACTTCCTAATCACGGCACTGTCGTATTGGCGATTCCATTCCCATTGCGTTCTTGTTCCCATCGAGTGAGTGAACTGTGCATTCAGAACATTATCACCAACATCGAATTGGGACACGACGTTAAATGTGACGGATCTCTGAGTGGATAACAATGTGAGATTGCGAGGCATGGCGATGCGATGAGATGCGATACGATGTGAGGCATGGCGATGCGATGCGATGTGAGGCATGGCGATGTGATCAGATGCGATGCAATGTGAGGCATGGCGAAGCAAGCGCCATTCGCTGGCAGTGCAAAATGGCGAGCCTGCGGTCTTCGCTCTTCTGCAACCTGCGCAGTGGTGAATCTCGCTCGAGAAGTTGACTCGGATCATGATAACAATTCTGAATAAGCCATCAGTGTTCTGGGAATCGCGAATTGATGTGATGCAGTGGTGGTCGAGGTAGTGCGGCCTGGCAATTTCACGGCCGGGGAAAGGGTGTGTGTGCAGAGCCAGAGAGTGGCGCAGAGGAGACGTCGAGAGGGCCGCCAACGAGAGGGCCGCCAACGAGAGGGCCGACAACGAGAGGGCCGACAATGAGAGGGCCGACAACGAGAGCGAGAGCGCGCAGCGATGAGGTGGTCAATCAATGATGGGGAATTGGCGGGATGCAGGGACCTGCTGCATGATGCGAGCCGCGTTCGTGTCACTCTGTCGGGTGGGGTGGAAACTCATCACTGGCCGGTCAAACCCGTCATCCTTCCCATCCAAATTATTCTCACGCTCATCCCCTCCCAACCCACACCATCACCACCTAACCCAACACCTTAGATCAAGTCTCGCTTTTGAGCACATTCACTCGTTACTGCTCAACTCACAAGCAAGGTAGCAACTTACTTTCTCCATCCTCCTCACCTCTGCGCGCCAGCTCCGGTTAGTGGCGCAAGCAGCAACATCACAGCTTGCTCTCGAGGCTTCACACGAGTCTCATTCGCATACACACTTCGCATTTAGCATTCGCGTTTGTGCTATACACAGCTACGTAAGTGGTATCCACCCTTCCTTTCCTTTCCCCATCGGTGTTGCCGCTATCGCCATGAGTGGAGGCATCCCGACTGCCACGAGACTCATGAAAGCCGACGAGCATGTAGAGGTCCTCCCATACAAAACTCACA
Source organism: Beverwykella pulmonaria (assembly GCA_001599595.1). Lineage (NCBI taxonomy): Eukaryota > Fungi > Ascomycota > Dothideomycetes > Pleosporales > Melanommataceae > Beverwykella > Beverwykella pulmonaria. The sequence goes on along the minus strand of BCHH01000014.1, from coordinate 141,370 downwards.
CCAAGTAATGGCTGACATGCGAAGCCAGGTATCGACCAAACTGCCGACCGATCCTCTCCATAACCGATATCCCAACATGCTATCCTACGCAGGCTCTCGTCTTGCGGCAACCGGTAAGCAATAAGTTCTCTTGTCTCATGCAGAGAGCAGAACAGGTCCGTCCTATAACCATAGGCGTAAACACCTGTCGACAGGCTGCTGGCAATGTGCCAGACTCTCAGCCGTCGTCGGCCAAGTGGAGTGACCGAGTCGTTCTCAGATCCTCCGCTTGCCATTCTGTCTCCCATGCCATGCCATGCCGTGTATATTGTTCGAGATGCGGTGGAGTCTCTCCAGGTGTGGAGTCGCGAAGGTGTCGAGGATGCTGACGTCTGCTCAGGCAAGTTGACCGGCAGTGAAAAGCGTAACGGTTTACGCATTTTGAACGAGCCTATTTGTGATGAGCCAGATGAGAGGCTCATCGTTGAAATCGAGGCTCGCATTCCTGACGATGTTACCGACATCGTAAAGATGGAGAAGCCTCGCGCCGAGGTTGTCTTGAAGCTAAAGGCCAAGCTCAAGGCTGATCCCCTCAAGCATCTCAAGACTGACGAGGAGATCCTCAAAGGGGCCATCAAGTTCCTCGGCTCCAATGAGGGGAAGAAGTGGAGTAAGTGATATACCTAAACAGTCAGATAGATCTACGCGGATTGCTTACAAGAAACAGTGCGACTATGGTTCCTGCCCAATGCAACTGAGACCACCGGGAGCGTTGCTGGCCCTTCCAATGTCCTCCCGGAGCAGATAGGAGTGGCACCCACCCAATTGGGATACATCCATTCTGATGGACAAGATGGCACCTCTAACGCCATCGGTTCTCAGCTTGTCGAGAAAGGAAAAGGGAAAGCGCCTGCTATCCCATCTCCTTCTGGAGTGCATGGAATTGACTCTGTGGATCAAGTGCCACCCAGCACAGTGGGTCTCGGATCCCCTTCGTCATCGACCTCTACCAGTTCTCCAGAGGAAAAACGAGCGCTGGATATACCTCTTCTTACCTCTGTCTACTATGGAGCGCCGTCTTCGTCGGCTGTTATGGCTCCTACAATGGCCATGACAGTTGTCAATGCCCCAAACCCTCCCGGGTCAGGTTCCGCTTCCAGCGCTCTACAGCTCGGGGGAGCACCAGCTGGTATGAACCCTCTTGCTTCTCCTGCTGGAGGAGACGGCTCTGTGATTATGTCTCGAGCGCCCGCTGGTACTTCCGCTCTGGGAGCACCTGCATCAATGGCAGCTGGGACATCTTCATCGGCCGATGCTGATGCTCTGGCCCCGCCGGAAACGACTGTCAGCCAACATCATCGATCGCATAGCGACCCTGGCCATATTTCCTACTGCCTCAGGTGCAAGAACTTCCATTGCGTGTCCTATGGAGGACCCTTCCCAACTGTTGTGCCTTCTCCGCCCACTTCGCCATCCACGGGAGGCATGGTTGTCCAACGCATCGATGTTGAGAGGAACGAGGGATTGGCGGCCCGGGTCATGAGGGAGGCCATGACTCCTCTCAATGTGGTAGCATGGTGGCTGTTCATCGTCGCTCTGGTTCAGTTCATGGAGGGTTTTCCTAAGGTCTGAGGATTGTTAGGTGGGAGTTCTGGTGTTCTTTGGATGGCAAAATACTCACGAGTAGTAGAAACGGTGAATAATTGTGGTTTGGGTTGTTTCTTTGAAGGCTACATATTTCTTGCATCTTCGTAGTAGTAATGCACAACAAGAGCCTCGCTATCGTACGCAGTGCCATATGTATATGGCTTTGCTCTGATTTTCGACATTGAGGGGCCTCCAATCAGCTGTGATGGCGGAATGTGCCGTTGACGAGGGGCCACCAATCATATTCTGCTGAGGTGCGGCTGAACCTTATTAGCCTTGCCTATTTGAGGTGAAGTATGCGCACGGTGTGCGAGCTGGCAGGTGTGGTGTGACAGGGAACGCCACAAGACTTGTTACTCACAACGTCCGATTGCACAACTTCAATATAGTAGTTTCAAAGAACGGTCACCAACATCATGTTATGCTTCAAAATAATGAGAGGCTTGACATCTTAACACGATAAATGCTCTTCATCTGCAAAGGCTTACATAGGACGCAGATCTCACCGGTTGTTTATCTGGGAGTCGTCGGCATGCATGTCGTGGACCCACACAACAAGGCCGCCCTATCCGCGCAAGGAGGCCTGGTGCAACGCAAGCACACCTTGCAGCCTTCGGGTTGATGCCAGCAACGCAAACAACTGACTGGGAAAGTCATTCAGGATTAGTGATTCGATCCTAGTTGAATTAGTGGGGGGTGGAAGGTATGGAGAAGGTAAAGCGAATTAAAGAGACGAGGCTTTATATTCATCTTTCAACAACAGGTTGATAATTCCCGTCGGTGTCTGTGGGTTTAGCTTGGTTAGGACAGGGTGCAATATCCGGTCAGTTAAGCCAGGCTCCAAGACATCGTGAACCACCTCGTAAGCAAGGCACAGTAAGAGGGGTACGCAGCTATCTATAACGGATGAGGCCAGATACAAGGCGAGTCATATGTATAATGCAAGGTTTTGTTTGCCTTTTGGATCTTAGCCGATGTACAAGTTGTGTCTTTGAAAAAGCGGTTACAAGACCCATCATAATTGAGATGGATACCATGTAAAAGGTTCGGACAGAGCCCAGGATCCTGTTCAAGTTGAGATCCGAGACAAAGCTCGACTCAACCTTAAGATCAATATCAAGTTCGATTGAGGTTCAAGTTTAAGTTCAAGCCTAAGCTCTAAGTTCAGGCATCGTTTTTTGTGAATTGAAATATTTTGACTATTCACATGGGTGAGAGCCCGTAAATATACGCATATGAGGCTATATTGAGAGGACCAGCGCGTCCAATGGTAGGGAGAGTTTTAGTTATGAAAACAGGATATTTCCGGCTCCTGGAACCCAACCTTTCACGCAATCATTTTAGCCTCTAGGCGCCAGCTTGAATAGTGCTTCTCAATGGAAGTGAACTTCGGAATTCTGGGGATGCTGCCTTTAACGACTCAGTGTCTACAAAGGCTAGATGATGAAATGCATTGTGTATGGACGAAGGGAATCAGTCGTGCGTAAAGAAGGTAGATGACGAATCTTCTCTATCTATACAAGCTCCGTAATATTGGAAAGAAAGTTATCATACACCAACCAATTAAACATCAGTGCCTTGAACGCTCACCGATGCTTCAACATTCTCTCATGCCAACGAACAGCCTGTAAAATTAAATGGGCTAATCATTCTGTCTTCATGGAAGCACTCATTTCAAGGTGATTCTCACCGGAAACATTCTAAACACTTGACTCTTTGCTCTTGTTAGTTGACCCAACGCCCGCCTCACAATTATCAATTGGACACCAACCGCTACAATATTGTTGTATGGTTGATCACACATGGGTTCATTTTACTAGCTCTGAATCATAGTTGGAGTGGGTGTATCCCGTGAAATCGCCGTCGCCTTCGCGACTTCACCATTCACATTGGATGATTTGAATTCTCGCTCCGCTCGTGCTATGTCCCACGTTCGATATACTTCAACATGCGTAATATGTGAGTTGCATAGGTTCGTGCGGGTTGAGGCGGAGAGCACAATGTTTGAGTCCACGCTGCTACGCTCTGCTGTATGTGGCAACAGTACGTTTACCAACCTCTAAATACCCTCGGCTCCACTGCATTGGCCAGCGACATCCTTTTCTTCTTTTTAGAGATGAGGATGTGTAGCATGTAGCATATGCTTCGCGATAAACATGCCGCTATCAAGGTTCCCATGGACTCGTGGCATACCCACCACAAATATTCTCAGCCTCCCCATTCTCCGTTACAACCAGAATATCTTCGTGCCTCACTCCAAACTCATTCAATACATACACGCCCGGTTCACTAGTAAAGACCATGCCCGGCCTCAGAATAGCCTCAAAATTTCCCTTGTTCAGATACGGGCTCTCATGGGCTTTGATGCCCAGACTGTGACCCAACCGATGCGTAAACGCTTCGCCATACCCCGCGGCCTCAATAACACTTCTCGCAGCTATATCGACCGCTGCGGCCGTCCCATTGGGAACCATCACCTTTACAGATGCGGCTTGCGCATCGAGAACCAGCTGCCAGATTGCCAGTTTCTCAGTGACGTTGTACTCTGGCGGTGGCGGATTCGGGAACGACGGAGGATAAAAAGTTCGGCACACGTCGCTACTATACCCAAACAAATGCGATCCAACATCGATAAGGATGAAATCGCCAGGCTCCAGTTTTGCCTGCCCATCGTGCCCGCCGTGTGGCAGTGCTGCCTGCTTACCGAACTCGACAATGTCAAAGAAAGGGTCCAGGCCGGCAGCCCGCATAGTGTTGTCGAGCACCTCGGCTACTTCGTTTTCTGTGACCCCATAGGAGAGACACATGCGCATTGCGCGGATCGCTTCCACGGTCCCGGTGTTCACAGCACGAAGAATGCCAATCTCGCGCTCCGTCTTAACTTGACGTACGGCTTCGACTTCGCCGCCTAGACCGACGACGGTGAAGCCATTAGAGGATAACCCGCGGACGATGAAGTCGCGGATTTCTTCGTCGACCATGAGCGTTGGAGATAGTATCTCGCCCCAAATGGGCGATTCCCAGAGCGTCGTGTAGTAGTTCCAGTGCTCCTCGTACGTTACTGTTGAGATCTCCTCTGGAAACGGCATGTTGAGCAGTCGGGCGCGGACTTCTTCGAAATGCGGGACGAGGAAGGAAGTATTTGCGACGATGGAGCCGTTGGGGAGTTCTGATGGGCGGATCACCATGAGAAAGGGCCGCTCTTCGGGCTGTGCTGAGCGTTGTTAGTAGGGATGTGGTTGAAGAGGAGAGATGGCGTTCCTCCCATACTTCCCACTCAGGCTGCGTCACGTTGGCAAAGTAGCTAAACGTATAGCCAGGCTCGACGACGAAGGCATCTACGCCGTCTGATACAAGAGCTTTGGCGAGATTATTTCTTCGTAGAATGTATTCTTCTAGTGGTGGTCGTTCGGCGGTTTTGAGGAACTCAAGGCCTGTGGCTAGATATGTATCTATTGAGCATTTTTGGAAATTTGACTTCTTTGAAAGAAATAATGTTGAGAGATATCGGAATGAAAGATGTTTCTACTGAGATTAGCGTGTTTAACTGCTCCCAGCTTTGACTTTAAGTTGAGTGAATACCCATATAAGGACTAGAGTGCCAATTGCGAAGCAAAATATTAACTGAATTAGCCGACGGTGCTTGCTTCTAAATGAAGCCATAGTGGCTGGGTGAGGAAGTGAGGCCTTCATCTTGTCAGTCGGTCGATGGCATTGTTGAAGGGCAAACACGAGGGTCGACGACAGAACAGCCAGGTCGGCTCTTGGTTGAGCTTACCAGACACGGCCTAGCGCAGAATGATTGCAGATCCACCATTCTCGAAGTTCTGGGTTATTTACCAGCCGGTCAACAACTTATCGGAAGTAACAATACCGTAACACCATCTTCAGAGGGCTCTTGGGTTTATAGAAAGGCTATCTCCCCCAATTGTGATATTGAAGTACCTGGATCCCTTGCGCATGCGGCGGAGCTGGAGAGAGAATCAGTATCAACCTGCTTCCAAAGGTGCAGCCAACGTATCCAGGAAATGAGGTATCGATTCTCGTATGCTGGCGAGAATAGATATCAGGATTCATTCAACAGCGACTAAACAGATCCCCTTGCCCACTGTACATTCCATCAACGATGCAGGCACTCCGAGTCATGAGTACCACACCAAGCCCCATAGCAATCTATATGTGCCTCCCAGTAACGACCGATGCTCTTCCAGCCACGGAACCCATATCAAATACCATCGTGCGTTGGACATACCTGAGCTTCTCGATATTATTCTTCAAATTGCCGGCCCAGATACCTCGTTCTTAGCCTAGAATATGTCTTCGGGGTTTCGCCGATGCGCCAGGTCCATCATTGGAAGTCGGTAAGGGACTTCTTTTTGGGAATCCCATCACGTTGCTCCAGTTGAGTACGGCCAACGACTCGACGCTGCTGCAACTTCTTCTCTTCAACCGAGTGAGGAGGAACTGGAAAACTTTCGATAGGACCTAGATTTTGTCGGACAATGTATACACGCTAGTATCAAAATAGCTTTAATCAAATGCACCCAAAGTTGATTACTTTGGCGGTGGACCCAACTTGCACATACACCGGAGGACCCTTTGTTTGCTTTGGATGACTTTGATCAGGAGCAGGATGATGAAGTTCAACTCCACTACAGGATACGGACATGTGCGGGGCCTGGATCTCGCTCGCTGGGTCTCTATTGGCTCGACCTGAGCCAATTCGCTTTGAATCCTTAGTTTGAACACATTTTCGGCTGCGGCGGAGACATGGTCGAGTCGACGAGACGGGTAGATGTGAGGCTAACTTGATCTCCTTTGCGTCGCCGGGCTATCTCTTACTAGACCACCGGAAGATCGCTCCTAGGCTACTTCGGTTTATAGCCCAATGTTTGTCGCCCAGCCGCCTTGTAAGGCTCTAGGCATTTACCACTATTAGACAACACACGAGTATGCGAAGTTCTAAAGGCTTTAAATCCAGAGCTATTTAGTTGAGTGCGGAACGATGAAGGTATTCGCCTTGGGGAGCTTATCGCCGTCCTTCAGGTTACTCACTCCAAGCCTTATAACTCGCGGTCCTTCAGAGTTATTCACTCCAAGCCTTATAACTCGTCCTCTTCTCTTGGCTGCAGACAATTTTCGGGAGCAGAGGCAAGGCGAATGGATGTCCAAAGAAGCCATGGAGCCCGCAGAGAGCAATTGGTATCGGTGGAGCCATGTCTCGTTCTTGGATGCTAGCATCTGTGAGGTTTGGGCTGGGTGTCAGTAACTCATAGTGTGTAATTAAGGTTAAAGCTTGACTTAGGACCTTCGCTTATCACCTGTCGAACATTGCGTTTTTAATTCGTAGGGAAATTCGTTGATGACCATCGCATCCCGAGTGTGGTGTATTTGGGTCGAATTTTAGGACTCGTGAGGTTATGATTAAACACAATACAAAACCACCAGGTGCTTGAGCAGGAATAGAGATACTGTAGTAGAGCAGGCAAGCGCAAGCACTTGTTGACACCAAAAGCTACGCACGCATCTTCCCTGTTCTTCCATCAAATTCGTAGCCCCGAATTTCATATAGGGGAAGCACTTGTATGGCACCGCTTTGGGCTGAAATTCGTCTTAAAATCACTGATACGACTCCGACGTATGCCGGCCTACATATACGAGCCTTTCACATCTCCTTTATACGGCAGCCTCCCATGATCCCCAGGGTGCCGCTCCCGGGGGATGGAAACGAGGCGGAGGAATATTCGCATTGCTTATTCCGACCTTCTCTCACATTGCGCTCCTACCCTCCCACAACATCGAAAACGCAGTCATTCAATTTCGGCAATCCCAGAAATCTTGCAGCCTTGCGACGCGAGGATCGCGAAAATGAAGTCTAATTTTAAATATAAGCTTTTGTGCACTCTTCCGCATTCCGCATTCTCGCCTCTTTTTCGCGAGATCAGCACAGGCCTGCTGGGCACTTTTATGAATGGGGGATATCGAGCACGGCATATGGCATGGAGTACAATTGCGGTTGTGTGTGCATTATGAAAGGGGGAAGGTCAGCACACGGACTTGCTCTTTGGGGAGCTCCATTTTCTTTGGCACCACGTATCCAGGCATCAGCTTCCAGAATAATTCTTTTGCGAGGCTTCGAGAAAACGCTCTCGGTTCGATTATTTTCCGCCGTGACACCCTCCTGCAACGGAACGGATGAGACACGCTCTCATCTCTCGTATCACGTCCCGATCACCACATGTGGTCCGAGCTCTAGCTGAGGCCCAACCCCTGATACGAAAAGGGCCCCAACCCGAGTCTCTGGAGGCGTACACGACCTGTCGTAGGCAAGCACGACAGTGCGGGCGTTTTTTCTTTCATTTGGCACTTTCATACCCCTGCACGTAAAAAGCGAAATACAGGGTCCACACCCAGTTTCATACACGCTTAATGTCGAATGAGAATCGGTATATCGATACGCGGATTTGGTAATGGAGGGTTTAGTAGGAGGGCGGGTGCGTTTTGACTTTGGACGGTTAGGCAGACCATGGCTTATGGCTGGGTTGGGAGTATCATGATAGGCGGGCATGGACCACCGCCCAATGCGAGGTGCGCGGCCATGATACGAGTGGGCTGAGGTTGAGGGGTAAATGAGACTGCATAGCGCAGGGGGGAAGAAAATAGGCGGACGTTATCGTTTGAACAAAGAGAGAGTCACATGAAGGGGCTATGTATAAGAGGCGTCGTCCCACCACCTACTCTCGATCAACCCAACCACCAAACCTCACGCTCCTTCACTACCAGCAATACTACCCCTTACACGATTCTAATACATATCCTTAATACTTCTCTTCTCAACGTACGCATCACACCCAGAAAACATTTCTTGGTCCCTTTCCAGTCTAACTTGCTGCTAGCGTTCATCCCCAGTCAACCCACCCCTACCGAAACAATGGCCTTCACCGCGGAAACCGTCACCACTCACAAGGATGCTGGCAAGCACAGCGGAACTGCTGCCGAGATGATTGCGAAGAAGGCCGGATTCGGACTCTACGCCAAGAAGATCGGAGAGTTCGTCAACAAGCTGGTTGGCAAGAAGCAAAAGGAGGCCGCCGACCAGAAGGCTGCCGCTGCTGCTGCCGGCGCTGCTCCTGCGCAGCCCGCTGCCGCTCCTCCTGCCGCTACTGCTTAGATATGGTACGCTCTCCCTTTGCTGTTTGCTGAAGATGGCCTAACTAGATTAGGGTTGAATGATAGATGTTTGCTTGGGGAATCTTGGGGATGCCGATAATTCTTCTTGGACAAGACGTGCTTTGTTTGTGAAAGGGTGGTTGGCGAGCTGTTTTACCGAATACCCATATTGTCTTGAATGGAACGCATTGTCCATGTTGGAAATTGTCTTCTTTGTGTCGTGACGTGACCATCCGTATCCGCTTTTGGTCGCCATGTGATTGTCTCGAACGTCAACTGCTCTAAAGAGCATGTTGATCCTGTAGTATGCCACCTCAAATTCTCCCTTGACTGATCTGATTTGCGCCTCAGTATCTTTTTTCTTTGTTGTCGGTCCCCCTGTTAGCCCAGCTGAAGTTGGGCGTCGGAGACCTTCGGTATGTGTTGGATCTGCTCGCCCTCCCAGCCCCAGAGCGTCCCTGTCTCAGCCCCAATCCTGACATGCTCTTGACAAATCTCGATTGGGTCGTCTTCGTCGAAGGGGCAAGGAACATTATACGTCATAATCGTCATCTTCTTCTGCGGGTCCAGTTTATCCCAATTGATCCTGGGCATGTGACTGAACCGAATCTGGTCCTCTTCAACGTTGATAAGCAGGACTTTGAGGGCTTGGTCTCCTTTTTTGAAGTACTCTTTCTTGATATTCGCCTCTCGAAGGCTGTCGGCGCGTGTCAAGACGACCGTCTCCAGCGTGGGCATGTGCCCGATAGTACGCCAAAAGCCTGCATTGGCATCCACGTTGTACAGCGCTAGACGCCGTAGCTTGGACCAGGATTTCCAAACGGGAGGTTCGTGGCCGTAGTGGGTGACGCTGAGGAACAGTTCATCTCGTACACTGACGAGTTCTTCCAAGTTCTCAAGTCGCTGGAATCCCTCGCGAAGAATTGCCCGGACGGCCAGATGGTCGTTTTCTGGGTACAAACTTCGCAGAGGTATGTCGATGATTAGACGTTTGAGCGAGTTGCACGTGTAATTGAAAAGCTCCCGCACCCAGGTGGCCGTGGGAAGGTCGTCGATTGTGCCTGCAAAGGGTGCCAAGAAGAGGGAATCGATGGTGCGGAGCTCGGGACGATTCGGGATCTCGAGGAGGAAAGCTCGCAGGCAGGCCTCGGAAGACAGATACATGCAATATTGGCGGAGGTAGCGGTTGGCCACTCTGCGGGTCTCATGGCAGACGAGAGTGAAGGAGAGAAGGGTTTGTGTGATCGGGTGGGAGGGCGCGAGTATGACATTCGGGTATTTGGGAAGAGAGTTGGTGATGACATTGAGTACCAGCTCAAGCGGCAGCGGCATTGGTTTCTCCATCCTGGTATTCTCGTGATGTGGAGCTGGAGGATAGAATCGCGAATTAGCCCGGGAATTGGAGGTGACTCAACATGCGGAAACGATACTGGTTCGGGATAGCAATGCGCTTTACCGCATATGGACATGCCGAAACCCCTGCAGGATTTATTCACCCCCACCACCCCGCTACCAACAACACGGTCGCCATCGAACGCATTGAATCCTCGAGTACGCAAGATGGAATACGACACCAAGACTCGTAGGATGCACTGTTCAGTGGTAATTGTCCCATTTGCTAATCTTCCTAGCCCAGTACAACACCGGCGATTCGACATCGTTCGCGTACATTTCCGCACGAGAACGCTGGCCCGTGATAATCACCCAAGGCATCGATGACGTCCACCGGTCAGCCGGGGCTTCAGAAGAGGAGGACGTACTGAAGGAGGGAAAATGGATCGTGGCTGAGCTCGCCAGGCTGAAATACGAGCTGCAACATGATCGGGAGCTCGATCCGCTGCCCGACGACGGTGAATCGGATGTGGCAGAATACAACAAGGAGCTAGAGGCTCTAGGACGCCCAAAGTGGCACTCTGTGCCCTGGCTGTTCTCCGAGTGCTATCTGTACAGGTAGGTTTGCGGGTCGAATCGAGAGTCGGCGATGAGTGCTAATGACCCCAGGAAGACGCGTCTCGAGCATCTTCAAGCAAACACAGAAATGGAAAAGCTACGACCTCTTCGCCCGCCAGAAGATGTCCACGTTCCAATCGTCCCGTCCTGCTGTGGTTGAGCTCGCTGCTCGCTATAAGGACATCGTCACCGAGCTCGAATCGAAGCATACCTTGAAGGGGATAAAGACACAGGAGGAGCTGGAAGAGGCCGAGAAGATCCTGTTCTTTGAGATGTGTGAGATCTGTCTATGGGGCAATGCGACCGACCTGTCCCTCTTGACCAACCTCTCCTACGAAGATATCCAGAAACTGCAGGGGTCCGAGGCGCGAAAGTCGTCGGAAAAGAACATCATTGTCAACGACCTTGGCAAGGCATTCAAGGTGTTGACTGACGGATTCAAGTCTGGAAAGAAAGAGCGGAGGGTCGACATCGTGCTTGATAATGCTGGCTTCGAGCTCTTCGTCGACTTGATTCTGGCCGGATACTTGCTCGCCGCCGGCCTCGCCACCACGGTCGTACTCCACCCCAAGTCAATACCCTGGTTTGTATCCGATGTCCTACCTCAAGACTTCGGGGCGCTCATCTCCGCGCTTGCGGATCCCCAGGCATTCTACAGTGCCCTCTCCGAGGAAGACAAGGCGGCCGGGAAGACGGTTGCACCCTTGTCCGACGCAGAAGTATCCAGCCTCAAATTCCTGTTTCAACATTGGAGCGGCATCCATGCCGAGGGGCAGCTCGTGCTCCGGCCCAACATTTTCTGGACTGCTGGAGGCAGCTTTTGGAGGCTGGCGAAGTCGGAGCCAAGCCTATTGGAGGACCTGAAGGAAAGCGAGCTCGTCATCTTCAAAGGCGACCTGAATTACCGAAAATTGACCTGCGATGTGAGTTTTCAGTCCATTAGCAATTGCTGCGCAGGACAACAGCTGACTATCATAAGGCGGCATGGCCAGCGACGACGCCCTTCACAGAAGCCATTGGCTCGTTGGGCCCCGGGTCTGGCGTCCGTGTCCTCGCACTACGAACCTGCAAGGCCGATGTCGTAGTCGGACTCCCGGAAGGCGAGGATGAGAAACTCAAGAGCATGGAGGGAGGAGGCGGTGATAGCGGTGCCAGAAAATGGGCTTGGAGCGGGAAGTGGGCCGTGGTACAGTTCTCTGATGGAAAGGCGTAGGAAAATGTGACCGTGATAGACATAGACTCAAGAGAAGGCGATGTGTACCACCTTTTCCATGTTTCGTTTTGAGCATTAGACCTCCGACATCGCAGAGGAGAGCTTCATAGGTACTCAAGCGCCCCGGTAGTCTAAGAATCACGTGTTTTGCCACCAACTTTTGATTGGAAGGACCCACCCTTTTAACAGACCTGGTGAGTTTGATTGGCTCTGACGTTGTGCTCCATGCACGTGATTCTTAGACTAGTGGTGTTTACTAAGGTGGGTATGAGTAGACAAGAGGTACATTCTGTGATGACGTCATCAAACTTCCGCGGTACAAGCATATCGGCACAACCCTTGCGACACCTTGCCGATCTCGCCGACCACAGAACAAAGTTCCTATCAACTACATCCACAACAGCAATCATGGCCTATCCCAAACTTCTGTCTTGCACTCTACAAGCACAAAGTCCACAACTACCACTGATCCGCCGCCCACGTCAACAGACCCCCAGACTTCCTCCATCCACTATAAACTCGCAAACACCCCAACGATGACGACCACCGCCCCTCAACGCCTCCGCATCGGCATCCTCGTCCCCAGCTCCAACACCGCCCTCGAGCCCCTCACCATCTCCATCCTCAGCACGCTGCCCCACATAACCGCGCACTTCTCCCGCTTCCCCGTAACCACCATCGGGCTCTCTCCCACCGCACTCTCCCAGTTCGAACCAGCCAAACTTGTCGACGCCGCCCAGCTCCTCGCCCACGCAAACGTAGACATCATCGGCTGGAGCGGGACATCGTCCGGCTGGCTCGGTTTCTCCGCCGACGAGGAACTTTGCAGATTGATAACAGAGAAGACAGGGATTCCAGCCACTACGTCCATACTGGGATTGAACAAAGCGGTACGGAAGTTGGGGGTCAAGAGGTTAGGTCTGGTAACGCCGTATGTAGACGACGTGCAAGCTGCCATTGTCAAAAATTATGCGGGAATAGGAGTTGATGCGAGCGCAGAGCGGCATTTATCCCGGACGGATAACGTGAGGTTTGCCGAGTTGGGGGCCGAGACGTTCGATCCAATGGTTGCGGGCGTGGTGGGGGAAGGCGTGGATGCGGTGACGGTGTTCTGCACGAATCTGGCTGCGGCACAGTATGTAGAGCGGTGGGAGAGGGAACACGGGGTGATCGTGCTGGACAGCGTGACTACAGTGGTGTGGGATGCGTTGAGCATGTGTGGTGTGGATACGGGGCAGATCAAGGGGTGGGGAAGGTTGATGGAGATGGATTCTTCATAGTAAGAGTGAGTGCGCAGCACTCGGTGCCATTATGATACATGGATTACATACAGGGAAAATCTAATCTAGAGTGTACGGGTTGGGGGGCATTATATGTCATTAGTACAGACCGTTCTTTATATCCTCGGCGATCTGCTTCAACTCGTCCACCGTGGGCGCTTTCATTTTTCCGCCCGAAGCCTTGTTGCCGCCGGTCCCGATTTCGGTGATGCCTTCTTCCATCATCAGCGTGAAGCTGTCGGATCTTTCGCGCGGCCTCCTCTTCGCCCACGGGAGGGCTTTGAGGATGGTGGAGGCTTTGGTCGGGGAGGGCAGCTGTGGTACCGCTGGGACGTCCTTCTCTGTGGGTTGTGGTGTTTCGAGAACGATGGGTGTCTTCGGAAGCGCCGTGTCCAACAGTCGTAGCTGCCCCCTTCTATCGACGTTGACGAATTTGAACTCGGTTGGCGTCTGGATTGGCTCGATAGGTGGCTCGGCGATGGTGAGGCCTTGCAAGTCTGTGAAGTGTCAGTACTCATTCCAACAAAAGAGAAGAAGCGGCCGTAAACGTACCATTAAGCAGCCTGAGTCCATCCGGCTCCATGCCTTGCCACTTCTTCCTGTGCTTGGTCGCCCACAGAAATCGTTGGCCATTGAGTTCGAAGTGATATCTTGTGAAGCCAGACACTGGAACACTCCTGAAGGTCCGCACAGGACCCAGCGACTCAGGCAACACCAGTGCCCATGGACTCCGCTTCACGAACACGATTTCCAGACGCTTCAATGGCTCGCGCTTCCCTCCATTATCATCGGTATTATGTCCCGATTGTGTCCGAGCATTGACCGTGTCGGCGCTCTTGCTTCGTGCGCCTTTGCCACTCTTCGTGCGCCGCATAGACATCACACTCCGGCTTCGAGTAAGCGGTCGAGGCCCAGATCCCGGCATTGGGTCCGTCATAACTAATTCTTTGATGGTATCAACGCACTTCTGGATCTCCAATGCGTCCTCCTGCTCCCGCTTCATACTCTTGACTTTCCAATTGCCGCCACCCTTTCCATCACTACCATCCATCCAGTCATCCTCGCATCGGTCACGGTGGACTCCCGCCTCTGTACTTGGAACTGGAAGTCGAAGGCGTAGTTTGGAGAGCCTTTGAAGTGAGTCGGTTACCATCTTTGGTGTTTCGGACAGCCAGAACTTTTGGTGTTTCTTGATGTTACCATTGATGGTTGAGGATACCTTCGTGTGGTAGATCTTGTGGAGATCGATGACGAAGTCGGATTTTCGGTGGAAGACGTCAAGCGTGACTTCGCGGATGTGGTGGGAAACTAGGAATAGTGGGTGCTTTAGGACCTGGCGCAGGTCCACATAATCAAGTCCAGCCCTGTGGTATCGATGAGACAGGTGCCGCGTGTCTGATTCTTCTGGTCCGACTGAGACCTGCAATGGTAAAGACAACGTGTAAGACAGAATATTCTCGAGCAAGGACAGCGGCAACGTCGAAAGACTCGGTGCTTCTTTGGTAGAAATGGAATTGGTCAGATAGAGCGTAGATGAAGAGCTTGTGCGTGTCAACGCAGAATGCGTGCGGGAGAATACAGACGACACTGCCGTCGAGGCAGTCGATGCCGTTGACGCGTTAGAGTCAGTCCGGGCAAGGGCAATGACGGGTGGATTGGGCTGCTCGGAGCGGTCCGGACTTGATTTCTTCCAAGGCCATCTCAATGAACTTTGTCGGGAGGGTGGGGCACTGATTATCTGTTTATCAGACGGTTCTTCTTGAACTTCTGGCAACGGGGGCCCAGAAGCTGTGCGAAGCTGGCTTGTGGGTAATGGACGTCGTGCTCTTCTTGGTCGAGGGGCGTCACTGTAGGGGGACGAGAGTGTGCTAAAATCAGTGGCAAAAGTCGAAAAGTCGACGCTCATCCGCGTATTGGGAAGATTGAGTGAGAGCGAGAGTTGGGGTAATGAAAGTGGTTGCGCCATGGCGGGCTATTAAGGTAGGGAGGGAGTTGTTAAGCGAAGATCAACTTCAACAATATGCGTGGGATGTATTAGCATTAAGAAGATGACCGGAAAAGAAGAGAGATCAACTCTCGGGAAAAGGATTGGTTCAAAAGAGGGTGCGAGGAAATTTGGAATAGAATGATTTTAATTGTTTGTATTGACCATGGTTGAAAAGCGTACGTCAACGACTCCGTTGTGAATCCACTAGTCAAGAACCGCCGCGAGTCCGATTGCTGTCTGAGGGATGCCTGAGCCAGTATATATGCTTTCCAATGAGGGGAAAGGATTCGCTCCAAGCAACATGGTTTCGTCACCATAGATCCGTAATGCATTGACATGATAAGGGTTACAAAAGAAGCTTTAGACGATCAGACAAGAGCTCATGACAGGGCGATCGGAGAAGATCGGAGCCAATGTCTTGAGCGAATAACAAGTTGCGGGGGTGGGGCTTTTGATCTTGCGAGACTTAGGTCGAACAGTCCTGAGGTATCCTTAAATAAAATTGGGAGAATATGAAGCTCAAAAAAGAAACATGAGACGCCAAGGAATGTGATGGGAAAAGAAATGTGGCCCAAGTTCGAGAGATGGACAAGTCTAGGAAAGCACTAACGATTAGAGATATGTACCTCAGTCTGCTGATTGAGGATGCCTATGCGAGAATGTATTTTTTTGTGCTTTCCAGAAGGTAGCCAGGACGAAGGAGGTTATGCAGAGACGCACCACGTGTTTCATATCAACCCGACGGGTGCATGAATTAATGTCCCGATACTTGATTGAAACGCATAGGCGCACGAATGAGCGCCTCGCCCTCGCACCCCATGTGCTGAACTGAGCGTTGGCGAGAAGGGATGACGATGATGGAGAAGTCTATACCCGAAGTCGATGTCGGAAATCAGTCTTCGGAGGTTAACATACTCTAGTCCCAAAAGAGGAAGCGTGTGCTTACATAACCACAGACACATTCACAACCTCGCGGCGACACACGACAACCTCTCGTCACTGAATTGCGCTTACGTAGCCGACCGGGGCTGCACTCAAGTGGGGTCTCCTGCTTACCCTCGGGCACCAATGAATTCTGCATCTCTCCCCACGGTCTCAAAATCGACTCTCTGTTCTCTCCATCGCACTTTGAGTTCGACATGAACAGAACGGTGAACCTTGGCCAGTATCTATTCGCCCGCCTACGGCAACTTGGCGTTCGCTCCGTGCATGGAGTCCCCGGTGACTATACCCTACAGCTGTTAGACTACATCAAACCTGCGGGTCTCCAATGGATCGGCAACTGCAACGAACTGAACGCAGGATATGCAGCAGATGGGTATGCCCGAGTGAAGGGAATATCTGCCCTTTCCACAACCTATGGGGTTGGAGAATTGTCAGCTCTTAATGCAGTTGCTGGGTCTTATGCCGAATGCGCACCTGTGGTGCGTAGAATTTCCTGGTGCTCCTTGAGAGAACTGGCTGTTGAGTCTTAGACTCCATTCGCACCCCGTACCGCAACTTTGCTTCAGAAACGTGTCCTAATATACCCATCCCCAGGTTCACATCGTAGGATGTGCTGCAAGGAAGGCGTACACGTCACGAGCTATGGTGCACCACAGTCTCGGAAATGGTGATTTGCGTGTGTACGCTGACCTGTATAAACGCTTTACGGTCGCCCAAGCCTCACTTTTCGATCCGGACACTGCCCCAGATCTCATTGACGGAACCTTGGAGCAATGTGTAAAAGAGAGCCGGCCGGTCTATTTGGAGCTTCCATGTGATATGGTTGGGGTTCAGATTTCTGATGAAACGCGACTTCGCTCCCCGTTGGATGTTTCCCCGCCGTCCAACGAACTAGAATTGGAGGATAGAGTTGCGGAAAACATCTTAGGCCTGATATATGCCTCCAAACAGCCTTATATTCTGATCGACGGCCTGGCAGCACCTGATGGTATTGTCGAGGAAGTAAACGAATTCTCAAGACTGACTGGGATCCCCACATTTGCGCTCACATTTGGTGGCGGAATCATCAACAGCACTCTACCCAACTACCACGGTGTTCACGCCGGAAACTACGGATCCCTCGACTTCACTCCATACACAAACTCTGCAGACCTGGCCCTCCTCTTCAGCCCACTCCTCAGCGACACGAACACGCAGGGCTGGACGGCCGTGCCAAGAAAGGATATCACCATTGCATTTCGCCGAAAGGCGATTGAAATAGGAAAATCCGAAACGCATGCGCTTCACGTCAAAAGCTTCATGAGAAAACTGCTTCTCCGATTAGATGTCGGAAGGCTTCCCTCAAACAATGCCAAGGCTGCTTCTCTACCTTCGGTCCGAAAGCAAGCCAAATCACTTCCTCCCATAGACCCCTTAGCGCCCATTGACCAGGATACGTTTTATCTCCGCATGTCCTCATTCTTCTGTCCGCACGACATCATTGTTTGCGCCAATGGCACTCCCCTCGTTGGCGGCCGTGATTTTGTTCTTCCGCCCAAAACCAAGCTCATTAACTCTGCCATCTGGTTATCTGTTGGACACATGCTTCCCGCTACCCAAGGAGCTGCCCTTGCTCAGCAGGAACTCGGGATTGGTGGCCGCACCATCTTCTTCGAGGGTGACGGCAGCTTCCAGGCCACTGCCCAGGAGCTTTCCACGGTCATTAGGTACAGGCTTCCTGCATACATTTTCATCATCAACAATGATGGATATACGTTCGAGAGACTCATCCATGGGCTCGATGCTGAGTACAACGATGTCGCCCGATGGCGGTACTTGACGGCACCGGAGATGTTCGGCGCGCCGAATGATGGGTCGTACGAGGTGGAGACACATGATGTAGGCACTTGGGGTGAGCTACAGGAAGTGTTGGAAAGCAAGAGTTTCCATAATGGAAATGGACTGAAGATGGTGAATGTGAGGATGGCGAGGGATGATGTGACCAGGAATTTCAAAGCTGCACTGACACTTGCGGGGCAACAGTTGAGAGCGAGCTCGACGGAGTAAGTATACTGTCACCTATCAGTGCTTCTATTAAGAAGCCATAATGATTGATTTATTCCAACACTTCTTTGTAGTACAGTCAAAAGAGGGCAACTTCACCGCGCACAACCCCAAACCACACTCAACAAGGATGAATCTCCCCTTTAACGCCCTCCTTCCCCGCCCCAATCTCTAACAACTGCTTCTTAATCTCCGCTGCCTTTCTAACAGCAAAGGCCTCCAGTGCAGCACCCGTCGGCGGCCCAACCCCCGCCTTCAGCAGCGAATTATCAGTCTTCAGCCACGTGATAGCTTTAACAGCATCAGATGGAGCATGCATCGAGTAAAACTCCTCATCTGTATACCCACCGCCCACCGCGACGGCTACAGGCGGATTAGCGTAGTTTTGCGAGCCGACGTTTGAAGTGTAGTTTGGTGGTGTGCCTCCAGATAGGAGAATGGGGAGGTCGGTGGCGCCGGCAGCTGCGGTCGTGATGATGTGGATTACTATAAGTGTGAGAAGTGCTCGATTTCGAGAGCTGCAAGTTAAGTGGTAATCTACCTTCGATTTCTGGGAGAAGACCAGCAGCGATCGTCTGAGCGACGTTTGGGTTCTTGCCGCAAAGGACGATTGGGAGTGCAGCCATAATATCTAACCAAAATTGATAGAGTTGAAGTTAAAAGGTACGGTTTCCGCGGGTGTTTGCACTGAAGGGACTTCTGATTTGCTTGTCTTCAATAATTTGGTGAAAGCTGTAGGTTTATATCTGATGGATCTAGGAGCTCGGAGTGAATTGATGTTTGAACTTTAGTCCGGCATGGGCTCGGAAGTTGTGTAACGTCCGAGGTTTTCAGGGCCTCCTATTCGTTCGTCAGCGCCGCGGTGGAACAGCCCTCGGTCTCGGTGTCTCTATATTCGCGATTAAGGTAAGCAGATATAAGCCGATCATATTCTCATACGCTGCATTATGTCCTCTATGTATTTTTAGGCTTTGTCGTATTGTATTCACGTACAGAATTTGCACTCCTTCGATAACTCTCCACTTGTTCGTCCGTGGGTAGCATCGAGGCTGATCGAGTGGAGAGTACTCTCATTCGACTTAAAGATTATCGTTTAGTGTTCTTGGATGTTATGCCTGCTCCGACTGTGATCTATATATTGCATCACCCTAGAAGAGGGGAACATGTGTGTGGCTTGGGGGATCTCTAGACAGTTGTAAAAGCCTCATTGTGGATTACGGTAGAGTTTAGTAGGGCAGAGCTGGTACTATTGTTCTCTGCCCGAGTCTTTGTGATGTTGTTGTCATTCTCCTCGGAGGTGGGCGCATGCTGTATTCTTTGGCTTGATTCCATCACGAATTCCTCAATTATTACTGTTACTGAAACTTGGCCTTTGGATTATGGATCAACTGGCTGGACTTTAGCAGAACTGATGCAAACAAGATTCGTTAGTTTTATATACGAATTTACGATAGCAGGGCCATCGCACTTCTCGTTCTCTTCTATGATTACATGTACTGGATTGTCGTCTCTACAAATGATCACGCCTTCTGAACTTGCATTCGGAATGTTTTATGAATCCAAACGTAGTAATTCGGCAACTACGCATAGAAGTTGAGAAGTATAAAAATCTACAAGAGGGGATGATCCAGCGTTTCGAGTTGCAACATACCAATGTACCCTCAGGAATGTACATCACACATACGCGTCCCCCATCTATTATCCCAACCCATCCGCAACCATCCTCCTTCCAACGCCACTTTTCTTTATTCTCTCCACAAACACCATCATCTTTACACAACAACATCTTCCTCACCCCTCACCGCCCTTGCCACAATACTCTCCTACTTCCTGTTAAATCCTTGCTGTGGGCGCGACAACACCTCCCTACCTCTCCACCTCATCAAATCTCAAGCTTGTCAAGAGGACAGGAGGTTGGTAACCGAAGCGCCGACAATAAGACGCTCGAGAAGGATCGCCGCTGCGGAGAACATGGATGAAGATATGCAAAACAAGGCACCTCTCCCAATGCGCTCAGACGCCTCACATTCAAACAATCTTCAAGAAACAATGCAAATTGAAGTTCTCCACCCCCAAACCGGCGAAGACGAAGATAGAAATCCCAACAGCCTCGGTACCCAAATCGGAGAAATAATCCGCAATCGAGAAAATTCAATCGCCAAGGGCGAAGCCATTATTCCACACTCGCCCACTTCGTCTTCGTCCCCATCCTCATCTGAAGATCCTGTTCTCAACATAAAAGATAACGGCAAGGAGAAAGGAGACGAAGACGAGGAATACTTCAACTCCGACTACCCAACTAATAGGATCGAAGAAATAGTGTATATGAAAGAGGCTTCGATAGCGGAGCAGGAGATGAGTGGTGCGGAATCGAAGTTTGAGAGTTCGTCCTCGTCCTCGTCCTCAGATCCAACTCTCGATAACAACGGCAGAGAAAAAGACGAGAACAAGGACAAAGAAAGAGAAGGGAAAGTTGGAGAGGATCAGGTCGTGGTAACGGTAACAGCGCCCATCCCACCCCCTCGCGCCCTTACTAGCACGGCGCCAATACTAGCCTCACCTTTGCTCCCACACTTTACCATCTCGCCGCCCAGTTCTTCCTTTCCCCCACAATCCATCACTGCAGCCCCAGTCCCATTATTCCACAACTTCCGCCTCTCCACCATGTACAACGACCTCCAAAGATCGAAGGAGGGGCCATATTGCATCTACCAATGCGCCGGTCTGCTAAAGCGTCTCGACGACACACCCTGCGGGGCAGAGATAAAGATCCATTTAGGCATAGTGTGGAACAATCGGGCGATGAGGTGGGACCAAAAGGAAGCGTTTCGGTGCCATAGGTGTGGGTGTCTGTGCTTGTACAAGGCGAGGACGAAGAGGATGGTGCAATTTGAAGCGCGATGAGACGAAATAGGATGTAAGGGGTATGGGGAAGGTAGTTTTATAGTATCGTACAGTACAAATCCAGGTAATCATACATCCACACTTTTCCTTATACCATCTTCCCCCCGCCCCTGTACGTCTCCACAGCACTCGCAAACAACTGCTTACACGGCACTCTACTCCCCAACTTCGCGCACAACAAGAACGCCCCACTTAATTTCCGATGTAGACTATACGTCTCCTCTGGTGGCGGCGCGAGCCTCTCCTTCACCATCACCGGGATCAAGTTCCTCACTCTATCGGTGATAGTTTGGTCCCTAAAATCGTAGATCTCTGGACCGTTGGCCTTGAAAGGCTCGGCGAGTGTGAGGACAGATTGAATATGTGCGTCGAGCATTGCTTGTGATTCGGAGCCCGTGAGGTATCCGAGTTCGATTGAAAAGTCGCGGACGGTGGGTTTATCGCCTTGGGAGGCTGCGACTAGGATTTGAACGTATGGGCCGACGAATTCGTCGGGGTAGTCGCGGCTTGCACCAAAGTCCAGTAACTCGATCTTCTGTTTCTCCTCGTTGTAGAGGAAATTTGTCCAGTTCGGATCGGTTTGCATAAACTTAAATTCGACAATCTCTCGGAGGCAGAGGCGGAGAATTTGTGTTCCAATCCAGTCGCGCCGGTCTTGGCTCAGAAAAGGGAGCTTTGCGACGCCAATGCCGTCCATGAATTCTGCCGTGAGAACCGTCGGGCCACTGGCTTCGGGGATGACCTTTGGTACTATAAAAACATCGGTGTCGTCCGCGAGGAGGTCCCGGAAACGGGTTTGGCATTCGGCTTCTCTCGTGTAGTCGCATTCCCAGCCTAATTCCGTGCGAGCATTGGCAATACTTTTGTCGAGATAAAGGCCTTTGGGCAAGATGCGAGATGCCGTGAGAAGGATGGAGAGATTATTTAGGTCCGAATCAATGGAGCTGGAAACACCAGGATATTGGACCTTGACTGCTACTGGCTCTTTAGTGGATCGAAGAACAGCTTTGTGCACTTGTCCAATTGACGCTGCTGCAACGGGAACGTCATCGAAAGAGTCGAAAAGATCCCGCCAGTCGGCACCAAGATTGTTTGCGAGAACTTTGTTGCGTTGAGAGGCGGGCATGTAGTCTGCGCTGTCTTGGACACGCTGTAGTACTTCTGAAATAGCGGGTGGCAGCATCTTGTCTAGTAGAGATTAGATAACAAGCAACACGAAAGGTTACGTCTCCTACCCTGAAAGCTGATCATCTGGCCAAGCTTGAGAGCAGCACCACGCATGCGCGAGAGTTTCGCAACAAGAAGCTCCATGTTCCCAGGACTGAGCATGATGGAGCCTCCCGCCGCTCCTGCGCCCCCAGCCACACGTCGAAGGCTTTCTCCGACGGCACCGAAGGCCATGCTAGTGCCAAGGCCAGCATACTGCCACATACGGCCGAACCTCGAAGAAGGAACCTTTGATTCTCTGAGCTCATATGGAGCTTTTCGGGGTTCTGTATTTATCTCTCCGGTGATCTGGGTGGGCGCTGTCAGTATATCAGCATCTTTCGCGATTGCAACAGCAGCAAGACATGCCATACCTCCGATACTGGCGAAGGGATAGACTCTGCATCTGTAGCTATTGGAGACGCAAAATCCTGCTCTACAGTAAATTGGGCTTTCTGTGGTGGAGGAGTAGGCGTGGAAGGCTCAGGCTGTGTGCTATTCCGCACGTTGGAGATATCTTGGTAATGGCCCGCCGGAGGGTTCGGACGATCATATGGTGCCTCCTTCGTAGCACTCGCGGCCTTCGAATTTAGGTGATCCTTTCGCGTGTACGGGTTTCCTCCAAGCATCTGTGCGACTCGCTTAGTCCGGAATACGTCTGTATTGACACCTTCTGGTACTTCTTCTCCTGGGGATCCATAAAGCTGATCGGGCATTGGTATTGTAGAAGCCGTCGATGCCGCTGGCTTGATACCTTCATCTTCTTCTACCCCCTTCTCATGATGTTCCTCTGCCAAAGGCTTCTTGGGCGGCGCAGGCACCGGTCGTTCCGGAAGCGTATCCTGTCCTTGCACTTCTTCCTCCAAAGTTACTCTGGCAGTAGGTATCGTCCCGTCTGGCAGCGGGCGACGCTGGGCTTCCTCCTGATGCACAGCCAGTTCATCCTCTGGAACTGGGTCTGCCTGAGTATTTCTGGCTGACCGATCATAGTGATGATCTTGTTCCAGTCCTTCTCTAGGATTCCCGTGGGGTGGCTCTCCTTCTACCGTCTCTTTCCTGGGTATATGGTCATGCCGCGAGTTGGAAGCCTGTGCGGCTGCGGCTGCGGCTTGTGCGTACGAGGGGAGGTCTTCGCTGAATCGTTTGGAGAGAGCGAGGGCAGCTTCGGCTGTGAGGGTCACGCGCTCGGTCTGGTTCTTGAAAGCTTTTGCGAGTGTGGACGTCCGGTTGTATACCTCGAGCTGCCGGGAGCGGAGGTTGATGTGCTGTTTGGCGATGGATCTGGACGCATTGAACAGCTTTGCGGCGTCGATGATGCGCCGGCCTGCCATTGGGATAGCCTGCCCCTGTTACGGATACTGAATACCCATTGAGGTCGTCATGGGATGGGGTCGGACGTCTTCGGAGAACCTCGAGGTGCGTCGTCGCAAAAGTTCATAGCATCATCGCTTGAAGCTAAGCTAAATCGTACTACCATGTGATTGGCTGCGAGTTCTGGCTTTTATCTACGCTAGTGACTTTACACCACTTCAACTCGCCCCCGCTACGATAAGGCTGGCCACAACGTCCCCCCATTGTGTCCTGTTACAGCAGTTCACGCGGAGGCTACTGGGGAAAAACACGCACAGTCACTCTTATTGGTCACTACTACCAATTCTCGTCTACATGGGTGCGGCGTAGACGTTCTACTGAAACTTACTTTGCACGCTTCCCTCCCTCAAAGTTTGGTAGTCTTCGTTCTTCTTGCGAATTCGTACGCTCGCCGCCAAGATGAAGATCGCATGCCTCCAATTCGCTCCAGAAATGGGCAAAGTCCAAGAAAACATCCGGAGGGCAGAAGACATTCTTCAGCGGACAGCGATCCCCGTGAACTTAGATTGGCTCGTCTTGCCCGAAATGGCGTTTACGGGTAGGTGCGGCGTATGAAGGCTGTCGCCCCCAATACACACATGCTGACCTTGGGTTCAGGTTACAACTTCCACTCCCTAGAGGAAATCACACCCTACCTCGAGCCCACAACATCGGGAATCAGCACGCAGTGGGCCATCCAAGTAGCCGCTCACTACAAATGCCACGTGACAGTCGGGTACCCCGAGGTCACAGCGTCCGAGCCTAAAACGCAGTACAACTCCACCGTAACCGTTTCACCAACTGGCGTCATCCTGAGCAACTACCGCAAGGCCTTCCTCTACTACACCGACGAAACATGGTCTTCTGAAGGCCCCGACCGCTTCTTTTCCGGCCCGCTAGGAGCGCTGGGCCAGGTCACGCTGGGTATTTGCATGGATATCAATCCGTACAAGTTCGTTGCCCCGTGGGAAGACTACGAGTTCGCAAATACAGCCTTGGATAGCAGTTCCCCGCTTGTCTGCGTGAGCATGGCCTGGCTTTGTCATCTGACCCCCGAGGAGCTGATGCAGGAGCCTTCGCAGCCGGACATTGCTACCGTAGCGTATTGGGTGGAGAGATTCCAGCCGTTAGTGGAGAAGGCTAGTGAGACGCCCGTGTATGTGATTCTGGCGAATCGATGCGGAATGGAAAAGACGGTGTGTTATGCGGGGAGCACCACGGTGCTCAAGATCGAGGCAGGGGAAGTCAGTCTGTATGAGACACTGGGAAAGTCGGAGGAGAAGTGTCTGGTCGTAGATATAAATGAACGGCCAAAGTTCCAGGTGCGCAGCCGATAGGGTGGGCCCGATCATTGGTGGAACCGTGGCTTGATGGGATAGTGTCGGGCGTGTTGTGGGTATGCAGAACACAGTGGCTGTAAGTTGGTCTGGGCTGATCAGGGTATAGACTAAAGGGGATCGCGTTGCTGCGCGGTTCGCCGTCATGGGCTACACACAGGTACAGAGCCTAAGTGCGCCTATTGCTATGGCCTTCATTCTTCGCTCGTAAAGGGGAAAGGGATACGGTACTAGGGGCAGCGCGGTATGGTTATGAGCTTTTGTTTAACGAGCACGTTGGAGATTCGCATCGTCCAAATAGAGAACCTGTATGAAGACATTCGACTCATTTCACCCAACTCATTTCATTTCATGGATTCTGAGTGCATTCATTCCACAGCCTAGAAAACTGTCGTATTTTCATTCCCAAAGCGCCAGAGTTTCGTGCCACAGGGCCCGGTGAAAAAATGTCCGCCACCCGCCATGACAGATGTCGTCCCCATGCCTTCCGCAGCTCGTCCGCCACCGTAGAATCCGTTCCCGTACCATGTGCATTGTGGTTGAAGAGATCGAGATCGAGAATCGAGAGAGAGGAGGATTGGGCGAGTCGTCTAGATGCCGATGCGGGTCTTGCGCCAATGTCGTCGCTTGGCATTGTATCTATCACAGCTTGTTAACCCTGCCAAAATTCTCCAGGCCTGCGGAATTCTAAGGGAGGATGAAGGAGTCGTGGTACCTAATGGTGTTGTTCGTTCGCAGACGGATCCATTGTGGGATGGGTCGGTTCTGCTTCTGCGCTTTCGCAAGCTTCTGCTTGGTGCGGAAGGACTTTTGGGACTGCGGGGTGTTAGAATTATCGTAGGATCAATAGGCGGAGGCCGTGGCAGGCGCTGCATACCGGCATCGTGACTGTTGGTGAGACTGTCGAAATACCGGTGGAGTTGTCGTTGGAGGTGTTGCTAACTGCAGGGCGGGAATTATCTAGGTTCGCTTCTGGATTGTGCGGCAAGCCAAGACACCTAACCTAGTTAGGACTAATATCTGATCACGTGCTGTCGCGTGTTTGGCATTCACCTCATGACGGTAATCGCTTTTATATTTTTGGCATGTACTGCACATATATATACTGCAGTGCTCGCCTCTAGATTTAGCGCCATGACGTGTCTTGTTGAACTGCGAATTTTGCAACCAACGCAGCTATATATACGTTAGCGTAAGTAGTTCTTCTTATGTATCGTTTTTGTCCCGTATGCATGTACCCTCCTCCTCGATTGATTTTTCCAAGTCAATGAACAGTGAAATCGTGGCCATCTATGTGGTTGAGCCAGGAGTTGCAATGGTTGCCCACAAGAAGATTTATCATCCCTGTCTGGATACTTTCGCGGTGCTTGTGAAGGTGGAGTACGTAAATGCAGATTCTGATTCCTGAAACTGTACTTCAAAGTACCGGTATGTGCAAGATGCTATTGGGTATCTTGGACATAGTTTGTGCGCTCTAAGAAGATGTGCTAAACCCTCAATTTTGGACACTTTGTTGATTTTGCTTCTCTACCTTTAGTTGAGGGATCTGAAGAGCGGTCTGTAACGTTGACCGACGTATCCAAGGCCACATTCATGGTCTTTTTCCAGCAGGCCTACACGCAAGCACCAGTGTCCCAGACCAGCAACCCCTAATTTGGGCCTTTGGAGTATTTGCCACCCGGGTGTCTGCGGAAAGCGGAGATTCACTAAGCCAGCCAAATCCCGAATTACCTTTTCGACGAGAACGCCACGCCAAACCTCTCTACGACCTCGACGAGATGGAGAGGCGCTTTGGGAAGAACTAGAAATGTGCCGCCAAATACCATCAGCTTGTGATCGACATGGCAGAAAGTTCAGCAGATTACGAAGGGCTTGGGAAGAGGTAGTGCCTGGCCAGGAATACACGATTCTGGCGAGTGGGCGAAGGACCTGGCCGTACAAAACACAATTGCGGTTGCCAGAAGGGGCTTTGTCGTTGCGGTTGAGAAGGACGAATTGTTCCTCGATCAGTACTCGCCTAATACGAGCGATGGTGGCTTGAGTGGCTTCGGTATATGATTAAATTCAAACACCTAGCTCCACCAACCCTATCTCTGATCTCAGAATTTGGCAAATCATGCTTTTTTTTTTGAGTCGAAATACCTCGCGAATAGATAGAGTAGGGTGCTATTGGGATGCATTAGATATGTAGCGCACGAGTAGACCTGTTGCTCGTAGTGAGTTGCAGCTCGGACGATCGGCATTCCAATATGAGATTAGCGAAGGAGCTTGGGCCTTTCGGCAAGCATTGCAGTAGTGACGGTGATGTCGAACCGTGGACCCACCTCATAAGAAGCAAAACCTTACCCGCAAGTCCCTTCTCATCCTTCAAATCCCGCACAACAAATCAACCATGGAAAGCGCGCGCTGGAGCTCCTAATTGTCTCTTTAAACCTGCCTTCGCCCCACCAAGCCTCTTATCGCAACCCAAGTTGAGTGGCGACGCCCTGCCGACCTGCAGCCATGGCCGACCTCTCCAGCTCGCCCGCGAAATCAAGTCTGCCCCGCAACCACAGCGCCTCGAGCCTCCGCCTCCTCGGGCTCAAGAGCTTCCTGCCTCTCTCCGCAGAGCCATCCAGCGCCTTTTCTACGCGCGGCCAGACCCTCCCCTCTCTGCTCTCGCGCCGGCCGTCGACGATCCGCAACCGCCGAGGCAGTCTGTCCGACGATGAAGACGACATTGAAAGCCTCCGATACGGGTTTGCGGGGTGCATGGACAGAGATGCGGCGCGGCGGATGAGTGTCGGTGAACAGGTGCTCAACACGCCCCAGATGCGGAGCCAGCGGCTGATTGGCAACTCGAACCCGAGATACAAGTGGGAGCGCTACTTCAAGACGGACGAGGAGCTCAAGAAGATGAAGAAGCCGATTCGCCAATACTACGAGCGGAATAACTATCTCATCCAGCATTACATGTACATCGACCGCCTGCTCGACTCGTCGCTGCCCCACAACCTGATCCAGGAGTACAGCAACCACGAGTCCAACAGCAACGTCAACATCCCCACCACCATCACCGAAGAGGTGCCGTCCCCCAACACCACCACGCCTGGTCTTCTTACCCCGCATGCATACGGCGGCGTGGACACGCCGCCCCCCAGTGCGACGTCCCAGGGCAGCAACGGCTCCCAAGTCAAGGTCAAGCGCACCCCCAAGAACCTCTACAAAGTCCCCGACGCAGACGAACAGACGCCGCTACTTGCCACCGAGGACGACGAGCCTGGATCGTCGCGCATCAGCATGCCCGACTGGCTGCCCGAAGAGGACGAAGACAGCGATAGCCCTGTGGTGCGATTCGCACTCTATCTCAACCTCGCTGCCAACACGGTGCTCTTGATCTTGAAGATCATCGTCGCCGTCATGACTTCGTCGCTTTCCGTCATCGCCAGCTTGGTCGATGCCGTCTTGGACTTCATTAGCACGGGAATCGTGGGGCTGACATCGTGGATGATAGCAAGACAGGACCAATACGCCTATCCTGTGGGGAGACGGCGACTGGAGCCCATCGGGGTGCTGGTATGGCTTCCACCGCTTTCCTATATCGCATGCTTGCTGATCTTTCTCGCAGGTCTTCTCCGTCATCATGATCACATCCTTCTTCCAAGTCGCCATCGAGGGCTTCTCCCGCCTAACAGGCAACGACTTCACCATCGTTCAACTAACGATCCCCGCCATCGTCATCATGGCCTCTACCGTTGTGATTAAAGCCCTTTGCTGGCTCTACTGCCGGCTCATACGTAACTCCAGCGTGCAAGCCCTGGCCAAGGACGCTGAAACCGACGTCGTGTTCAATATCTTCAGTATCATCTTCCCCCTCGGTACCTACCCCTCATCCTCTACCCCATTTTCGCGCTCACAAATGCAGTCGGTTACTACGCCCGCATATGGTGGCTCGACGCCCTGGGCGGCCTCGTGCTCTCCTGCTACGTAATTTTCAATTGGTCACGCACATCCGCAACGCACATCCGCAATCTTACCGGCGCCGCTGCTTCAGCCGATGAGCGCAACATCCTTTTGTACATGACGATGCGGTTCGCGAAGACGATCAAGCAGATTCAGGGTATCCAGGCGTATCATGCTGGCGATAAGTTGAATGTTGAGGTCGATATTGTCGTCGATGAGCATACGAGTCTGAGGGATAGCCATGATTTGGGGGAGTCGCTGCAATATGTCTTAGGTAAGTCTGCGAGAATGGAAATGCGGTGATGAGTGCTGATAAGGTGCAGAAAGTATACCCTATGTGGACAGAGCATTTGTACACATCGATTACACGGGGTACAATTTGCCGACACACATGTCGCAGCAGGAATGATAGAGGAGAAGCCGCTTTCGAGAGATTGAAAATCTTCGCTGTACAAATATTGAGTTTCGCACACTTTAATTATACCCGGTTTCGTACTGATGGGAAAGTCGTATCGTAATGGAGCTGTACACCATTGGAACAGAGTGCTGTTGAGATTTTACTGAAGTGGCAACGCTGAGGTATCCTTTCTTACTTGATCGAACAGCTCTATAGGCTACTTATTGACAGTCTAATCGAGTATCTATGTGACTGAGAAAGTTGGCAGCGCCAATCCGTTCCGTACAACTCGCTATATAAAAGTAAAACAGTTTTATACAAAGTGTAGTAACGTCCCTCCCTCAGTCTTATGATCTAACTTAACCTTGACTATGCCTACAGAACCGTTACCTCACAAGGGCATGGCCAGAGCGGCTCGGC
Organism: Beverwykella pulmonaria; assembly: GCA_001599595.1. Lineage (NCBI taxonomy): Eukaryota > Fungi > Ascomycota > Dothideomycetes > Pleosporales > Melanommataceae > Beverwykella > Beverwykella pulmonaria. The sequence continues at coordinate 111,600 of BCHH01000014.1, read as the reverse complement.
TAGGCTCCCTACATGAGGCGGCAATAATGAACGATATGTCCTTTCAATACTGACATTTTTTGTAAAAGTGCCGCTTACATATGTAGCCAGTTGTGGACAGCCATCCTGTTGGCCGCTGCGGGGTTGCGGGGTTGCTGTCGCGCCAAGAATTTGGCAAAAATTCCACTAACACCCTCTAATAGCAGAAGGAAATTAGACAACACGCTTAAAAATAACAAGTTTAAGTCTTACCACTGTCATTAATTGTCCCTTCACCAAAGGCTTAAGTGAAAGACGAAGACTGGAGATTTCTGAGCTGCTTCAGGACTCATCTCTACCGTACAAGGTATGCCTTAGCTACCTAACACCTTAAAAGTGGCAATACCTGAAGAGACTATGATACGGTATTTCTAACTAATACCGAAGTTACATCCATTGCCAAACGAAATGACTCCCTCCACCAATGATCCAAATGCCGCCGCAAGCCCTCCAGGAAACGATCCTGCGAATGATTCTATGGACGCTCCTGCGGGGGGAAGCCCTACCACCTCGCGGATTGTTGTTGATAATGTGGCAGACGGTCAATCTATACAGCTGAATGGACCCATTGGGGAGGAGGGTTGGCGGGAGGTTGTTGACCTCGAGATCAGGAGCAATAGAGCCGATGGGCGTAGCATACAGCTCAATCATGCCGTCTCTGCGGAGATTTTCCACCTTATATTAGCCTCTCGAGATCCAAAGGCATAGAGTCAAATGCATGAATATGTAATATCGTACTAGTTAAGAGGTCAAAGACGAAGACTGAGCTTATGCTTCTTTAAATGCAAAAACGTGAATTACTCATACAGTAGAGCACCACTCGTTCAAATTGCTCATCCTCATACTTTTTAGGACTGCTTAATTTCTGTACATACACAACACAGGTTTTCATGAAGCCCATAGAGGACTGAAAGGACGTCGATCTTACGAAAGACGCCACTGACCTGAAACCCAAGAACATGTCCCTTCAGACAACACCTTTCGCCGTGAGCAACAGCTTTACTATTTCTTCATGTCCCTTCTCCATAGCTAACCGCAGCGGCGTCCGACCGAATTTGTGCTTGAAATTCGGGTCAATGCCGTCCGTCGCGAGCAGCAACTTTACTATGGCTTCATGTCCCTTCTCTATGGCTAACCACAGCGGCGTCCGACCGAATTTGTCCCTGGAGTTCGGGTCGATGCCATCCCTCGCCAGTAGCAGCTTCACTACGGCTTCATGTCCCCTCTCTATTGCTAGCCACAGCAGTGTTCGACATTTGCTATCCTTGGAGTTTGGGTCAACGCTGTCCGCTATGAGGAATAGCTTCGCTGTAGACTCATGCCCTTCTTGCATAGCCAATGACAGCGGCGTCCAACCAAATCTATGCTTTGAATTGGGGTCGACGCCGTCCGTAGCGAGTAGGAGCTTTATAATAGTATCATACTGCTTCTTTACCGCTAACCATAACGGCGTGCGACCTTTTTTGTCCCTAGAGTTTGGGTCGACGCCGTTTTTCGCGAGTAGAAGTTTTACAATAGTATCACACTGCTTCTCTACCGCTAACCATAACGGCGTGCGACCACTTTTGTCCCTTGAGTTTAGGTCGACACCGTCCGTCGCAAGTAGAAGCTCTACAATAGTACCATGTTGCCTCTCTACAGCTACCCATAGCGGCGTCCGACCATAGTTATCCTTGGAATTCGAGTCAACACCGTCCTTCTCAAGCAGCAACTTCACTATGTCCTCATGGCCATGCTCTGTTGCCCATGATAGCGGCGTCTGACCGTAAGAATCCGGAAGATTTGGGTCATACCCATTATTCAATAGATTCATTATCGTCCCCTTTAGTCCAAAATATGCTGCAATGTGTACCCCTGTCATATTCCTTGGCACACTTTGACTGTGGTGATAGTAGCCCCCGGAAGCCATCATCCCTTGGCTAGCGGCAGAGACTTTCTCTTTACTCATTAAAAGGCCGAGAATTAACTCTTCCTCAATCGACGCTGTGCGGGCATGATAGCCCCAGTTTCGTGATGCATAGTCGTAGAGAACATATGTCCGCAATCGTTCCTCAAACTCTTCATTGGATTGACAGAAGCCCGCATCAAAAACATTGAATGATAAGTAGGTGAGGCAGACATTTGTGATGTCTATCTGGGCATCAGGAAACCAGACAAACCATGTACACTCAAAATATTGATGTGTTGTATAGTGGACTAAGCGGACGATTCCACTCTGCTCATCAATAGTGACCAATCCGGCGCACACTGATCGTAGGACTTGAATACTTGGAAGGTAATCTTCATCCAACTCTGTTGCACGTGGTCTGACAGCAAGGGCGTGTCGAAGCTCTGCAGTGGAGAGTGGCCTTTTGGCATGGATGATCCACCCCAGAATACGGTGTGCGAGTTCTCGAACGCGACTTCCCTGAGCATTAATTCTCTTCATCGTCCGCTCGTAAGTCTTGTTTAATCCATCTGTGCCCTTAGCTATATGCTGCAAAGCTTGTTTAATATCTCCCTTTGTTGGCTGGTCCATAAGAGTATTCATGTGTAGTTGTGCAAGGAGGAACCTAACATCAATGTTAAAATAAATTTATACGGGGCTTAAGGGAGATTTTTCACCTACATTCCATCAACAGCTCCGACGACTTCCCTTTTTATCCTTTCTCGAAGGTCGTTATCCAAAATATCGGACTGCAGAAGTGACATCTTGCTGTTCAGATAACTCTCAACATCTTCCTTCTTCGCATAGATCTGGAGAGAAAGGGCGGTTTTAAATCTCTTTGCAATATTATCGTTAATACGAGAAGTAACAAAGAGATTTGCCATCGTCTCGTCTTGTAAGTCAAAAATCGCTGATAGGAAGGTCTCGCGTTCACCATCCGAAACGCCGCATTCATCAAGCGCATCGACTATAATGAGGGCTCGTGAATACTGAGTGGCGACGGACTTCAAGACTTTCAGAATTTCGCTAAATAATGGCCGGGTTCGCAGGTTACTATGGAGTTCATAAAGTGTCCTAACGCTTTCAGGTATGGACGCTTGCTTTTGGAGTAACTGCTTAAGAAGACTCAAGAGCAGATCTTCGGGCTTTTGCTGCTGTTGCTGTCGGAAGTTGCAATATACATATGCAATGCCGACACTACGATCATTTCTGAATTTAGAGCTGAGGTGATCCACGACAACAGATGCAAGAATCGTCTTGCCCGCTCCTGGAATGCCTGAGCAGAAGAGAGTTTTACTTTTTTGGTGGAGCCACGTGTTGAAATTGTTCGTACGTAACAGCCATGTTCCCGTTCCTTCCTGCCGTGTTCTGATGAAGTCGCTTTGCTGAGGACCGTAATCGATTGGCGTGAGCCAGTTCAGAATATGAAGATCTTCATTGTTCTGCAAGGTGAGCCTCATTGTTTCAACATTTGCTTTAGTGCTCGATACAACGTCAAGAACTGCATTTATTGTTAGATGCTCATAAATACCTCTATACGCGAGCTCGAGATAACTAACCGCCAGACAGAAGATCGCTGACCCTTCTCTCAGCCTCGACCTTGTTTGGATGAATTCGACAGAGAAGATCTTTTGCGTATGCAGCTGCCGCCATCGCTGCATATCCTTGCCATTCCTTGTTCTTATGGGTGTCAGAGTAGTCGCAGATGCCACGAATGACTAGGCAGGGAAATTGGTTCATCAGCCCTGCCGCTTCCATCTCAAAACACAGAACGTCGTTTTCTGTTGCAAATTTATCCCGAAGCAAAGCATTCTTCATCAACTGGTTCGCCGAAGCAATTAGACCGTAGTGAATTGCTGGATTATCCTCGTCTTCGGCCCGTTCGTGTCGCTGTATCAAGTTCAACCGGTTGTTACTACAGGCTACCGCACAGCTCTCCTCATTATTTATAGGATGCGTGACTCCAGCTTGATACAGCCTATCGCTACTTGGATCCGGTCGCTGGTACTTCTTCTGCAGTCTTTTGTTTTTCTCGAGAATACTGTTAATGGCGATATCAAGCTGATGGCCTTCGTCCTCATACTGCGCCTTCAGTCCATTGATTGCAGCTCGTAGGACCATGGGTGGCTGGTTCAAGAACCCCGTTGGTAGGAAGCTCTGATCTTGGATAGCTTTGCCAAAGTCATACTGGAACACACCACCTTTCCCGTCGCGAGGAGCGCTGACAACTATGTCACCTAGACGGATATCATGCTTTGGACTTGGCGCACCACCGCCAATGCCGACCATTAGACCAATTCTAACATTGGGAAAGCTGTGGAGCATGTCTCTTGCAACACTTGCCGCAGAGGAAATGCCGTATTCTCCCTCAGGCAAGACAGCAATAACGACATTGTGTTTCCCAATCCGGCCTAGTGTATAGTCGTTGTTATCATGACGGGACACATATTCCGGTTCTTCGTGCTTTGTGTCAAGGAAAGCTCGAGCGGCAACGTATTCCGTAGCTATAGCGCAGATCCAGCCGACGGTGTAGTCCTTAGGATTCGACATGCTCACAGGTAGGAGCTCTACGGATGTAGGCGAAGATACAAGGTCTTCAAGCGTACGAATTCGGAACTAAGATTTGTGACCTCGGCTTTTTTAGAATAGAATTAAGCGCTCGACATCTCGCACGGAGCAAGAGATTTAGAAATTGTTGTAGGAAATTAAGTGCGGTACGAAGGTGAAGGGACACAAAACAACTGGAGATGTCGCAGCTGATGGAGGGGGACTCAACCGATGGAGGGGTTTTCAGCCGATAGAGGGGTTCTCTGCAGCAGCCTGGCTGCAGCAAGCGGAAGCCGCGAGTGCCCCATCAACTTGCATATTATTCTGTGTGTTTTATCAAATTGAAACAATAAAATAATTGCCTAAGCTGAAGCCAAACACTAAGCGTGGTGCTGTCATGTAGTACAAAGCGTAAGACCTTGACAGCGGTAAAGGGTTCCGCAATACAAGAAGCGGAAGGAACCATTACGTCAAATGAATGCGTTGCGTGATTCGAATATAGGGTTTGAGATTAAGATCAGTATCAAATATCATATAACAAATCGCCAGATACAAATGGAACACGTGGTGCATACGCCTTCTCCGCCCCGTGAAAAAGACTCCATCGTATCCCAATGCACCTCAGCCTCGTTTCTTACAGCTATCGCTTTCCAGCCTCCCTCTCTAGTCTGATATCCCTCGTACGGTCCGCAAGCTTCTGAATCTCATTTCTTGATAACACTCGAAGCACAGTCACGCTGTCCCCTCTTTCTTCGAATATCTCATTTGCTTCTTCGAGTGCGGCAGGATTCACCAGCCGGCGGTCGATCTTGGTCCAGCGCGCGCCTGGTGGGATAGGCTTGGGTTGGTCGTGGTCCGGTGTACCGGGACGGGGGTGGTGGATCTGAGTCGCCTCATCTTCTAGGCCCGCTTGTTGGGGTTGGGGCCGGAGTGTGAAGTTGGCGGTGGTTGGATCAGGAGATATGGGGAGGGACATGGAGCGCGTGAGCGATGGGTGGGTTTTGTGTGTCTTTTTAGAAGATGAAGCGGATGGGGAGTTCGGCTCGACGGCGAGATCGAGATACGTGAAGAAGTCGTCGATGTTTACAGATGAGAGGCCGGAGATGGAGAGGTCGATGTTGGAGGTGAGGGTTGGGGTCGTGGAGCGAAGCACACTTTGCCCCTGTGTCGTAGAAGATGGGATATCAGCCTCGGCTTCTATGGTGAAGGACGGTGTTCGCGGGGTTGCAGAAAGTGGCGGATTCACTTGATGCTCAGCAGACCCATGGGCTGATGAGTCTTTCTCTTCTATGACGGTTGACAAGTCGTCCTCAGCGGATGGACGCTGCTCAACCAGCGAAGGCACAAAATCCGAAACATCAAGCGCAACCCACGACTGTCCATACACTGGCGCATGGACCAAACCCAGCGCTTTGAGATCTGCGACCGCTCGCGCCACTTTCGAAGGTTCTACGCTAAATATGTTTGCAAGTTCACGCTCGTGTACGCCCAAAGGCGACGAGACGGTTTTGAGGTATGCGAGTATGCGCTTTGCTAGCAGGTTGAGCATAGAGTAAGATGATTCTGATTCCAGATTCAAGGCCTTCATGATTTCGAGTTGTTGGGTTAGGGCGGATACTGGTCGCGGGGTGGTGGATGATGGGTCGTGGGAGGGGACAGAGGGCAGGCCTAGAGTGGCCTCTTCATCGTCGTGTATCTGAGACCGAGGCGGCTCCTGCACGTTAGAAATAGTTTCTGCATCCTTCCTCCCTCTTGTTTTTGCAAGTTCTAATTGTCGATACAACGATTCGCATAACTCTGGGTTTCGACACCGAAACATCAGTCGTCTCTTGTACACTGTGTCCATAATCAGGTCAGAGTCTGACTTCTCGAGGCGTACCGAGGCAGTGAGGTCGAGTAATAGTAGTACAACCCGATTCTGCGTTTGCTGGTCCATTTTACTGATTTCGGCCTTGCCAGGGTGTACATGGATGATACACTCATGTGGATGAAGCGGTAGCCACGGGTCATTCTCGTCCGACCAAGTGAACACGAACACCTTAATCCCCTCAGGGTCCCATCTGAGCGGAACGGTAACTTCGGCCGAGTGTATTGTCACTCCTGGTGGAATCTCTTCTTGGTGGTTTTCTTGCGCGGGGTCGGATACATACCGCTGATTCGGACTTACAAAGGGTTTGCTTCGTTCGCTGTCTCTGTAGCTCTTCTCGACTGTAACGAGCAAGTTCCATGAGTGACGATACATGGACGGTATCTCCACTTTGACGCGTTTGCCTTCTTCTTGATTGAAAGAATACACGGATCGATCGGGCTCCATGTAGAGATATTGGAGTATTAATTGTGCCATTGCATATCCATCTGGACAGAGGCTCTTTCCTCCGGCGTACAAACTGTCAATATTATTGCATGCGCTGCAATCGTTGGCATGAGCTTCGAAATTGGCTAATGCGTGCTCCTCTGCAGTATTAAGAGCCCGAGACATCTCCATGACGGGTTGCTTTCCGAATCGTACGCTGCGGAATGCTTCGCCGATGGAGCCGAAAAGCGTGCGGCGTGGTGCCGGAGTAGACCCTCCAGGAGCTGTGTCGCCCTTGGGGTCCGGCGAGGGAGGTGGTAAGCTGGAACTGGAAGGCAGTGCTTTGTTTATATTCATATCAACAGGCGGAAAGTAGACCGGTAGGAGTTCCTTGTATATAAACTCATCGTTCGAACCGAAGACGCAGAAGATGATTTTCTCGATTGAATTGGTAGGTTCGACGCTTTCTAAGAAGCGCTTCACTTCTTCGAGCGCTAGCGATGCGCAATCACGCCGGGGGTAATTGAGCATTCCAGTTCCAATCGTAGGTATAGCAATAGAGGTCGCCTTCAGAGATCCAGCCATGTACAAGATCTCACGATACAACTTCCGGAGCACGTCTTTGGTGTTCGATCGATACGTTTCCGGGGGAATTGCGTGGATGACATGCTTGGATGGCAATAGGAAGCCTTGAGTGACCTTAACATCACCTTCCTTGCAACGGCCGAGCTCGCTGCAGGCTTTGTGCATTGCAGGACCGCCTTTATTGAAAACAGTGCGGTCGAGTGTGCCCATAGAGGAGAACCCGGGATCCGTTGAATTGACGATGACGTCGACTTCAATACTAGTAATATCTTCTCTCAGGAAATATACTGTATGGTTGAAGTTCGCGGATGGAATTGCAAATGTGGGTTTGTACTCGAGGTCGCCTAGTTGATAAAGTCGAGCGATGGAAGGAATTTGGTGGGCTTTGATGATTTCCTTTCGATATGGGATTGATGAACCTCTCTGGAACTCGCGAACGTACATGATCTCGTCAAAGTGATCTTGGACACCCTTCAGGCCTTCCCCAGTCTGTTTGAGACGGTAGCTGCCGAGACGCACTCGCATAGTAGACATCTCGTATGGCTCAATACCATCACGTACAAGAATATCTTCCAGAGCTTGGACAAAGTCCTGGCAAAGCTCCAAAGTCTCAAGGAGATCCATACCTTTACTATTCTTCATGTGGAAATTGTAATCATCCCATATAGACTTATGAGTCGGCACACCGAAATTTCGCGTGTACTTGGTCTGCTCTATGATTTCCGAAACTCCCCCGCTAATGCTCTGCATAATGGAGCAGATTAAATCGACGTCCGAAACGGTCAAACCGTTAAGGCTTTGTATCGTTTCCTTAGGGCCGAAAAAAAGGTCCTTGAGTGAGCCGAGCGCTGAGGATATTGCTGTAAGCTCTATAAGAACATTTTGCGAAAAGTCGTGAATGGTTTCGCTAAATTCAAGAAGATCTCGATAGATGACGTCAATCTGAGCGTAAGCTTCTTGCAGTTGTACGGCCAGGGAAACACGGTCTCGAGACTGGTCAAATGGCGTCGCGTTTTCGAGATCCCCATGAGTGGGCGGGAAGAAGACAGGAAAGAATTCCTTGTAAGCCTTCTCATCAATTGCGCTGTAAACGCAGAAGATTATTCGCTCAAAGGTGTAGCCTTTGTAAACATCAAGGAACTCTCTGACTTCTTGAAGGGCAATCCGCGCAGCGACTCGTGAAGGAAAACCGCATCCTCCAGCTGCCAAACATGGAAAGGCGATAGTTTTGATTCCATGGTTCATGGCAGTCTTGAGAGAGCTGCGATAGCATTCCGTGAGGATATTAAATTTATGCATCCCTTTTGATCCGGAGTACTGAGGCCGAGCAGCGTGGATAACATACGTGCATGGAAGTTCATAGCCTGATGTTAGTCTGACTTGGCCTGTCTTTACTTTACCGGCTCCTTTACACTCTCTTTGCAGATCTGGGCCGGCTTGCTTATGGATGTGATTATTCAGGCTGTCACTCATCCCCATTTTCATTGAACTATTAGCAGAGTTTACAATAGCATCCACTTCTAGGCGCGTGATGTCGTAGTAACAGAATGATACTATCTGGTTGAAAGTGTCATTTGGGACATAGCTTTGATCCCGCTGAAACAATTTCCCAGATCTGTATAGCGAGCGTAATGTAGGTATTTTTGACACGGACACAAGTGGTGATTGGCGATCCTTGTATTGGTAAAATTCGCGAGAAATAGGGGCCGTGGAAGTTGATGAGTCATCTGGATCTCCAGTCGATTGGCGTGATGGCGCTGGTATTCCCTTCTTCCCTTTTTCCATTTCTGGGAAACTGAACTTCAGGGCTGCTCTATTCTCTACACCTTGACTAACTTTGATGTCCGGGAATCGCGTCCTATCAAACTTCTCCATTGCTTTTAGAGCAAACATCTCGTTCTCAAAGTTTGTGTAACCTTTCCACGATCCGAAACGACGGAGGAAACGGACAGATTGGGAACCTGAAAGAGAGAGCAGATAGCTTCGGAAGTCTTGCACCTCGGACAGATGTTCGACGACTTCCGCCGTCTCGTCGTCGAATATTCGCTCGTCGAAGTCGCCATCACTGACGGCTTGGGGTGGAAAGAGATAGTCTAGCCTCTTGTGACTGGAATCTGGAAGATGTCCAAGCATTTCAGCAGAGAGAATTGCTTGGCTGGTAGGATTACCAATATCACCAAAGAATTCTTCCTCCTGAGAAGGAAGTACAGAGGTCGAATCCGAAATTATGGTATCAGTGTGCAGTTGTTTCTCTTCCGCCTGGCTATTGTCACTATGGAATGAGATATCACTCGGATCTGGGGATCTAGTGCTGGCACTTCGTCCTCGGAATGCTACGCTGCTTGCTCCATCTGAGTCGTCGTCTATATTCCTTGGCAGCGCAAATGCGGCAAGTCTTTCCAAGTGATTTGCAACATGATTCTGGAGATTAAAACCTGCTTCCATATCGACCTCCACGAAGCATATTGGGCAATTTTCCCGAATATCCACTGTCGAGGTTTCGCCAACTTTGACAATACTCTCCATTTGGGTTTCGGGGAAGCTATCCGGATGCTCGCGATGCAAATGCTCTCTTAGGCCAGACTGGGATCGGTAGACCGCATTGGGATGCTCTGGGCATCTCCAAGCCTTTCGGTGACTAGCTTCGTGATCAGACCATTCTCTGCGACTACGGAACAACTGCTCTGAGCTGTCACAGCCTGCGTATGTGCATAAATAGGGTTGCAAATCTTGCAATATATGAGTTCTGCAAGGTTGTAATATCAGTAAGTGACACATTGGTATAGACGTAACTACCAAGTGTTACGTTCTATGGCATTTTTTTAACTTACTTCCACGCGCGCCCTTTACCATATCTCGCAGGACAGATAATGAAGCAATAAGGGCACTCAAAATCTTTATCTCCGTCTGCAGCTTTCGGAGGAGGCGGTAAATCGATCCCACGACCAGTTAGATCTCGCACAGTGGTTGCATAGCTGGTTACCGATCTTGAGTCAACAATGTCGTCCAAAGACTGGTGATGACGAGTTGCTTCGGTGCCAGACAGCATTGTCTTCCCGGTCTTCTCACTTGCTGCATCTTTTAGAGCTGTGATGATGGGGTTGCCTGCATGAACTTCAAGGGTGTCGTGTCGATTAGGTGCCTCGGGCCGTTCAATGGGGGGCTGTATGATCGGAAGCCCTTCTTCGAGCACTGTCGAAACTCCTAACTTGTCACGGTGTCGCCTCCAGTACTTGAACTGGCGTCTTCGAAGGGTAATCGCTCTACTTAAACGTTCGACAATTGGATCATCGTCTTGAACTTCGCTGGTGTGAGGAGTCCGGAGAAACCTCACAAGCTCTCTGGTATATTGAAAATCGAAGATGGCGTACTGATCGAGTATGTCCACGCCGGTCTCTGGATCCTTTGGCCGGTAAGAAGATGCCTTGAGAGATCGGGAGCGAATCGTTGGTGTTCTTATCCTAACGGACAACTTGTACAGATTGTCAATGATATCAACAATCTCACGAAACCGCTGCTCCAGTTCGGTTTTGGGGGCTCCGGTCTCACTTCCGTCCTCCTCATCTTCGCTGAAGAAGTCGTCATCATCCTCTTCGGTGTCTTCAGGCTTTTGTTGCTGCTCATAAGGAAGCCGGGCTCCTGTTACGATAGCGATAGCCTCGGTGATATTTTCCTCAAGCTCTTTCAACAGCTTCAATACATTGGTCGACAGAAGTGGTGAGTCTCTTAATCGGTAGTCCAGCGCACTGTGACCCTTTTGCAAGGCACCAAGATTTCCTGACCAGACCCTAAATCTTCCGAATTCGTCTTCAAGCGCCTCGCCGTCGATCAGGTAGGCGAGTTTGGAGTCGCCGCTGGTGTTGAGGGCTGCAGAAAGGGACTGAAAAAGTCGGATGTTGACCGCCGTTCCAAGTCGTATGGTAGCCATACCTTTGATGGCACATTGCGATGGAAAGAAGGCTGTAGACTGGCTGAAGATGCAATATTCGATGCCTGGATGTTCGCAATGTCGGAGGTCTCATCCTTGAAAGATATACGCTAAACCTGATTGAAGTCTAGGCTGAGCTCAGCCCTCGCCATCAGGAAGCTGCCGATCACTAATAACGAATCTCAACTGCCTTCAACGCCCTGCCGCTGTTCGAAGAGCTCGATGGACACCAAAAAGAGACGCAAAATAGCCTCAACTTCTGTAGATTGATGTCTTGTTGCAGCAGAGTGTAGTTCAACCTCCTCCACGCCTTTTACAGCCCCGCTTCAGCTGCGCACATCAAGTGTTCCGCATCTCCGACGCTCCCACAGATATCGCTTTGTATAAATACGATCTTATACTACAATTATGTCTGGCGTCGAGGTCGCAGGCCTTTTGCTAGGATCCTTACCTCTACTTATATCTGCCATCGGTGAGTCTTGCCGTTCCTCGCCAAAGAATACCTTGCTAACATTTGTAGAATCGTATAACGAAGGTCTGGACCCTGTGAAAAGCTTCATAAGATGGGAAAGAGAGCTCCCCCAGTATATCCGGAAACTGCGAAACCAACATGTACACTTTGCGCAAACGACACGCCTGTTACTCGAGCCCATCACGACCGAATTCGAACTGGCGGAGATGCTTTCAGAACCGAGTGGGCAACTTTGGAAGGATAAGGACATGTCGGAAAAGCTCAGGGACAAGCTCCAGGAATCATTCCATGCGTACCAGAGTACAATTGCGGATATAGAAAAGATAATGAAGAAGATTGCGTCCAAGCTGGATCTTGACCGAGCAGCCGAGGTAGGAACATTCCTGGGATTCCTTGCTTCATGCTAATACTTTTGCAGCTGACCCGGAATGACTTGGAAGCAATCCTAGCCGCTAACCCTAAGAAAGGGAACGAAAAATTCGAATTCCGAAAACGAGTTCGGTTCGGGATGAGCAAGAAGACTATCAAGGCACTTTTGGAACAGCTGGATGATTGCAACAAGGAGCTGGAACGGTTCACGGATCGGAGCGAAAAGCTGGAGACATACCGAAAGGCCATTAAGCCCTCCTTTGCGACTCGCATACAAAAGATACAGAGCTACGCAAAGAATCTTCATGGATCTCTTCTATCGTCTTGGTCATGCTCTTGTCGATCATACCACAGGACAAGCCTTCAATTAGAGCAGCGAGGGAACCTATACGCATCTGGAGTGAAGAATTCTAACTCGTCCGTAAAGACTTGCTTTACGGTATCCTTTTCCAGCTCTGGAGATGGCGCGCATCCTTGGAATTGGCAAGTAGCTGAGATCTACGTCGAGGATGAAGACTCGTATACAGCTCCAGCACCACCAGTGACCAAACCGAGGTAGGCAACAACTCACATTCAGTCAATTCTCCGCTAACGCCTGGTTAGAGTAACAAAGACTGTCAGCTTTGGTGAAAAGCCACCACCGCCATACTCTGTTGTCCCGGACCCTGCAACTACTCTGACGCAGCCGCTAAAAGAAGTGGATGATCTGTGTGCATCAATTCAACAATTGTACAAGAGCACGCCGTGCATTGGCTTCTCTTTCGACAGCAAAAGTAAATTGCGAGGAGTCTATCCACTAGAAGGGGTCACCGAGAAACAAGTCGCATCGTGCGAAGTGGTCACGCTCAACGACTTGCTCGAGAAGCCTCCCGTGGTGAATGGAAGACCTGCCAAACTCAGCAAGAAGGAAAGATACAGTCTGGCCGTGACTCTGGCGAGCTCGGCCCTGCAACTCAACAATACGCCGTGGTTCCCGGACCAATTTGGCACCAAGGACATTGTCTTTCATCGGACATCGACCGGTCCTCGCCTGGTCGACATCGAGCACCCATATGTCACGTCGAAGCTCGTCGAGTTCTCACAAGACACGTTGAATTCTCCGAAGCCTCGCGGGTTCCACAACAAGAACACAGTTCTTCTCGCGCTCGCTGTTGCTCTGCTTGAGCTATATTTTGGCGTGTCGGCTAAGGAGCATCAGGAACTCGAGAATGGGCACACTGAGCAGCCTTTCAACCCCAATCCATGGATGCTGTGCGCGATGGCATACGAATGGACGGAAGTCGAACGGGAAAACTTGTCAGCTGCGTTCCTAAGCGCTGTTACCCATTGTCTCCGGTGTTTTAACGATCCAGGCGCCAGTTTGCAAGATTCAGAATTCCTTCAAGCCGCGGTTGAAAGCGTCGTGTTGCCACTGCAGGAGGAGCTGAGCCAGTTTCTGGGGAAAACGACTCCATGAGAGGCGCGTAGAGCGGAAATCTACAATGGCATCCTACCGCGTTGAGTAGGACACGCTCCTCTACCGCGCACGCGATATAAGGATGGAAATCCACCCTATCCTTCCAAGCTCCCGGGCCTTCACGACTCAGGTCCCGTAAAGCTAGGGCTCGGCGATTTCTTTGTCACGATGCGATGCGCTGACAGGCGCCCATCTCGTATTTGGTCCCACGTGGCTTTCGATCTCCGAAGTCTGGGGTATCCGATTAGCGCCGCGAAAATCTCGAAAATCAACCCTGAGGTCAAGACTTGTATGTTTTGCCTGCTATAAAGGGGGGAGGGCATACACATGGCGTGACAGCTTACCGGAAAGGACCACCGGGCATAACAAAGCTGACATGATGCCTCATTGCGCACCTCACAAAAACCGAATCCCGATTCCGATTCGGAAAAAGGCTGCGACTGGGTAAGACACACAGTCTCAGATTCTTCATGACAAACTGTGGGGGAGGCATGAGCGGGCGTGGAAATGTACAGTACCGTAGCACCGATAGATAGATCAACATAGGCCTTTGGGCAGGGAAATGATTTGCGGCTTGGCTGCATCTAAGAACTACTGTTATCAGGCATATCACCACCACGGCTAGGTGTATTCTTATGTGAACTATGCCCAGGTGCTAGCCGCGTCACTGTCGGCGGTGCTGGTAAAGTTGCTTTTGAGAAGAAACGCAAGTCATATCCGACGTGGAGAGCGAGTCAACAAGCAGCGAAAGCACATCTTGGCACATGATATTGCAGAGGGGAGCAGCTCGAAGCTTTTATCTAAGCTCAAGAATTCTCCTGATGCCGCGCTGTTAGGCAGGCAGAAGCGGATCAGGCCCAAGATTCGACGCCTGTTTGGCTGTGGCGCTGTGTCGGTGTCCAGCGGGCGCCTCTGGTAGCCGGGTGTGTCGCACAGAAGCGGCGGATGCAGCAACGGCAGCGGCTGGCGTCACGCGCAGAACGCCCCATTCCCCGTCGAAACACTCGGCTGGTTGGTCGTTGAGGAGGGGAGCATGGATGATGGTGCAGCTTCAGGGACGATGGGCGCTGCTGGCGAATGGCAGGTGCAGGCCGCAGATTGGGGCGAACTGCAGATTGCATGTTGCATCTGATCTGCCAAATGTTGGTGAGGGAGCGCCAGACAATGCTCCGGGTAGACAGAGGGCCGCCAACAGAAGGATAGAAGACGGCAAAGACGGGTGTCCCGGCGATGCAGTCACTCTGTCTGCGGCTCTATTAATAAATAGGAGGTCGGGGTTGATGCTGTGGAAGATGTCCGGAGCGGGCAGAGGCATGTTGGGGTTTGGTGGGTGGCAGAGCCGCCCGCCACGGAGGCGCCGCAGCAACAAGCAACAGCACAGAACAAAAGGGCCACGAGCGACAACAGCGGCAGCAGCAACAACAACATAAAGAAACACAACGCGCACCCAGAGCACACGCCCTCGGCACTACCTCGTCGCCGCGCACCGCACTACCTGCTCTTGCGGGCAAAGGGGGTCTACGCTGCGCAAACCAGCGGTCGGCGGCGTGGGTCTTGGCTTAATTCGCTCGCTCCCTTTTCTGGTGACGTTTTGCAGGGAGTTCAGGGACTGGGATCCACACCAGTTTCTCTCCTCTACCCGCAACATTCGACCTCACCTCCTCCCTCTGCTTGCACCGACACCACCACACACCCACGCTCATTGCACCCCTCGCCATACGCTCGCCTGCCTTAATTCTCTCGCCCACACCCGTCTTTCCCTCTCTCCTTCTCTCGCGGCGCGGCCTCCAGAGACCGTCATCGCCCAGCACAATCCGCCGACCATGGCGCAACCACCGTAGGAACCCCCTTGGAGCACCCGCTCTCTTCTCATCACCGCGCTCGGCACTGACAGCCCAACAGGACTTGGAAACTAGCAGACAGATTGAGCAACATCTGGCACATCTTGACCTCGAACGACCGCCATGCTTCCCACGACTCTCCTTACCGCACCGGCCGCCATATACCCCTGCCACAAAGCCGCCATACACCGTTGACGTCCATCGCAACCAGCGGCGTCGAGTCCCGCGTCGACCTCTCCCCTTCAGCGTATGCCCAAGACGACCCAGCCATGAGCAATGGCTTCATCGGCTCGCCCAAGGGGCCCATATCCCCGAACTCGCCATACTCGCCCGGAATGCGTTCGTCGCTGAGCCGCAAGGCCACAGCCGACTCGGAGACGTTCGACAAGGGGTCTCCCAACGGCGAGATCCCGATGCAGAACTTCAACGAAGGTCTCCCGCCGCCGCCGCCCGTCTCGCACTCCTGGAAGCGCATTGACCGATGGATCGAGGACCACTATGAGGAGCTCTTTGATAATGTCTGCGAGGGATGCACCTCCAACGACGTCAACGAGCTCGAGCACGAACTGGACGCTACACTCCCCATGGATGTCCGCGAGTCGCTGCAGATCCACGACGGCCAGGAACGCGGAGGACTTCCAACCGGCGCCATTTTCGGCTGCATGTTGCTCGATTGTGAGGAGATTGTCCAGGAATGGAAGAATTGGCGCAAGGTCGCCGACGAGTATCTCACCACCAAACCAGACTACAGGACACCACAGCTTCCGGTCAAAGCTTTTGCAGGTTCCTCCTCTTCCGCACCACCAGTCGCCACAGCGCAGCAGTCGGGTAACCCCCTTTGGCGCCAAGAGTTGAACGCAAAGCAGGAGTCCCAGCCACCGAACGCGGTCCAAAAGGTCTACGCCCACCCTGCTTGGATTCCCCTCGCTCGTGACTGGGGAGGCAACTATCTCGCTACTGATCTCGCGCCTGGCCCAGCGGGCCAGTGGGGCCAAATTATCATATTTGGCCGAGACTACGACTGTAAATACGTCGTTGCCCGGTCTTGGGCTGCTCTGCTTGCCATGATTGCAGATGATTTTGCTTCCGACAAGGTGCACGTTGAGGAGGAGAGCGGCGATCTCAAGCTTCTCGAATTCAAGAAGCAGAACATTGAGCCGCCGTATCTGGAAATCCTCCGTTGGCGCTGCGACCAGAAATATGGACGCCGACAGCCCAAGAGGAGGCCCCAGAGCAGCCTGCGCCTGAACTCCAATATCCCAGGCGCCGCAGGATCCAGCAGTACCAGCAGCAGCCCGTACGCCAGTCCTGTCGCTGGGCCTGAAGAGCGAGGCCGGAGTCCTCATCGTCTCTCCCAGAAACCAGTGAAGAAACCCAAAGGCGTGAGCCCCCGAGGCAACATCTCAAGCCCGCTAGCAAGAGTGGCTGAGGAATCCTCCCAGCCAAAGGCAATTCGCGTACATACCGACATCGACATCAAGGCGGGTGCTCCTGTGGAAAAGCTTATCTCGGTAGACACCCCGCGGCCCAGCGATGATTTCCCTCTGAGGGGAAGCTTCGGCAGCGACAAGGAGAATAAGGAGAAAGAAAAGCAAGCGCCCCTTAAGGCTACCGTTACGGACGCGCCGGAGCTCAAAACCGTTGAAATATAAAACGTACTAGGCCGTGCGGGGCCGCTGGTGGGACAAGCCTGCTTCCACGGATCCTCGTCCCCTGTGCCTCGGTTTACTAGTTCATTTCCTCTCACAGCCGCTGGATACGGGCAGTACCACACATGTATTGCACTTAATGATACTGAAGCAAGACTCTATGGGAGGGTTGTGCGGGCGAATTTGGCGTCTAGGTTCTTTAAATGGTGGAACGACCTATTCTGAGATTGCGATACAACGGTCGGAGTATGAAACACATCTAGCATTTCCAACTTTCTTGCCCACGGGCTTGCTATGGGGGGTTCTCTATTTTCAAATGTTTTTTTTTTTGGCAAACCTTGTGCCATGGCGAACTGGTTGGTGTTTTGTGCGATTTCTCAACCCCTATTATCTTCCTGGAAACAAACGGTACCTACCTTCTTTCTCCACCCTACTTCAATACACTTTCGGCCAACCACAACCACGACCACAGCCAAGCCCGCACCCTTTAGAACACATCTTTATACACTTTCTTCTCTTCGCACATCGCTGTTTAACAGCTGTGATTTCTCTTTTTCTATACCATTGTCCGCGCACATATGCAAAGGACAAGCACATTTTGGGAATGAACGGTTTGATGGACACATATTTTGGGTTCTGGGCGCTACATGTGAGGCTTTGATAGCTCCATCGTTCAATTACTTCACGGGTCGGATATGTGGTAATGGATTAGTTTTTCAGCCGTTGGAAAGATGGAATGAAATGTATGATTTGCCTAAGTGGGAGCAATAGGTAGGATAGGAGAGGATAAGGAAATACGTATTTTAGGGTAAATAAAAAAGTGTTGAATCGGATGCTGGGCTTGAGATGGTGCTGTGAGGGGTTATATTTGCACCTGTTCCTAAGGTTGTCCTCAAAACGTTGAGATTGACTTCCCTTCTTCTTGGGGTCCTTGTTCTTCCTCTCAGCTTCTTCTTCTTCTTCTTCTTCTTAACCTCTCCATGCAACGCGTTGTGATACTGTCTCTACTCCCTTGATTCTCAATCTGGTCGAGCATACTGCGCGTCTGTCACCGCACGACCGCAAATTTTTCTTACTCCTTTCTCTGAACTCCCTTTTTTCTCCCTCTTTCAAAACCGATCATACACGTGGCAGGCAATGTCAATTGAACGATAAAGCATTTCTTCTTCGTGAACATAGAGGGAATTGTGATTAAGACGCCACGCAGCCGAATTCGATTAAATGGACATAGCATCATCGAGCTATTCAAGAGCGGGCGCTGCCGCTTCCCAACATCCAGGAGGCTGACATCGACGATCATAGCAAAGCTGATTGGGCCACCAAGTCAATTACTCTACTTCAAGTACCTAGTTCCTTACACAGATGCTCGGCAACGCTATTCAACATCTACTTATCACGGTCCTCGAGCATTCTATCCTTGGCGTTGTCTCCTGTGCGGTGGCAACCTACATATCATGGTGGAGCAAGCCATTTGACGTTAGAAAATCGATTGCCATGGATGCCAGCTTGAGCGTAGATCAATTATTCTCGGTAAAATGAGTCGAACGGATCAGTTTTGCTGATAATTTCGGGGAATAGACAATAATGGTTGGCTTGCTGGGATTTCAGGAACGCTGTTTGGAGCACTACATGTTGCGGCGTGGAATTTTGCGTTTCCGACGGCCATGGAAAAGAGGTTATGGATAATTGGGAGTGTAGCACGGGTAAATATGCCCCTGGTATCCATGTGGCTAATATTTCTTGGAGATACATATAATAATTCAAGGGCTAATTTGGCGATCGTACTCTGCTCTTTATACAATTTTGTTAAGACTGTGTTTGCTTGTGGTAAAACTGGTAGGGCTGATGTGCGTGCCGATTCTAGATCTCACATCTCCCTCCTACAACTCCCTAATCTTTCCCACCAACATCCCCAAAACGCTCACTCCTCTTTGACAAGTATTTCCAGCCCCGTCCCCTTCTCAAAGAACTCCCACGTCTTTTCGGCGATATTCTTCGGCGTCACAACTTTAGCATCGGGCGAAACAATGCCCTGAACAGCAATAAGACCAAAGTGCACGCCCGTCTCGCCATAGGCACGAGATAGGGAGGTGACCATGTTGCGCTGCGCTGCTTTGACAAGGGAGAGGGAGAGGAGTTGCGGGAGGGGGTCCCAGGGCAGGTGGCCTGGACTGAGGGTTAGTGATGTGCTCAGGAGTAGTATGTGGGCTTTGAGATGCTGATATGGAATCGTGACGGAGTTTGTGCCCAAATACGGGGTTGGGAGAGGGATCACGTACTGTTCGTCACCAGCAGGCTGGGCTTGCTGGATTTTGGGAGGGCCTGTAGACGTGGGATGGCCCATTGGGCGATGAGGTAGAGGGCTAGGTTCGTCACCTTGTAATCGTCAGTTGGGGACGCTTGATATTGGGAGGAGAATGGGTTGGACGGACCTTGAAGTCTGTCTCGATAGTGGAAACATCCACATCTAGCGCGTTCTCGGTAAACTTGACGACTGCGGCGTTGAAGAATACGACTTCGATTTGTGGGGCGAGCTCTTCAATCTTCTTTAGTACGCCAGGGATGGAAGATAGGTCTGCCAGGTCTAGACGCAGGGTTGTTACTCTTGCGGTGGGGGAGGCGGATTGGACGAAGGCAGCGTCCGTGGAGAGACGCTCGGTGTTGCGGGCTAGGAGGATGATGTGTTCGAAGCCGTGGGAGGCGAAGGACGAGGCGACGTAGTTACCGATTCCGGGGCCGGAGCCGAAGATTACGATTGTGCGGGGAGAAGACATAATGGGTTTGGTGGAAGTGGATTTGGGACAGGGGGATTGGAATAAGTGTGATATAAAACGAATCGTATTGGAGTTGGGTCGAATTGAAGGTGTGGAGAGAGAGGTAATGGTAAGCCTGGGATTGGGATGGGGATGGGATGGCTGATTTGATAGAACTAAGGGCGGAGCACTTTGAACATATGAAGACTGAGATATGAGAGATGAGAAAGAGGAAAGGAATGGGATTTATATACTTTGTCGCCTGTAAGACTATATTGGGTTGCACAATGCATGCCCCGCTCGGAGAATGGAGTAGTTGTTGAGGGGCTGCTTATTCACTTTCTGATTCCTCAGCCTTGGTGCATGGGCTTTTGCTCTTCAATGGGTATCATCATATTGCCGAATGTGGATGGCTTCGGAGTGGATGAGGCCCGTGGGCCCTTCACCAGTGATGCCGCTAAGCGCGTTTTCGGCATATTATGTCATGGCAGCCTAAGCCTACCGCAGCACCTCTCAACTTCACAATTTGTGAGTAATCACAACAATTTCTCAGCCATGGACGACAACACCTTTTCCGCGGAAGATGAAGAGGCCATGCGCCAGTACATGCCAGCCTCCTTCGGGAAACAAAGCACCTCCGTAAACGTCGAGGCGCAAATCGAGCGCTGTCGAAGGAACGTCGCAGGGCCGGCAAAGAAGACCGAGGAGAAAGATTCAGACGATGACAGCGACAGCGACGAGGAAGAAGAGGACGAGTTTCCTGTATCTCACGAATTGGTCGTCAAGACACATGAGCGCGCCGTCACCACCATTTCGCTCGACCCCTCGGGCACGCGCCTCGTAACCGGCTCCAACGACTGCAATATCAAGCTTCACGACTTGTCTGCCATGACCCCAACGACGATACGCGCATTCAAGACGGTTGATCCTTTCTCGACCAAACCGTCGGCCACCGCAGAGTCGCACTCGGTGCACCAAGTCCTGTTCAGCCCGCACTCGGGCGGCCAATTCCTCGTCATTACAGCCACATCGCAGGCACGGTTATTCAGCAGAGATGGAGAGCTGCAGACAGAGTTTCAAAAGGGGGATATGTACCTAAGGGACAAGCACAATACGAAAGGACATACTTCGGAGGTGACAAGCGGCGCATGGCATCCTACGAATCGGGATCGTTTTGTGACGGCGGGGACAGACAGCACCGTGAGAATATGGGACGTCAATAAACGGTTCAAGCAGGAGGAGGTCATTGTTCACAAGTCGAGGGTCGCGGGCTCGGCGGGCATGACCAGGATGACGGCTATAGCGTGGGGGTCCGCGGCTGAAGGTGGGAGCAGTGTGCTCGTTGCAGCGGCTCTGGATGGAAGTCTGGTCATGTGGAGTGGTGAGGGGCCATACCATCGGCCGGCCGGCGAGATTCGCGACGCCCATGCAAAAGACACATGGACGAGTGGACTCGATATCAGCGCGGATGGACGGCTCGTGATCACTAGAGGCGGCGACGACACAATCAAGCTGTGGGACACGCGAAAGTTCAAGACACCAGTCAGCACCGTGTCTCATCCCTCCACCTCATCCCAGTACCCGTCTTCCAACATCAAGTTCTCGCCCACATCTTCCAGCGTCATCACAGGCTCAGAGACCGGCCACCTCCACATACTGAACCCCGCTACGCTTCGCCCAGAAGTCGTCACGCCCGTCACGCCAGGCTCTCCTCTCATAACAGTAAACTGGCATCCAAAGCTCAACCAGATCTTCACTGGCTCCGCCAACGGCCAAACAACCATCCTCTTCAACCCCACCATTTCCACCGCCGGCGCCCTCACCATCCTCAGCAAAGCCCCCAAGAAGCGCCACCTCGACGACGACCCGAGCCTTACCACGGATATGGACCCACTCGGCATGGCGGGCGACGCAGTCGGGTCCGGTGGCAACGGC
Source organism: Beverwykella pulmonaria (assembly GCA_001599595.1). Taxonomy (NCBI): domain Eukaryota; kingdom Fungi; phylum Ascomycota; class Dothideomycetes; order Pleosporales; family Melanommataceae; genus Beverwykella; species Beverwykella pulmonaria. The sequence continues at coordinate 89,827 of BCHH01000014.1, read as the reverse complement.
GGCGGACCACAAGCCGGCTCCTTCGCAGCGCGCCACCCCACTATCGGTCTCACTGCCTCTGGAAAGTCGCGAGACCCGCGGCGGCCTCATATACCCGCTACCACGCCGTTTGCGAAGAGCACGCCGGATGAGAGACATGTCAGGGAGAACATCCCTTTTAGCAGCATGCGCGATGAGGATCCGAGGGAGGCATTGCTCAAGTATGCGCCCAAGGAGGGCGAGGAGAAGCTTTTTACTAGCGCTTGGGATGTCAATCAGCCGAATGCGGTGTTTAAGGATTATGATAGTGACGAGGAGAGGGAGGCTAAGAGGGTTAAGCATTGAGGGGAAACGCTCAACTGTTCATCCTGAAGCAAACGGTTCACGAAGGACGTAAGGACGTGGAAAAATCGCATTACTGGCGTTGGATTTATACCCAGAGACGTCTATCCAACAGGAGATTATGTATAGACATTCCTACTTGCTACAATGGCCAACCTGAATGTTGAATTTGCGCGGATGGCTTGATTGTCTTGGCGCACGTGCCCTGGCGCGATAAGGGGCGCCCAAACCGGCAACTAGCACCAAAACACCTCCACCCAAAAAACATATACGCGACCTTCCCCGCCGTCCCATCCCACCACCACACCCCCCAACCAACACCAACCCTTCGCCCCAAATAAACACCCACAATGTTCTCAACCTCGCTCCGCGCCACCGCGCGCCTCTCCATCCCAACAACCGCACGCGCCTTCTCAACCACACCCCCCGCGTCGCTGGCCCGCATGTCCATCATCGGGCGCCTCGGCACAGCACCCGAAGAAGTCACCGTTTCGGGGGATAAAACCCTCGTGAGATACGTCATTGGGAGCAATTACGGCAAGGCAGATGACAAGAAGACGAGTTGGTTTCGAGTCGCAAGTTTTGTGCAGGGCCCACAGAAGGAGTTTCTCATGGGGGTACAGAAGGGGTGAGTAGACAAAATTAGAGCAGGGAAGGAAGAGCGATAGCGGTATAGGGTTGAAGGTTTGGGGAATTGGGCTAATTGGGGATGTTTAGGTCGCTGCTCTACGTCGATGCGGATGCGCGCATGGACGTATATACCGATAATGAGGGAAACAAGAAGTCGAACCTCAGCTTGATCGCGAGTGAGTTCACATCCGGAGGTGAAATCGTTTAGTAAATACTAATTGTGTCAAGGGAGCTTCGACGTGCTCTCCCGCCCGCGAAACCAAGAAGAGTCCCCAGAGACCAACGACGAGGGCCTCATACAGGAAGGCCGGGCATAGACGCGCTGCCAATCGAACAATCGTCCAACCCTTCTGCGGTAATGACAAGCTTGTACATGGAGACTTTATACCCGGTCAATAAGACTTTCGGGGCTGTGGGTAGAAATGGGGAGTTTGATGCTCTAGGTGTCCGCGGCGTAGGAGGATATTTGAAGCTTTGGAACTCACATATTCTATGTGTGTAGAGCGCAATGTACATTATAACGCCCTTCTCTTATGTACTATCTCCGCTCTAGTAGCCCGGCTGGGAATTGGGTACGTTTGGACGGCGTACGGAATCGATTCTTCCCTGTACCATTGCGTTTGCTGTCGCGTGTGAAACATGGCCTGTTCATGTATCAAAGATATCCTACCAATCCAATTCAATGTTACACGAAACACAACTGCTTAGCATATCTCATCTATCATTCTAGCAGGAAATGCTCGCCACGTGATCTCGTTCGGCGAAAGTTAGACACCGCCGCGTTGCATCTCAACCTTTTTTTTTCTTTCGCACAGTAACGTCACCCCTCCGCAATTTCCCTAATTCCACACAAAATGAATCGTGTCGTACCCCAAAGAGCGCATATGCTCTGGGGCCATGCACCCCGCGTGCGGTCTCTCTATTGCACGCGCAGGACTTTTGCTACAGTCTCGGGCGCAGAACGGTACCCATCCACCATTCCTCCCACAACTACACAATTCGCCATTCTGATTAGTGTCTATAGGCCATATGATGTAATTGTCATCGGCGGCGGCCACGCCGGGTGCGAAGCCTCGACAGCCTCTGCGCGCTCGGGCGCCCGCACCGCACTCATCACGCCCTCGCTCTCGAACCTGGGTGTCTGCTCGTGCAATCCTTCTTTCGGTGGGATTGGTAAGGGGACCATGCTGCGGGAAGTCGACGCCCTGGACGGCGTCGTGGGGCGGATCGTAGATAAAGCGGGAGTACAATTTAGAGTATTGAATCGGAAGAAAGGACCGGCGGTTTGGGGACCCAGGGCGCAGATCGATAGGGGGCTGTATAAGAGGTATATGCACGAGGAGATTGTGAGGTATGAGAATTTGGCGGTGGTGGAGGGGAGCGTAGCGGATATTGTGGTGGATAGGGAGGGGGAGGGTTTGGAGGGACGGCATGGGAGGATTAAGGGGGTTAGGTTGGAGAGTGGGGAGGTTATTCCGACGGGGAATGTGGTCATTACTACGGGCACATTTCTGGGGGGTGAGATCCATATCGGTAGGTGGTTAGAGGGTTGATCCAAGATAATGGGATACTGATTGTGGATAGGTCTGGATGCATATCCGTCTGGAAGGATGGGCGAAGCGGCGACGTTTGGACTTAGTAAATCGTTGCGGGAAGCTGGATTTACGCTGGGCCGTCTGAAGACTGGAACACCGCCGAGACTAGATGGGAAGACTATAAACTATAAGGTGCTGGAGGCGCAGGAAGGAGATGACCCGCCAACGCCGTTCAGCTACTTGAATGAGAGAGTTCAAGTGGAAAACCAACTTCTAAACTACGAGACAAGAACCAACGAAGCAACCCACGACATCATCCGCGCGAACCTCGACAAATCAATCCACATCCGAGAATCCGTCAAAGGACCACGATACTGCCCCTCTCTGGAATCAAAAGTCATCCGGTTCGCAGACAAATCCTCACACATCATATGGCTAGAACCCGAAGGTTTCGATACCGACGTCATCTACCCTAACGGTATCTCCATGACGGTCCCCGCAGACGTCCAAGAAGCCATGCTCAAGACGGTAAAAGGCCTCGAGAACGTCGCCATGCTGCAACCAGGCTACGGCGTAGAATACGACTACGTGGACCCGCGGAACCTGCGCTCTACCCTCGAAACAAAGAACATTGCCGGACTCTTCCTTGCGGGCCAGATCAACGGTACAACAGGCTACGAAGAAGCAGCAGGCCAAGGAGTGATAGCAGGAATCAACGCGGGCCTCGCATCGCAAGGCAAACCTCCAATGGTGCTCACGCGCGCTGATGGCTACATCGGCATCATGGTCGACGACCTAATCACAAAGGGCGTCTCGGAACCATATCGCATGTTCACCTCGCGCTCCGAGTACCGCATGTCGGCGCGCGCAGACAATGCCGACACGCGGCTCACGGCCATGGGGCGCGCTGCTGGCGTCGTCACAGATAAACGCTGGACAGCCTTCGAGAAAGAAGCAGAGGAGATCGCAGCGCTGACGAAACTTTTGCAGGAGAAGACCATGGGCTGGACAGACTGGAACAAGCACGGGTTTGGCGTGAGGAATGATTCGTCGAAGCGCTCAGCCTACGACCTCCTCCGCATGGCGAACACCACTTGTTCCACGCTCATCCCGCTTCTGCCCTCTATCGCTCAATTTTCCCCCTCGATTCAAAACCGCGTCGAGATAAATGCCGTCTATTCCCCCTACGTAGCATCTCAAACCGCAACCCAACAGCGCTGGCTCAAAGACGAGGGCCTCAAATTACCGGTGGATCTGAATTATGAAGGCATCTTTGGACTGAGCTTCGAGGAGAAGCGGGCGTTGGAGATGGCGCGGCCCGAGAGCGTAGGACAGGCGAGAAGGGTTGAAGGGGTTACGCCGACGGGGGCGCTGAGGTTGCTGCAGTTTGTTAGGGGTGTAGGGAGGGGGGAACGCGAGGAGAGGGTCAGGGTCGAGGTCGAGGAGCGCAAGAGGGCCTTTGCGAGGGTTGCGGGGAGTGTGCCTTGAGGGAATACGTATACGGGTTGCGTTGTGGGGGATGTGGGTGGAATTGCATTGGAAGGAGTTCTTGGCTAAGATATAGCATCTCAATCATGTAAAATGGTGAGGTGACGAAGGAATTCTTTGGGTTTGGGTATGGAAGGAAAGGTGTATGATATCTACATGTATTGGATAAAGTAGACCAGCAAGCACATGAACGCGGACACTAGATTGATTTGTCCGGGTTCTAGCTAGGCTTTCACCTAGCAAACGTGTCAACCACCTAACTTAGATAATATACCCTCAATGAGGCGAGGTGTGAGCAGCTTGCAAAGCTCATATGTTCCCACCCGATCAGGCCGTCGCACAAGTTCCCGCGAACTCGGTCGAGGTGGCGTGAAGTGTTTGTGTTGGAAGAAACGTTCGCCATGCGTGCATTTATGCCGACGAAGGAATTGGAACATGGAAGACAGGAAGAAACGCATAGCGGACACCCTATAAGAAGAAAGGTTGTCTTCAATCATCTACATATCGATTACATGCAATTCCAGTCAGCGAACTAATATCCAAGTCCCAGTTGTACGTACAACTTCCACAGCCAGCCAGCAACCCAGCCAGCCAGCCAGTCGTTGAGTGGCATCTGGTTTCGATCCTCTTTCTGGGACTACATTCCGAAAACACCTTCCCAACCAAGAAAAAGGAGTGTATGAACCTCCCACTGACTATTCTACCAACAATCAACCACCTTCTCCCCGTCAACCCAACACGGAGCCCACCATCATTACCACCAACCCCAAAATCCAACATACAAACACCGACGCCGATCTACTATCGACCAAACAAAGCATTCGCACTCCATCGTATTGTCACGTACATATGTGCGACCCAAGGACCCACCGTTCGAGCATCCCGGCACACAAACACAAACACTAACACAGCGGCAGACGCAGGAGCTCTTCTCATCTCCATCCTCGTGTTCCACCCATCCTCGTCTCCAAGGAGGTAACCAGTACACAGGAAGCTCACTGTCACGCCGAAGCACAAACCAAACCCCCTACGTCAAAAACCCCAACGCCAAACAGGCAGTCGCGATAAGCTTCCTCCCGATCCGCCGCGCACAGTGCACCCTCGGGTCAAAAATAACCTTAACTGTCGTTTGCACAGGCCTTGATGCAGGTTACCTGGGGCTTGAAAACCCGTTCCTATGTGCATGTCAGCAGGTCAAAGGTAGTTTGTGGCTGGGATCGTGGCCATCCAGCACGGACTCCGACGGAGTCGAGGTCAATGTGAGACGGAGTTGAGGATGGTGCGCATGCACGAACCGTATATGGTGGTGGTGCTAAGGTTGTGTTTGGGTAACCAAGCGAGGGCGATGCGAAACGAAGGGTCGGTCAGACGGCCTGGCGCCCATGTCGTGTTGCTTACTACCATCTCACCATTGGTATGCTTGCTTTGCTATCAAAAGAAAAACTTGACATGTAAAAATGGGACGGCGAATTAAGCCAATATCAACAACGTGACGAAGGATTGCATCGAAGATCGCATCACCACTTGGAGGAACAGACAGATATTAAAATTTTCAAGTTTTGCGGCGGCATTTCTTATAATACAGTTGCCCCCAACAGCACAGAAATACTTCTCGTATCCACAATAAGAACACCCTTGTCTCCTGGCATCGCAGGAGCCAACCCTCTAGCAATCAAACAGCTGTATAGCGCTCGCTCGCCATAAGGTATGCCTAAAACTTTTGAATGCACGATGCAAACAAAGCGCGCTTCTCAGGACTAGACCAAGCCAAACCAATGGTTTGTATCCAAGCCAGCAACATAAAGGCAGGTCGCGATATGGGAATGCTTATGTGAAGCGGACAACGCGTAAACCATCAAATATCAGTCGGAAAAAAATAGCAAAAAGAAAATGAAACAAGAAATGAAAGAAAAGGGTACTCATGTTCGTCATAAGCGATTCCCACCTCCCGCTACCGAATTTCCCCACCCGATAAAATAAGGAAAGATGCATAATGCAATGCAGGCATCATAAGCGATGCAGAAAGAAGAAAGTAACAGTTCTAGAAGGGAGTTAAAGAGGATATACAAAGGAAAAGCGATCGCTCTATGATGGCGCCGTCTGCGCCAGAGGTGCTTGTTTTAAATCACGCCGAGAAAGAAAAGTGTGAACTAGTAGTTATGCGCCGCAATCATGTGCTGAGGAGGACCCATGGTCACGCCCATTGAGAGCGGACCTGGGATGTCAGAGATGGACGCCGGGATGTTGGGCATCATGTAGTCGTTCCCGGATTCAGGTGACTCTTCTTCGAGCGAGTGCAGGTGCTCATCTTCACCCTCTAGCTCGTCCTCATCATAGCTGAGCGGCTCGCCATCTTGACGAGGTTCATGCGTGCGACGATGTCTGCAAATCACTGGTTAAGGGATGATTTGATGAAGGGTGCCAAGGGAACTTACTGGGCAAGATTGTCTGATCGTGAGAATGCCTTATTGCAGAGAGGGCAAACGTAAGGTCGCTCTTGTGTGTGGGTTCGTACGTGTCTAAGCGCCAGGTTAGCGGCTATAATAAAAGTGGTCCAATAGTTCAGGCGCTTACCTCTTGAGGTGCTCTAACCTCTTAAATAGCCTGCCGCATGTGGGGATTGGACATGAATGAGACTTCTGCGGGTAAGGTCCAATTTCCATCATGGTCGCGCTCCTGGCCCGTCTGAAGGCGCCGGGAGCTGCTGCAGTGCGGGCCACTTGGCTGTGCTGCAAGGGGGTTTCAAATGCATCGCCATTCACAAGGCTACTGATATCATCGTGTGGCAGCATAGCTTGCTGCTGAGGCGGGCTGTCCTCGATCTTGTGCAGGGGTGTGCTGTGGCGCGAGATCGCAGCCATCGTCTTCTGATCTATCACTGGCTGGTTGAAGCTTCCGCCATTGACACTGTCGGGCGAGTTGTGGTTCGACTCGTCGCCTTCGGGGACGGGCATGACAGAGCTCGACATTGACCGCCTCAGGTCGCTTGGTCGGTGAACTTGGTGTGCGGCACCGCCGGTAGCGGTGACAGCAGCACTAACACCGGTGGACATGGAAGAACGCCGCCTACGCTGCTTATATGTGGGAGAGCCTTCGATGACGGAGTAGACATTGCCACCTGGGAATGGCCTTGTTACGCTTGAGAAACCAGGGCCCATCAGGTTGGAGGGGGGAAGGTTCATCAATGGGTTGAAGTTGGTTGAAACTCCTAATTCAGGAATAGCGCTGTACAGACCAGTGTCTTCGTTCGCAATGTATGCCGGCTCTTGACCTAGGCTAATCTGGTGCTGAGGCGGTGTGAGAGGCTCAAATGACATGCCGCGGGTGCTGTAGTCTTCGTAGTGCGACGAGACGAAAGATGGCGCAGGAGAGTACTCCATGTACGCAGGCATCGAGCTGTGGCGCTGGTGTACCTGGGAAAGAGGGATGCCATTGCGGTCGTACTGAACCTGGGCGCCGAAGTCGCGCTCCCTGCTCTTCACAACTGTGCTTTGCATGCTAGGTGCCATCGACATTTGCTGATATTGCGCCATGTGTGTTAGGGGCTCCTCGTGAATGGTTGGTGGCATGGACTGGGGCATCATGGGAGGCGGAGGCATCGAGTCAATGGCTCGCATAACTGGCGATGTGGACTGGGAGTAGGTCTGCACGTTATTGTTGAATGACGACGAGTTCGTCTGCTGTGCTTTTGTGAGCTGCTCGAAGAGCGACTGCGACGAGTCGAATTCGAAGGAGAGCGCGGGTTCGTTGACAGCCATGGTCGTCGCCTCCTGACCCATCTTCTCGCGCTTGAGGTCGCGCTCCAACGCATCGAGGAATAGACGGTCGTGCGGCACGCTGTACCAGTAGAAGACCTTCTGCTTCTTTTGTGTTCGGATGCAGTTGTTCTTGTACAGGAAGTCAAGGAAGGCGCTCTTGGGCTCCTCCAGCGACGCATCCGTGCCCGACTTCAAGTTGCGCAGATCGGAGAAGATGCCCTCTTCGAACTTTTTCGAGTTCTTGACGGGCCGGCCGAAGGCCTGGAAGCGGAAGGAGAGACATCGCACGATGTCTGTCCCCGAAATGTGAAAGAGGTTGTTCCTGCGTGGTTATTAGACGTGGCACGGGCATGCGATAAAAGGTACTCACCAAAGCACACACGAAACATATTCGCCTGTGGGTAGGAGGAAGCGGCGAATGTATTGGTCTTGCTGCCAATCGACGGGGGCGGAGATGAGGAAGTATTTTACTGCGGCGGGCGTCAGCACGACTCAAAGCGTTCGTCGAGACAGATGCGCGACGGGGCGGAGGGATTTGGAAAACACGTACGGTTGTCGACTTGCTGGAGCGCGACGATGCTGTCTGGCGGCAGGCTTTGCTGAGCGTCCTGGTCTAATAAGAAGGTTTCGGGCGCAACAGAGCGCGACTGCGGCGGCGGCATGCCAGCATGGGCATGAGCGTTGGAGTACATGCTGCGCTGCAACACGACTCTCTCTTCACGCGTGTTTTGCAGTCAAAATGTCAGACGAGGATCCGCGAGGGAATGGGTGGAACGAGACGGATAAGGCTCTCGCAAAGGTCCTGCCAGGTGGGAAATAATGTAATGTGAAGCGCAAAGCGAAGGAAAGGGCCAGCGATGGTTTGAGATATGTTAATGAGAAGTAAAACGTATCGAGGGCCTGCCTCGGGGGAGCGTGAACAGTCGCGACGACTTGAGGACTGGGCGGCGTGAATGTTAGGGCTTTTGGAACACACGAAACGCAAATCTGAGGGGGGAGCGGGTGAGCTTAAGGTGTCGGAGGGTTGGTGAAACAGGGAGCTGGGCGTTTTGGAATGATACTATTTCGGGGCGTCTGGCCGGCGGGTGCTGACCTTGGGGGGCAGGCCAATGAGCGTGCGCCGACGCAGAGCGCCCAATGCACCGCCCAGACGCTGGCCGGGATGTGGACGACTCGCGCGGCGAGACTGTGGTCGCAGCGCCGTCGACCTGCCCGAAGCTGCTGGGGGGGGGGCGGGATATCGGGGGTGGGTGTTGCTGCGATGACCCTGCGATGGCGAGGGCAGTGAGGGCACCGATGAGAGCGCCGTGGACGAGAGGCCAGGCACACCAGCTACGCAGGCATCACCATCGCCCACTAGCCGTCGTAGCACCCTCGACAACCACCACAGAGACACTCCCCCACTGGCCGCGGCAAGCCGGGCGGTCCTAGCGGCTCGCTCTCTCGCACCAGACCGTGACCTGTCGCTGCCGCCCCGCCAGTGGCCAGCGCGCTAACGCCGGCGACGCCCTCGTTCTGTGCTGCAGCCCACCCGCACGCATCTCGCTTTCACAGCAGGGTGCTCACTCTACTGTACTCTACTGTACTCCACGAGGCCGAAGCGAGCGGCCGTCGGCTCCCGCTGGGCGACGGCACAACACAGACAAACCTGTGTTTGCCCATCTCAAGTATCGATCAGCGCCGCAGGAGCGGGCCGTGGGTGCTCTCCCTCGCGCTGTGGGCTGTTGCCCGGCGAAGCATCGCAGCAGCAGCAGAAAGAGCGTGCAGTGCGCTGTTCCTGCGCAGCACCATGTCTCTCCCACACCTGCATCTCTCTCGCTCGACAAATCTCCCACGGTAGGCGCCATCCCTACCCGCGAGATGCCCATCTTGCCCTCAATCGACTGCCCATAACTGCCCGTCCTCGTGTGGCGGACCCCGCAGCCACTCACCGCGGCGCATGCGGACTCTTCATTCTCGTCGGACGTCGTCGACGGACAGCCAGCAGTTGTCTCTTCACAGAATTCATTTGCACCAACAGCCTGTCCCGAAAGCGTGGCTTTCGTTAGTAATCGAACCCTGTTCGTCTCCCAAAGTGGCGCGGGGGCGCTCGCCTCACAGGATTGCAGATGCAGGAACATCACACTCGTGCCATTTGTGACGGCTGCACCTTTGTGCAAATTCAGCGCGCAGCCTCGCATCAGCATGTCGTCGTGACCATGCCCGAGAATCGTCCTGTTCCTGAGCATCATGCTGTGGCTGATCAGCGAACTGGAGGTGCCGTGCAGCCAGATGCAGGAACCAGCAGAAGCAGCACTGGCGCAAGGTTTGACGTCTCGCCTGAAACGCCTTTCACCATCCGCCGCCAGCACAGCGACCGCGTCGGCTCCCCCACCAATAACGCAATTCTCGGCCCCTCCCTCTTGAATCTTGAGGCGTAGGAAAGGCCGCGGGGCTACGATTCGGTCCTAGAGAGACGTCTTGAAGCCGCTGGATCGGTTCGTATGGGCATCACACGAGGCCGGCCCTCAGCGTCACGCTGTAGTGCAGACCAGTGAGGGCGTGGAGAAAGCCGTTTCAGACTTTCTTTTCGGCCAAGTCAGAGCCCGGCCGTTTTCTCCCGCCTTCGCTGGATCCGCTCAACAGCGAGTCAGCGAATGAGAACCGGCCAAGCCCACCTGTGCAAGCGCTTGGACAAGGACGTTAAAAAGATGGGCCCTCCACCGTCACCTGCCATTTTTATGCACTCGAGAGCACTGGATGCCATCGCCGTAATTTCATCCGACGTCCAGCCTTCGGGCCTAGGAGAATGCGCGCGCTCCCGACTTGTCACAGCACGCCAGGTGATAGGACTGGCGAAAAGGAGACTCCGTCACAGCAACCGCCTAATCTGCACCCAAATCCAGCACGCCTGCTTGCAATTGGCACCTCAGGCTGCCTCGCTAGAAAAAGACTGTCATCTTGAAGGAAGACGCATCAAAGTGGAGCTCTAATAAAAAGGTCTGGAAGTGGGCAGTCAGCAATCAAAAATGGTTGTTCTCATGTGTGACAGGCCTCTGAAACTCTTGCGGCCTCCCCTGGGGGCGCGGATTCTGCCGTTTCCACACAAACAAAGCACGCATCTTGAAGAAACCGTGTTTGTGATGCTGGTGCGCAGTTATCGGAGGAAACATCATTTTGGGATGAGGAGGCCGGTACCTGCGTTAGCGGACCCAGGGGCAACTTCGAAACTCATACCCATCTTCATCTGATGCCCGAACGGGACCTGAAGGCGTCAAGCCAAAGAAGAATAGCTCGCTTAGAGCGCCATTGCACGCATGAGGCGTTGGGGAAACAGCCTGCAAGGCTGGTGGTATCTTTGGCTTTTCTTGTCGTGACTAGAAATAAAGTCATGTCACGTCGTGGCGTGGAATATTTGCTAATTTGAACGTTAGGACGCCGTTAGTGGCAATGCGAAAGTCATTTCGCTGCAGCTGTGGCTAAACGGCATGCAAGAACGGTTGAATGTTGTTGTAAATGCCCGGAAAAGGAGACCTGCGCCTGTGTGGTCGTTCAATAGCCTGGAAAGTTTAGCCTACGGCGTCAATTTGCTATCTCCACGCACCCATGGACACACCGCTCCAAACAATCTCAAGTCAGCACGTATTGGTTGGAGCTTGCGAGTTTCAGGGACTAGTCGCTGGACTGGATAGGATCCATTCATAGGAGCAGGATTCAACTTTCTTCTGTTGTCATCATGCGTGACAAGCCATCCAGCTCTGTCTTCTGTACTCGGAGTAAAGTTAGCCATCCAACACTATCAGCATGCTGCTTATCCAGGTCGGATAAGAATCCACGAGGCACGGGTGTCGAGCCTGTTTGATCACCTTGATCTGCTCCCGCAGTCTCAGATTTTCGACCGCGTCTCAGACCCGCGGATGTTTCAGATGTATTCCTTGCCAGGCCCCCATGACTTCAACGGCTGCGTGGGAGCAATGCGGACATCTGATTTGAGCCGTAAACATTGGATACCCAAGTAACAACCTTGTATGACCATCGCTTTTTCCTATGAATAATCAGTAGCTCTGGACGTGCGCTGATGTGCTCGGAGAATTGAACAGCTAGGCCCAACGAGGAAGGAAAAGTGGCCTGCCGTACGTCTGTAGGTGCCAGAGAAAAGTGGGAAAGCCTTTTGGACCTGCATTAAGAACTTCTAGCTTCGTTCATTGTGCTTGAGCTACCTGACTCGACGTTAGCCTCTCGATGCTGCATAGCTCGTCATAAACCATCAATAGGTTTGCTCATGCGGCAGTACGCGAGTACGGCAGTGAGAGGATATAAAGTTTCGTAGCGGAACCCTGATTGCCCCACGAAGCGACTCCACCGTCTCTCGGAAAGGGCGTCGTCCTTAACGCACGACATTGGCTCCTAAAGTTAATCGAGAAATCGGCACAGAGGACACACGAACTTGTCGTTCTAAGTGTGGGGATTGCGGGCACGCGGGAAGAGCTAGGAATTAATGACGAGTTTGCCGTTTCGCGACACCGGGTATGCACCGTGTCCGAAGTCGTCAACAGTTTCGTGGATAGCCTGGACTCGCTTTGTAGCGCCATTTCGAGCTGCATGTTCAGCCTCTTCCTTCGAGCTTTCGACGGGGGAGCTCTAATAGCCGTTGAGGTCAATAGTCTCAAACACTACTTGGACTCGTTGGCTTGATTAGGGTGTCGCCTGAATAAATGTCAATAGCGTGAGTCGCCACAGGAGAGCATGAAGAGACAGCACAAGGGCGAGGCAAAGACCCGAGAATCCAAAATCTCCGGATTTTTGACCGGCATATTCGCTGACAATTGATCCCTTCTAAAGGAGCATCTTGGACTTGGAGCCGCATTAGACATGGACACCCCTACGTGCCCTCAGTGAAGGCAGGGGAAGGGAGAGTATCGGACAGTGGGGGAAGAAGGAACTTCGCGGCACACGAACGCGAATGCGAAAGTCATCGCATACTGGAACGATGTTACTCCAGCAAGCCCATGCTCGAATGATGGCATGATGGGGAGAGCATCATCCCGCATACATGCCACAAATAGGTTGCTGTGAATCGTGACTCGAGAAGCCACAAAGGTCTTTGATGAAGTAGGGATTCATGGTTTCTCTCTACTGCATAGAATAGAACATCAGAAGGCGAAGCTGTTCTTTTTGGCTCTACGTTGGTATTTCTTGCCAGATCGGAGCTGAGGTTTCGCCAAGCCGTTCATTGCGAATATTCTGGTCACGTTTTCTAAGTTTCCCAACTAGCGAGGGAGGTGTTGAAAGGAGGCTTGCAACGTTAGCTATGCTTAATCAACAATTGTAGCTTGTAGCTTGAGAGCCACCCGCAGTCCTGTGCGCAATGACGTTGCCACCACCCCACTTGCCTCCACAGATGTCAGTAGTGGGGGCAACTTCATCATCACCGTGGATAACCCTGTGCATGTCTCTCACGTTGAAACTCAAGGGACGTGTGCATGGTGTTGGAAGCCTGAGGTTGAACAGGACCAAATCATCACTAGTCCAAATGTAGAAATAGCGGGCGAACTAACTATCTCTTGGCAGATGCAAACACACCAAACAATATCCAACCTCCAAGCTGCCTCTGGACCACAAAACACCACATTAGGTTCCAGCAACGATAGCAAATCCCTATGGCCGGAGTCACCCTTTCTCCCGCAGCGGCCAACTTCATCTTTACCCCACGACATGAGCTTCGGGCCCTTTTGCAACTTCCCAGATTACGGCAGAGCTTTCGGCCAAGTTTCTCACGTGCCGCCTGTTTTTGGTCACATATCAGAGTTTCTAGGTGTCCTCGAGATCAGCAACTTGCGAAAAGATGGTCAAAGAGTCGGATAGAGAAGGTGGGCTTGTTCAGCAGCTCTGCGGTGCAAAGATCGCGGCCTGAGGACGCAAGTAAACAGCAACCCGATTCGCCGGGCAAACAGAATGAAAAGGTCGGTGTGCGTTTCAATTTCTTCTTCTTACATCATGTCTGTTCATCTTGTCTCTGCCATACTCCATCTTGGGGATCTCTATGGTCGGTCTTTCTTTTGGCTCCGAAATACTACAATGGGATTGTGGTTTAGTAGTCCTACGATACATTAACATGGTATAATTATCCCTCAGCATCGGCAGTATTGCCAAGCATTTTCTCCCGTATCACCAACATTCAATTATTGAAATCACTCTACAATTGCCCTACCTTCAATCTATCAATTAGTTTAACTTCCTCTTTACTCGCTTTTCTTGACAGTGACGCTTCAGTTTCTTCGATACGTCAATTTCTAGTCCTCCCCATTCTTGCTTCCTGAACCAAAATACTTGGTGAGATGGATCGAAAGAAACGCATCAATACACATTCCCACTACTCTGTCATGTCTCGAATTCCCTCCTCGTCCCCATTATCTTCATACAGCCCTTAAAGCCCTTCTCTGGCCCGAGCAACTCACTGACAACTCATGTAGACCCCCAAGGCTCCTCTTATTCCACCCACCATCCGCATCTTAAAGAATAAACTTCCCACCCTCCGCCACGAAAACATCTATACCCTCCCCAACATCCTCACCTTCTCTCGCCTCATCGCCACGCCCGTGATCGGCTATCTAATAATCCATAACCATCACCTCTACGCCTTCACCCTGTTCCTCTACGCAGGAATCTCCGATTTGCTCGACGGCTGGATCGCGCGGAAATGGCAACTTCAGACTGTTGTCGGCAGCGTCGTAGATCCCATGGCCGACAAAGCGCTCATGACTACCTTGGTGTGTTGCTTGGCAGTCAATGGGAGTATGCTGGTGCCGCTCGCAGTACTTGTGCTTGGGCGAGATGTCAGTTTGGGTGTAGCGGCGATTTATTATCGATACGCGAGTTTGCCTGCCCCAAAGACGTTTATGCGGTACTGGGATTTCTCGCTTCCCTCGGCCGAAGTGCATCCCACCACCATCTCGAAGCTGAACACTTTCCTCCAGCTCGGTTTGATCGGGACAACGCTATGCGTCGGTCTCCTACACGACCCATCAGCTACGACTTCGGCGGCAGGAGGTCTACTAATGCAGGCTCAGGAACTCCTTGGAGGTCCAGAGGGCGTACAGACAATGGTGCGCACGATGCAGGGCGTTGTAGCTACAACGACAGTGTACTCGGGATTGAGCTATGTGTGGACGAAGGACGCAGTTAAGATACTGGGAGATAACGAGGAGCTGAAGAAAAAGCAGGGATTCAGGGGGCGGATGGTGGTGGGTGGGAGTTTTGGAGTCGTTATTGCGGTTGCGGCGTGGTTAGCGTGGAAAGAATGGACGGAGAAGGAAGGCAAGGATGAGAACTAAGGTGTTTGTATGTATGCCATGGATGGATGGGGATGTTGAGGGGTGTCCTGGGAGATTTGTAGTAGCGCCTGCTTTTCTCTTTTGTATTATATATATCATATACCTTTCCTCCTACTTCGAATTACAGGTTGGCCCACATGTGTCTGGACTCGGTGATGATGGGACGAAGTGTTGCTCTCGAGATCGCTACGTAGAATGTATACATACTCGGATAGGTATTTGTCTACAGGACACTTACTCATGTGTTCATATCCCGATTCTTGGTCGTAAAGCCACATAGATTAAACGACGTGCCGAAGTGTTGGTGGCTAGACGTCTTTAACGGCATTGTTTACTCCGCTGCCTAGTCAACTCAACAGTCTCTATGTACATACAAAAATAACGACCAGTTGTTGACATCTATCGGGTGCTGAGTGAGCAAATGTCAAGGCTGTTTCCATAGTAATATATTACTCCTATATATTCTACTCATTCATCGTAGGAAGGATGAGTCGTTTACTGATGTTAGGGCCCCAAATCCTGGAATAGTACTACACTGCTACGACATAGACGGAATCACTCGTGACTGTTAATAAAATTGGGTTGACCGACTAGGAAAAAATACATACATATAAGTTAAGCATACACCAATGTCTATATTGGTTTGTGTCGAAATTGTTCTTAACAGAGTAGAGCTAGCACGTGCTTCCATTTTGGATTTAATTTCAATACCTTCTTTAGAATCCCACCTGAAAGCGTGGACGTAATAGGTAAATATGGTACATGTTCCTAACGTAAACTTCGCAACGAGGCACAACACAATGCAAGACCGCTTCTTCCCTACCATAACAACACACCCAGCACACTATCTAGTAGATGCTGATCCCAACACACTAATTATCATGTTAATATAACACCCACTACAGAAGCACTCACATATACAGAACATCAATTATCACTCTGTAAATAAAACATTACGAACCAACCCCCCCTTCACCATCCACTTTATTTCCTTCCTATTAAAACATCTCCTTCTTGTTTAGGTTGAGCGCACTGGATGTATTGACATGACACGTCGCGTCCCCAGTAATCCAATCCACAGCAAAGCGACAAAGCTACCTAATTAACAGGGTCAAAGTACAGCCGCTACGTACGCATGCGTATGACTACACCTACCGCGAATGATAGGAAACCAAAGCAACGCCAATATCAGGATCAAAGTTGAGGTGACCAAATACAACCCCGTCAAATCAGCTTCAACCACGTTACTGTCTAGCAATATTCTTCACACAATGTGCATCTTACGGCGCCGATGAACAAATCGAGCGTCGAAATCGAGCGTCAGTATCACCACCTTCACTACAATAAAAAATCAAGCAACATTGGGAGCAAAGTCATGTACAGAATTTTTCTTTCACCAACCATTTATGCATTTGCACTTACCAATGAAAAGAAGCACGCTTGAACTAGACCACGTCCATAAGCACACACAACTCTCCCAAAGGAAGTATTCCGTGTCCCAAAGCTCGAAGCAAAGCAGACACTGGTCCCAAAACACATCCCGGAGAGATAGTCAAAGAAAGAAGATAGCTAATAGTACATCTAACCTTGTTTGCAATAGAAGAGCGCCCCTTGATCTGACGTAAATTACAGATCAATAACTCATCTGTCTGCTCGCTTCCAAGGTCAAAGAACAAAGAAAAGAAAATAGAAAATGAACTGCGCCCGATATGCTGGCTGACGAGATGCACAAAAGATTGTGGTAGAAATGCAATGATGCAATGTGTTGTTACAAAGGGTAGTCAGATTAGACATTGCCGTCTGCGACATCGAGTCGTTGTTTGGCTGTCTTGGCCTTTTTGCTCATCTTCTTCTTTTTGCCAGGAGGGCCTTCCATGGGGACTGGAGTTGCCGTGCCGCTAGGTTTGGCGCTCTCATCAAAGTGTCCTTCGCCTATGAAATCGTTAGAATGAAGACGTCCTTGGGTTTCGTTCAACTTACCTTCGTGGTACATGTCATCCAAGCTTGCCTCCACCTTCCTCCTCTTCCGCTTACGACCTGCTGGCGCATTCTTCTCCGCCTCGGCCAGTTCGGCTTCCTTCTTCTCGATCTCGGCGGCCTGCTCATCGTCTGCGAGCCACAGTGCCATATCCTTCGTACGGCTTTCCCTCGACCGAGTGTTGAAATCGACCTGGGCACCAGCACCACCAGAGATGACGACGCGCTGCACCTCCTCCTTTTGTAGAGCGCGCTTGCGAATACGCTCCTCAATAGTGCCCCGTGTGATGAGACGATAGACGGTGACTTGCCTCGTCTGGCCGAGACGATGAGCGCGATCCATGGCTTGGGAGTCGATGGTAGGATTCCAGTCAGAATCGTAGAAAATGACGGTGTCGGCAGCAGTCAAGTTGATACCAAGACCACCAGCGCGAGTAGAGAGTAGGAAGATGAAGATTGAATCGTCTTTTTGGAAGTCGGATACGGTGTCTCGGCGGTCCTCAAGCTTCGTCGAACCGTCTAGGCGACAGTATTTGTAACTCCGGTAAGTCAGATACTCCTCCATTAGATCAATCATCCGAGTCATCTGGAAGTACAACAAGACACGATGATTGCCCTGCTTCAGCTCCTTCAGAAGTGCATCAAGCTTAGCAAGTTTGCCCGAGTCTGTGACAAAGCGTTGCATAGATGGCACTTCGATGTGAGTGTATCGTCCTTTCCTATTTGTAGGCTGAGGAAGCGTGCTGCGTACGGAGAGAGTATTGGTGTTGGTCTTGGCGTCCAGAAGTGCCAACTCAGTCTTCTCCGACACACCAAACAAAGCAGTGCGCACGGGGACGTTGAAGAAATCCTTCTGCTTCTCTAGAATCGCACCCTGGCTTGAACAATAGAGCTCGATAGGAGGGGCCGAGGCAGCAGGTTTCGCACATCGCTCGAGAGCATCGAGACCCGTCTCTTGGAAAGCTGACCGTGAAACATTGAGCAGGTTGTGCATGTATCCGTCGGTTGTGATTTCAGCCAAAGGAGTTCGATTTTGGCGTTCAACAATGTTGAGCATAGAGTGCTTCGGAACGTATGCGCCATTCTCATCATCGTAAAAGATATTCAATCGACCAAGATGTTCAGATTGTTGTTCATCAAGATCGACAGCGCGCTGGAAAATGTCTTTCTTTGCTGTCTTTGACGCTTCGCCAGCGGAAAGGTTTGAGAGTCGAAGCCAGGAGAAGGCTCCAGCCTTGCGGGATGACCGATGAACGTGATCTGGGTTCCAGACATTCAGAAGGTTGTAGAGATAATGGTTCTTGAAGCCAGCCTTTGGGTTATCTGCGCCAGCAATATCGAGACGACCTCCATTACGACAGACAAGTCGAGGTAATCGATACTCAATGAGATTGCGAGTGGAATACGCGACCCTCAATTCTCGGCCCTCGCGCATGAAGGATGCTGTCTCGGCGAAGTAGCCGAAGGAGAAGGGTGACCAAGTGTCAGCTCGCTCGAAGAGGTCGGGGTGGTTGCAGACCTTTCGGAATTGCATGACGAGGTTCATGAGAGTAGCACTGTCCTGATCGTCGCCAACAGCTTTCTCCAGAAGGTCCATGAAGCTAATCTTGTTGCGTAGGTTCGTGTAGTATGCCCGTTGTCGATATGTTAGATCGCAGAACACATCTAGTTCGATTTTATCGCCCAATTCCTTCTGCACATGCTTCTTAATACGCCGTAACATGAACGGCTTAAGAATCATGTGTAGCCGCTTCAGCTGATCCTCATTAAGCTTAGTGTTGCTTGTAGCATGGCTCTCAATATCCTTGGAGAACCAGTCGCTGAACTCATCGTGCGAATCGAACAGACTCGGCATAATAAAATGCAGCAGAGCCCACAATTCTTGCATATTATTCTGGATGGGCGTACCGGTCAGAAGCAGACGATTGCGGGAATGGAATCCAAGCAAATTCTTCCATCGTGTGCTCTGGGATGACTTGATAGCCTGAGCCTCATCGAGAATCATGTATTGCCAGCGAATTTTTTGGAAGTATTGCGCGTCCTGAACAACCAATTGGTATGAGGTGACAAGCACATGGAATGGCGAATCCTTGGTGTAGGTGACATGCTTCCTATCCCAGAATTTCCGGAGAATCTTGCGGTCCTTTGCATTGCCCCAGTACGGTAACACCTTGAGAGCGGGAACAAACTTGGCGATTTCTTGCTGCCAATTGTGCAGGGTTGACGCAGGAGCAATAACCAGGAACGGTCCGTAGATGTTGTGCTTCTCGGCGAGATACGCCATGACGGAGATTGACTGTACAGTCTTTCCCAGACCCATTTCGTCGGCTAGAATGCCGTTGATGCCCTGCTCGTACAAGTTGACCAGCCAGTTGAGACCCTTGATTTGATACTCCTTGAGTGTGCAGTTGAGCATCTTCGGCTGGGGGATCCATTTGTCCTTGTCACCTAGACCCGCCGGATTCTGGAAGTTCATTTCTCCTTCGTCGAGATCATTGTCACCGCCACCATTGTTGAAGGCGCGTGCACGGTCTGCGGCGGCTTGCACAGCATGTTGAGCGTTTGCCATAGCAGCAGCATTAAGCGCACTCTCATCATCATTGTCGAAATCCAGATCGTCGAAGTTTGTGACCTTCGCAGCAGGTTTAGCAGAGGCGTCAGGCAAGTCGGTAATGGGCTGACTTGGTGCCAGTGTCGGGGGAGCACCAGCGGCATCCGCATCATCCGTCGATCTCTCGATTTCATCTGTCCTCGCCTTTTTGCCAATGAAATGTGAGTACAGCTCGGTTTGAGAAATGAGGAAGTTGAGTTTCCGCTTCTGGCGATTTGCCTCACGTTCGGCTTCAGCCTTCTTTGCGTTCTCCAGCTCTTGACGCTCAGCAATCTTCCGCTGGTCTCGCTCATCCCGCTCATTCCTCTTCCAAAACCCAAGCATCTCCCGCATGCTCCGCTTGGCCCTGGCCTGGACGTCCTTCATGCTCTTGTTGGTGCGCATCTGCCATCGTCGAGCTTCTTTGGATGCTAACTGAGCAGTCTTCCGGAGATTGGACTGTTTGGTAGACAATGAGTTCTCCTTGATCCTGACAACCTTGGGGATATCCTTCTTTGCAATATCCTTCCAGATTTGGTTGTATAGGTTCTGGTATGCCGTTGAGTTGTACGATGTAAGGACGGTTGGTGCTAGATCCTCGGTCTGGCTACGGCTCTTCAATGCATCGAGTCGGGCCTCTTCTCGCGGTGCAATGGGAGGAAGATCATCGCCGCGATCAATGGCAGCCTGGCCAGCGGCGGCGGCATCCTTCTCCGCTTGCTTCTGTTCCTTGCTCTTCTTGAGCCTACCACCTGACCGACCTCCTTTCCGCTTCCCGCCTGCCGGAATAAGGTCATCCGACGCTTGGAAGGTGCTCATCGTGCCCCCCTCGAGGTTCGGAGCATGAGGAGTGACCTCTCGGATGTGCGTGTTAGGGGCGTTGCCCTGGAGTAGCTGGCTGGTTGTTTTGGCTTTCTTTTCCGCCTTGAGTGCCTCACGTAGGTGCCTCTCCTTTTCTTCCTCGTTCTCAGCTTGGCCGGCCTTTGCAAGGGCCTCCGCCCGCTTGGCTTCTTCATTCTGGATAGTTTTCTCCCGCCGCCGCTTGCGCTGCATATCCTTCTTGCGTTCCTTTTCCTCGGCAATCTCCTGGTTCTGGACCTGCTGCCAGGCGGCACCTTCGTGCTCCATATTGTAGGCATGCTTGGAGGAGTCGCGGTGGGCGGCAAGGACATCGGCGATGCGGGTGAGGGTGTGCGTACGCCGTCGCTATGGAGTATTAGATTAGGAAGGGGTCGGACGTCAAAAGGGAGCATGCAAACTTACCTTGCGTTTGCTAGACTCGGCAGTATCTACTTCGATGGCGCGTTTCCGGCTGTTCTGGATGTACTCCTCCTTCTCATGTTCGAAGCCGGGCCCATCAACACTACTCATTTCCATTGTCTCAATGCGGGCCAACTCAGTTTCAACCTCAGCCTCGTCCGGGACAGGTAGCTCTCGAGGCGTGACCCTGGGGGGTTGCACGCTGGTGACGGGTGGCATAGCCTCGTATGCTCGACTGTCGTGGAGGGGCGGGGGCGCTGGGGATGTCATGGCCTCCTGCTTGACCGGGGGGGGTGGTTGTACTTTTAGGGGTGGTTCGGTGTCTGCGCCAGAGGACATAATGGACGCGAGGGACATGGGGTCGGCGCGTGGTGGCGGCGGTGCCTGTTTGTACGTGGTTAGTAGCGAAAGTGATGATAATACCTGATGGCTTTCACGAACCTCATCTCGAGACAGCCTTCGCACGTAGTTGGATGGCGGGGGCTGGACCGCGCCTCGATGGAGCGAGCGGAAGGGGGAGACGGGCTCCATGGCGCCTCCTTGCGATGGCGGGCGCTGGAGAGGCGATTGGTGTGCGAATGTGCTGGCCACGGGGGAGTGGAATGTCTTGTCGTAGGGGCTCTCAGCTTGAGGGTCGCGGGCCTGTAGAGGTCCACCGTGTGCCTGACCCTGTGGTGGGTAATACCGCCCTACACCGCGGTCGCCATCGTAGTATCGCGAGGGAGGAGAGTAGAGCGCGGTGCTGATGGGCGGCAGCTCGGTGCGAGATGGGTGGGTGATGATGTGGTGTGAGGGCGAGATGGGCGAGTGTCGCGGCGGAGGGCTACTGAAGGTTTGGTGGTCGCCCGCGGTGGTTGGCATGTTTCTTTCCCTGTGCTCAGTCCAAACGGGTGTGCCCGAACAACGAGTGTGCACGCAGCGATGCCGAATGCGCCGGCCTTGCGCGTCGATAGAACCGCAGTCGCGGTGAAAGCGACAAGGACAGCGAGCTGGGAGTCGGCTGCCCGGAGCGCGAAGGTTGGCCGGCGAAGCTCCCCTGTGCCTAGCGCGGACGCTCTTCGAAGATGGTCGCGATGCAGATGCGGAGATGTGGAGGAGCGGGTGCCACGACGAGATAGGGAGGGTGATGGGCGGATGGATGGAATGGCAGCAAGGCGGAAGGCGCGCGAAGATGGATTTCTCCTGCGCTCCTCATCATCAGGACAAAGCCACCCTCGATCTGGTCACTCTTCTCTTCAAGCACCACATTCGTCAGCCCCAGGAGTTTGGATAGGCCAATGGTTGTAAACAGGCATGCGGCGGGAAACGGTGCAGCGCGGCGCATCGACTTTATTCATCACATTGCATTCTTTATTGCTACTCTCGCCCGCACTCCGTGTCCCCGTGTTCTGCGCGCATTACTCTCTGGTCTCGAACTCTGAGGGGCGGGCTTGCTCCCCAACTGGCTCTCCTGTGAACCTCCGAGCTCGGTTATTATAGCCACGCGGATGCACATCAACCCCGGCCATCAGCATCTGCAGGGGCTCTACCGCGAGGACATGCACTCTCTGCGCGTACCAGCACGTCGACGTCTGCTCCAACGCGAAGTAGAGGCAAGAGAGACGCAAGGCGATGGCAGAAACGGCTCAATGCGTGTGATTGGCGCACGGGGCAATCCAGAATGATATCATGGCCCGTGCGTTGCTGGGGTCCATTCAATTTTCTGGAAATCTTGGCGTCACTTTTTTTCGACATCGATCTTCATCCGCCAGCACCGCAGCGCATTTCCACCACAATGGCCTCCGTATACAAAACACTCTCGTCTTCGAGCAATGGGGAGAAGGTGGCAACTGGGGAGCGGAAAATCAAGCAGCGGGTGCTCATGCTGGTGCGTGAAACGCTTCAAGAATATATGGAAAGCTGCTAAAGGGACATCTAGAGTTCAAGAGGCACGACCTACCGCCACCGCCATTTACTGCAGGATCTTTATTCTCTCATGTAAGCTGGTTACTTGCACGGTAGTGTTCATTTTCTCACAATACTCCAGGCCACATAGCCGGAAAGAAGCGAAGCTAGACACAAAAACCAAGCTCCACCAACTGAACGAGCTTGCTGGTAAGTCTAACATTCACGCTTCTGTTCATTTCATGGAAAGCCTATTTCTTGTCCATTTACCAACGCACAACCAGAGCTATACAACTGCAACAATGTCTTGTTCTTCGAAGCGCGGAAAGGCAAAGACCTCTATGCGTGGATGAGCAAAGCACCCAACGGGCCGACCGTCAAGTTCCATTTGCAGAATCGTACGTCTGAACACGTCAACCCACCCGTTCTTTGCTAATGTCACATGACAGTGCATACCATGGAGGAGCTCAACTTCATCGGCAACTGCTTGAAGGGTTCACGCCCTCTCCTGTCGTTCGACGCAGCCTTCGAGAAGCAAGCCCATCTCCGCGTCATCAAAGAGCTGTTCACTCAAATCTTCGGTGTCCCGAAGACCTCACGAAAAGTGAAGCCTTTCGTGGACCACGTTATGGGTTTCACCATCGCCGATGGAAAGATCTGGATTCGCGTCTACCAAATCAGCGAGTCCGAGCCGGGCAAGAAGAAGGCCGCCAGCGGAGAAGAGGCGGACGCGGAGCCTGCGCCTACTCCCAAGAAGAAGGGAAAGACTGAATTTGACGTTAGTTTGGTCGAGATTGGCCCCCGGTTCGTCCTCACACCCATCGTCATCCAGGAATCAAGTTTTGGCGGCCCCATCATCTACGAGAACAAGGAGTTTGTTTCGCCAAATCAGATCCGATCTGACCTGAGAAGAGGAAAGGCTGGCAAGTATAACAGAAGGACTGAGGAAACGATGGAAGCCAAGATCAGGCGCGGAGACTTGGGTCTAACCACGTATGGCGGACGTAAGAACGAGAAGGATCCTTTGAGCGACAAGGTGCTCTTTGCGTGATCATTCCAGCCTTTTCAGGGCAAAAGCATGGCGTTCCAGGATACTTGGGAAGTGTATGTAATACACTTTGAGTTTTCGGCGTAATTGGTCACAGATAGCAGAAGCTTGGTGGTAACGTCTATGACAGGTCTCACTATATAGTGTCTAACATGATATCCGGGAGGGTCCCCATTTGTGTCAAGTCGGGGCGCCTCTACAAGCCGTCATGCTCTTCTCGAGTGCTTTCGCGTACCCCTCGCTCACGCCCGTTACCTGCCCTTTCCGCACCCCATACAGTCTGTGGAACGGGTCGAGTACGGTTTGCGAGTGGGAAAAGTTCTTCTCGTCCTGTACTCTATGCACGCGGCCACTTGGAAACCGGATTCGGCTGATGGCACCATCGATCAAGTGGATGTGCAGCCGGTGCAGGCATGGTACGATGCTCAGCAAATCGACCAAGTTCTGCACCTGGTCTCTGATTCCGGCAGTGAGCCCTCTTCCTCCTGTGTTGTATTTGATCATGCCCGTGTAGTCATCCACGTGCTCCACATTGACAACGTAGTTCTTGATCCGCATCAAATTCCTCTGCGAGAAGTGGCTTAGGAACAGAATGGATCGGTTCGGCGTGAGATTGTTCGCAGTCCGCCAGCGGTACCGAAACGTAATCGAATTGAAGGCGACATCGATGACGAAGACGTTTTCCCCGTATATCATGTCCGCGCACTCGTCGTGGACCTGCTTGCACACTTGTAGAATGCCAATGCTGCCCCGCCGCCATACGATGTCATTCCCCGTCTCGCGCTCCGTCTTGGGCAGCGTCTTCTGCATCTTCCAAACCCCACTGCCGAGGGTCTCGCGCACGAAGGTCAGATTGTATTCGCTGCGCTCGGGTTGCTCGCCGGTTCCGCGCTGGAGTCGCACGTCGAAGGATGAGGTCGAGGGCAAGACATAGGCAAATATCTGGTGGCGGAGTTCGACCGGAAGTCGTAGGAGGGGAGAGAGCTTTTCAGGTGAGGGCAAGGGACTGTGCATTGCGCCCGCAATGCAGTGAGTATTTGGATAGTGGTTGCACAAAACTATTGAGGCTCTGTTCGGGTAGGTTGGTTGATGACGGAGGTGGGAAGGTGTCAGCAGGCGGCCCCAGCGCAAACTTGGCGCCATATATATCTCCAGCGCGGGAACCACAAACCTCCTTTCTCACCACCACTCGCCAGCCATGACCGCAAGAACCATCTCCAGCCCGCCGGGGCTGGCCATTGCCATTGCATCCAGTGACCTCTTTGCACATGTCTCGCGACACTTTTATAGCCCCAACGGAGGGGTCTCGATTATCTAAACCCTTCCATCCCCTTCGGCGCCGAACACAGCAAGACCCGCTCAGTTTTGCGCCGATCCTACACGTATCAACCCATATACACCCCAAAAAGACGATTGAAGAAGCGGAGAAGAGGCGGAGCCGTTGTTTCCTTAGTATTTCAGATTTCAGATTTCAGACCCTACCGCCAAGATGCTGTTCGACCATCTAGCAACCGAACTTGTTTCCCACGTGTTTTTTTCCTGCACCTCCGTCAGCGACGTCCTTGCCCTCTCGTCGACCTGCCGCCGCTTTCGTAGCATTTACGCCTCCTCCCAGAAACTCGCTATCCTCGAAGAAGCCGCCGAAACCCAGTTCGGGCCTCTGCAAGACCTTAACCAGCTCCTCACACATAACGCCAGCCAGCCAGCCCACGTCATTCGCTCCGTTCCCTTCTCCATCGCCCTGCTCAAGCAGATCGTGCATACCGGCCGCGTGGCCGAGAAATGGTGCGATATCTACCCGTTCAAGAGGTGGAAGTACAACTACGAGAACCGGCGCCTTCTGACCTCGGACGAGCGGTATCGACTGCGCCGTGCAATTTACCGTCTCTGGCTCTACACGCGCGCCTTCCACAATCGAGATCACCCTCGCGAACTTCGAGCTGTTCGGCTCGTGATACAGAAACGTGCTGGGCTGCTGCACAATTGGAGCACAGCGGAGCTGGCTGAGATTGCCGATGTACACGGCGTTGTGCGGGAGGTGTTGCATAGTAGCATCTGCCCCTCCAACGGAACCATCGCGCGCAAGTTCAAGAAGCGGTATCCGGACAACGACCACCATCTCCTCTTCAATATCCACCTCAACTATCCGCCGCCTCCCAGCGCTCCGGCTCACAACCCCTTCATCTCGCAGTTTCACACTACGTCCACAACCCTCTCGTCGCACTTCCACAGCACCTCGGCGTTTGCCTTGCGCCATGGCTCGTCCAAGTTTAGTCTTCGTGCTAATCATGAGATCGGCAGTGAGGGATGGGGCGATGACATTCCGCACTACTACGTCGTGGAAGATATGCTGAAGCTGGATCCTGAGCAAATCATGTGGCTAAAAGAGAATGCGCCGCTCAAGGGCATGGTCGAGGGGTATGTGCGAGGCTTGGGGGATTGGTTTGAGAACAATGGCGAGACGTGGGCGCAGACGCTCGAGTGGGTGCTTGATGAACGTGGAGAGGACATTAGCGAGTTTCTTGGTGCCGTGGCCGAGGGTGAGGTCGGTGTTGCTGTATGAGTGCGTTTTGGCCTTTGGTCATGTCAGTTTTGATATACTTTTCATGTCCGACTTGTTGGGAGTAGGCATATGCGTGTTGCATGGCGAGAATCGAGCATGTAATAGACCTTGCGTTTCTGCTGTTTTCATAAGCCTTTGTCGCTGTCTGTGAACTTGGTCCTTTGACTCCATTTCCAAATATGCCGGCAGGCAGCTACTATCCACCCTCTACCGCAGATCTCACTCCCACAGGTACAACAGGACACGGTAAGCCGCAATCAATGCTCTTGCCCTCCTCATAACATCATCTACCTATCCTTTATCTTCTCTTCCCACTAAAAGCTGTTGGAACCAAGCTCAACAAGTTGCGAGCGGCACTTCTAGCTTGGGCGGAACTGATATAGTTTTCGCGTTCTTTTTTTATGCGGATGGGGTTCACTCCTTTGGAACGGTTCGGAGATGAGAGACTGCGGAGAATGATATGCTGAATGAAAAGGCTAAAGATAGAGAAAAAATTCATGCAAGCAATAGCATTGCATCGTATCGTCTTCCAGAAGAATAACCATGCACTCTTCACCCTCATGTGTTCGCAAGGGCTTCCACGTGGGAAGCATTGCTTTTGTAAAGAAGCACACAGCCGAATACTTTCCCCAGGCGCATTTCAGCCCCTGAATAAGATAAGATCGATGGACAATGTGGAAAATTCGCATGTTCAATGCTATCTTTTCAGTCCTACCGGGATAGGTCAAGTTAAGCGGAAACGGGTCCAACGAGCAAAAGGGGCCATGAACAAGTCCGCAACCAGCTACATAGAGAGTCGCCTCGATGGCAGCAGCGGAGCAATGGCTGGCTGGCATAACAGCACTAGGGCATCTCTCAGCAACACTGTGGCGTCGTGGTACTTTTTCAGAACGCACAACCTTTGGATCTCTAAGCTAATCCTGACTCACCGCAAGAGTATAAACACACCACTCAGGCGCGGTCAGAGGCAAAGTGGTGTCGCAAGGATGCGATGGCCAACACCCTCAGAAACACTCCCTCTCGCCTGGGACGATCCCTGTTTCACGCTGAACGGCTGCTTTTCCGTTCCTGACCCCCGGCCAAAGGAGTGGTGTGGCGCGCCAATTCGCACGCATTTGCCAGCAGAATGTAAGGCTTGTAGCGACAGCGTTGATAGACAGATAACAAAATGTGTCCGAACGCGTCTTCCTGGTCGCCTGCCGAGGAGCGCTCGGTGGCTAAATATAATTCGACAAGGCGCTGTCTTACCGCCTCCAGCATCTACCCACTCAGCAGCCGCCGCGACAGGACGTGGCGCTGGCTCACTTTCTCATTTTACTCAGCCCTCGCGCGAACCCGGTCTTCACGTGACGCGACGCAGCCCCTAAGGGAATCCTACATCCTACCGCTTCCGTACGCCTGGGCGCGCAGTACCACCCTTTTCGTCCTCATCTCCTCCTCTCTTCTTGAAACCGTGTTCCTCCCCCACTGCCCACCGCGCCTTCGCTCCTTTCCACGCTCCTGTCTTTTAATGTTGGCATAAAAGCCTGCCAGAATCCAGTCGCTCGCTACAACCCCGCTACGTAGATAGATGGGTATGAGGACGCCCTACCCGAACCACACTGAACGCCTCACTGACAATCATGGCAGCAGAGAAACGCCCCTCCACCGACGGCCTCGTCGACAATGTAGACCCGCGCGACTCGTCAGACCTCCAGGAGCTGCCGCAGTTCGAGAAGCCGACCGAGGTCGCCCCCATTCCGCTCAAGGAGAAACTGATTACCTGTTTCTGGATTGCCCTCAACACATTCTCGACCCTGGGCCTCATCTTCCTGAGCAAACGGTACGATACCACACAAGACAAGTCGTGCGCGCGGTGGTGCTAACTACCAGACAGTGTGTTCAGCGATGAGCAGCTCAAGGCCTGCCAGCTGATGGTGGTGATGTGGCATTTCACCGCCACCGGCCTCGTCCTCTTCATCTCGACCCGCGGCCCCTTCCGCGCCTTCAAGGCCATCCGATTGAGTCCCTGGGACATGATGCCCGTATGCGCCTTCTTCGCCGGATACGTTGTGCTCGGAAACCTCAGCTTGACGTACAACTCGATCGGCTTCTACCAGCTTTCCAAAGTCATGACAACCCCCTGCGTGGTCTTGATCAACTTCGCGCTGTTCCGCAAGACGGTTACACGATACATGCTCGCCGCCATTCTGGCCACGTGTATCGGAGTGTCATTCACGATCAATGAGGCTGCCAAAACTCAACTCTTCGGTGTTATCATTGCAACCTTGGCGTTCTGCTCGACCGCGCTCTACCAGATCTGGATCGGGAAAAAGATTGAGGATTTCGCCGTCTCAGGCCCCCAGCTACTCCTGAACCAGGCCCCGATTTCCGTTCTATTGCTCATTCCTTTCGTGCCCTTCTTCGACAAGATCCCAGATCTCAGCCTTGTGCCGACCAACATCCTCTACTCCGTCTGCGCATCTGGCATCATGGCTTCTCTGTACAATCTGTCTCAATTCCTGATCATTGGCCGCACGTCCGCCCTGACGTTCAACATTGTCAGCCATCTCAAGACGATCATGATTCTGTCCATTGGCTGGTACAGCGAGGGCAAGATTCTCAGCCCGCGGGAATGGCTCGGTGTCTTGCTGGCGTTGAGCGGAGGCTGGGTGTACTCGCACTTGGCCTTGAAGGCAAAGCAGCGCAAATGATTTGGCAACACCAACGCACCTACACTACATAGCACGACTACGGGACAAGCATTGGGAGGGGTTCTGGGGGTTGGGTAGATATTCTGTACACAGCAAGCTACTGGTTCGAATCGGCAGGAGGGAGAGGGAGAGGGTTCGAGGGGACGATTTTTCTCACATAGATGCCACGATTATTTCAGGGTTCGGGAGCGTGTTTGTATGGTTCATAGACGACCTTTGTATGTCAGTCGTATTTCAATCTCATTTCGGACATTTTTTTTTCCCACTCGAAAGCTGGTCTTTCCACGATCACTGTGCTTTGCGTTGCAAGCCAGGTACTCAAAATTGGAAATCCGTTATACGTCAGATTCTAATTCGCTACTTGTCCTACCGTACACAGTATCCTGATCCAGGCTTCTATACGCTGCCACAACATCGTACGTCAGCAGTCTGCCCACTCCAACATTCACCGCTCCTAATCCAGCTAGTCTCACACAATTCCGATGCGAGATCGCCTGCAGCACGTGATCGCAGGATGTGGCTTGGGCTCAGCCTTGCGACTAGTGTGCGCTTATTCGCATTGTGGGTCGTAAAGAGGCAGGAACAAGTAGATCGTGTGGGAGCGCGGTTGATGACGTTGTTATACGAGGCGGTGTTGACGATCGGGTTTGAGGCTGCGTACAAGGCAGAGCTGAGGCAAAAGCTAACATATAATGGGTGGGCTCCGGTCTTTGAAAAGGGCTATTGAATACTGCTACTACTCTATACCAAGGTCAATTGGAGTCAGCAAACCAGATTATTTCCGGTTACGGAAGTTGCAACAACTACTCATTCACACCCAATCTCGACCACCAATACCACACACTCCACGACCAAACACGCTGGAAGCCACTACCTACCACAACGTAAGCTTACTTCCACTTTCTCTCTCCTCATTCATACAACATGCCCTGACTCACATCCAGTCTCCTATCCATAAACCATAATATCATAATGGGCTGCACCTCCTCGAAACAAACCGACTTGTACCCGCCGCCGATGCGGAAAGCTCACGGACGGAAGCGCCGGCATCATTATGGAGGTGGACATGCCGCGGGCGGTGCGTATTATGGCGGGGGCGATGGAGGGGGTGGTGGAGGGTGGTTTGGTGGAGGTGATGGAGGGGGTGGGGGTGGTGGAGGAGGAGACGGCGGAGGTGGTGGAGGGGGTGGTTGTTAGATGGGACGAGCGAATGTGGGTTGAAATTCTGGGAATTTGTACTATGTTGGAGTACCTCATTGGTTTGGGTTTGGGGTTTGGTACGAGTCTGGGACTAGGCTGGAGTTCAGGTTCCATGTTTCTTACGGGGTTATCAGCGGTATTATGACGTATATGTAATGACTCCCTTATTCATTGAATGAAGACCTGTGTAGTTCATTGATCTACTTGCTCTAATGCTGAAACATACATGTTCTACGTGACGAAACAAGTATAGAGTTATTGGAACCAGCGTCCAGACTCCATTTCATCAACATATATGTGCCTCATTGAAGCAGTTATGACCTCTCATGAGGCCCTACCTAACTGTCATGTAAGGGGAGGAGTATAACCCGGATTTTCTGGCCCAAGTAACATTTTTGTTCCTTCTGCCATTCTTTTGGTGGGAAGGACGTATATCCTGCACAATCGGTTTTCGCTAGTGACTTGGTTGAAGTGGACATGAAGTGGAGAGTCAGACTTCACTCCCATTCATCGTAGTCCTCTTCATCTTTTGCTGCCGCGTCGTCCTTCCTCCTCTGAGTGGCCCGCCTCTGGTCATCCTTGTCCACTTTTTCTCTCGATAGAACATTTGCTCGGATCAGTCTCGCCTCCAAATCTCTCGTAGTGAAGTTCTCGGGCGTCCGGCCGAGCCCCTCGAACCCGATGATCCGATCTACTCCAATGCCATCGATGAAAGCGATGACGCATGGCAGAACTTGCACCTTCAACCTAGTGACCAGAAATGGGCAGTTGTCCACGTTTATTTTGAGTATCCGAGCTTCGTAGTGTTTTGGGGCAAGTGACTGAGTGAGGGGTTAGGGAAAGAAGACCTAAACAGCAAAATACAAGGTATGAAACCAAAAGCAAAAGCAAAAAGGCCCAAAAGAGTAAGAAACAGCATGTATTTTACCAAGAACCTATTCTATGCCATGCCACTTACTTCAAGATGGTTGTCCATGATCCTGCAGCGATTGAAGTCGGGCTTGAAGAAGTGCACCACACACAGCTTCGTGCTGGTGGTGATATCCATCAACGCCTTCTCGTCCTTGATCTCGGTGTAGGTGCCATGTTGGTTCGCGCGCAGGCGGCGTGCGTTGTCGAACTCGGCATGGAGCTGCTGCAGGCGCTGCTCGCGGAATGCATCCAGCTCTTCGTCGTCTTCCAGCGCGGCGATGAGGGCATCCTCGTCTGAATCATTGTCTTTGGTGGCGCTGTCCACGATAGCTGCAACCTTGGGGTCAAGTTCGGCCATGTTATTGAAAGGCTTGATGGCTAGCTGAGAGAGACGCGGCCGGGACGAGTTTTGCTATCATCTGAGCAGCCTAGATCGATCACGTGAACGCATGAATTGCCCGCGATAGGGAACCGCGCACGCGATAACTACTACGGCAAAAAATAAACTCTTAGCCTCGTTTCTGGTCGGCAATATGAATTGCGACAGTGGGCGCGATAGACCCCGGTACAGATTGCGGCTGACGAGGCTCTGAGTGAGCGACAAGGGGCGGCTTGGCACCCTTTTCGCCAGTGTAAAATTAACCTGCTGCAGTCCGTGGGGGACTCCAGGAGAGCACCGCCAACACTAGACCCAACACATCCATCGCTGCGCCCTCCTTGCACCCTGGACTTGGAGACACATTGTTCATTTCTCGCAAGCCTCCTTTCTTCCTCCACTTCCACCAACGTCCCTCCCAGTGCCCTCCACTGCCTGCTGCTGACCTGTCCTCCGGCCTGGTGTCCACTCGTTTCCGCCATACCACGACCAACCTCGTTCATTCCACGACGCGTACCCCTTCACACCTCCCACCACAATGTCTGACGACAAGAAAAGAGATGACTACACCATCGACATCCCGGAGCGCAAAGAGGGCGGCTTCAACCGGTCTGCCTCGCCTCTGATGCGCGCTCCGCCGCGGCCCCTGGCGGCTGTCACCGAGAATCCCATGCTGGCCGTCATAGGATACTGTGCTTCGTCCATTCTGATGACAGTGACAAACAAGTACGTTCTGTCGGGCGTGGATTACAATCTCAACTTCTTCCTGCTTTGTGTTCAGGTAAGCCGTCCGAGGCCGGGTGGAATCGTCAGTGCTAACTGCGCTGTAGGCCGTGGTCTGTGTAGTTGCCATTTCAACCTGCAAAAGTCTTGGTGTGATCACGTATCGGGACTTCAACAGCGATGAGGCAAAGAAGTGTAAGCCAGCCTTCCAACATGAGGAAACACTCACGTGCTGATACAACCACAGGGTTCCCCATCTCCCTCCTCCTTATCGGCATGATCTACACCAGCACCAAGGCCCTGAAATTCCTCTCCATTCCTGTCTACACCATCTTCAAGAATCTTACCATCATCTTGATCGCATATGGAGAGGTTCTCTGGTTTGGTGGCTCCGTCACACCAATGGCACTGTTCTCATTTGGATTGATGGTCGCGAGCTCCATCATTGCAGCATGGGCGGATATCCAGCACGCATTGGCCAGTTTTGGAGGCGCCACAGAGGCTGCCACAAATGCTATTTCCACTCTGAACGCGGGATACTTGTGGATGATGTTCAACTGCATCTGCACGGCAACCTACGTCCTAGGCATGAGGAAGCGAATCAAGCTGACCAACTTCAAGGACTTTGACAGTAAGACATACCCTTCCATTACCTACCGCAGCTTGCTAACACTCGTATCAGCCATGTACTACAACAACCTCCTTACCATTCCCATTCTGCTAGTTGCCTCCCTGTTCATGGAGGACTGGTCGTCGGCAAACATCGCCAAGAATTTCCCCATTGAATATCGTAATTCCCTAATCATCGCGATGATCTTTTCCGGTCTCTCTACGGTCTGCATCTCTTACACCTCCGCCTGGTGCGTCCGCGTCACATCCTCGACTACCTACTCCATGGTCGGCGCCTTGAACAAGCTGCCTATCGCGATCAGCGGGTTGGTCTTCTTCGATGCCGCTGTCACATTCGGCAGTGTGTCAGCCATCTTTGTCGGATTCGTCAGTGGTATTGTCTATGCCCTCGCAAAAGTCAGGCAAAATAGCAAGGCAAAAGCTGCCCTGCCAACCCACAACGCTCCAGTGAGCGCGAGTTCCCAATCGATGCGAGACGGCCTCAAGAACTAAGCTCGACATTTACAATAAGACTTTTAATGTTGCATATGGGCGCCGGGGTGTTCTTTCTCTCAATGCAGGACATATGATTAGACTGTATGTTCCTTTTAGGGTCCTACCCTTCGTTGAATTGTATTCGACAACCTTCCCCACCCTTTCGTA
This sequence comes from Beverwykella pulmonaria, assembly GCA_001599595.1. Classification (NCBI taxonomy): domain Eukaryota; kingdom Fungi; phylum Ascomycota; class Dothideomycetes; order Pleosporales; family Melanommataceae; genus Beverwykella; species Beverwykella pulmonaria. The sequence goes on along the minus strand of BCHH01000014.1, from coordinate 56,284 downwards.
GGGTTATTGATTCTCCTGGTACCCTTTCTTGTACTTTCTACCTTTCAACTATTCCTTTGCGTTTTCGACCTTGTTTTTAGAAAAGATAGGCGTTTGTGGATTTGGATGCCTGGCTGCGCAGTCGGCTACGGGGATCGGGAAGCGGTTAGGCGATTACCAACGTATCATGGAAAACCAATGTACTAGAACATTTTAATGGAATCGAGTACTGCTCGCGATTCAATAATTCTGATTTGTATCGAGTCTGGTGCAAAGTTTTTGCAGTACAATCCGTATTGGTCGAGCACACGGTTTTCGCTGCACCGTACACAGTATCCATCTACACGAAATTTACTACGAAGAGGAAATGTGCTGTGCATCAGGGGGTCCAGCAGGAGTGCACGAACGTGAGTTTCTGTAAGCATACGTCATATGGTTCTACTAGGCGATCAACGATCCGGTTAACGAGAGATGTTCATGGAAGATTAAGATTAAAGACTACGATTCATAGTCCGAGGAAGGGATAAAGGCTTATGGAAAGTGTGTGGTATATGGGCCCAGTGAGAGGATTAAAGTGTTGGCTCAGAGGTTTGTGGATGATTTGATGGATGGGAGTATTACGCACTCATCGGGGGTGAAGAAGGGGGATGGCATGGTGAGAGGGGTGGAGACGTTGAGGAGGAGCAGGAGCAGGGCGGAGAAGGAGTTGTACTGTCTGGTGGGTGCGTGGGAGGCCGCTAAGGTGAGGAGGGAGGTTAAACAAGAGAAGAAGGAAGGCGGGAGGAAGCTCGCTGAGGCGGTGAGAAAGCTCCAGGAGTTGGAAGAATGTTGAAAAGAAGGAGAGGGTGGAGAAGGTAAATGAGAAGTGCGAGATCCAGAAAGCGGAGCTGAAGAAGGCTGCTCAAGCCGAGGAGAAGAAGGAGACGGTGGTGCAGAAGAAGCAGAGGATCTCTGAGGTCGAGCAAGACCTGGTCGTCCCAAGACCTGAAGTTGAGGTCTCGAAGGTCCGCCGAGAATCGCATATAAGCGTACATACTTCTCCGCCTAATTCTGGTCGCGAAGCATTCCCGACTCTTGAAAGCAAAATGTTTCCAACTCCCGCACGCAAGGCATCTGCTACTGCCAGGCGCAAAGCATACACAGTCTTTGACAGTTCAGCATCTGCTGCTCCTGAGCACCAAGCATCTTCAACGTCTGAGCCAATCGCTAGACCGAATTCACCTCTCTCACTACACGGCTTCGGGCCAGTCACTGAGGTGAGATCATCTAGTACTTCACCAGCTACGCCAAAGACTTCCGAGTTAGTACCGCCAAAGAGTCTGACACCACTACCGCTAGTCAGTCTATCGCTAGCAACATCAGCAACACGAAAGACTCCTGAACCAGCTACACGAAAGACTCCCGCTCCAATTTCTCCCCTAGGCTCTGTGGCCTCAGGAAGCCCAACTCCCCGCCAGTATCCACTTCCAGCAAGCACAAGCGGGCGCAGACAGCGACGGTAGTGTTTCGACTTCGTCTAAATACAAAGAGGGACAGTTTTACGTCTCAGATTGAAGCTGTGCCTATTGTGGAGAGGCCAAGGCTGAGGTCGCTGCTTTATGAGGAGGATAGTGATTAATTGATTGTGAAGGAGGATAGGGTATGTGTCGCAGACGGGACGATTATTGTTAAAGAGGTGAGTGTTAGGGAGGAGACGGCCATTGTGAATAAGTCAAGTTATAAGGTCGAAGAGGAGGTTGACTATGATGATGAGCTCGAGTAGATCGGGTGGTAGGTCTGGAGAGGTGAGTATGGTAGAAAGGATCTGAAAGGAGGAAAAGGTATGTTTACAAAACTTGAGACGGCGCTTGAGTTTGGCTATATCTTTTGTTCAGTTCTGTCTGGCATAATGACATTGTAATTGCCCCATCTTACCACAGTGTGTTGGCTGGAGCTAGCCGCGAACTGTCTGACCAAAGTTTCTCTGATTAATTCAAAAAGATGCCCTTCTAGTGTTTCAAATGATTGCTTGTCAATAATAAGTCTGAACATTGCGCGGGTCACAACAATCAGCGGTCTGCCGAACTACCGGAATATCCCAGCCTCTGCATGCGAGGGGGGGAATCCGAGAATATGTTTGGTGAGTATTGGAAGCTGGCTTGGGCGTTTGTAGACAGTAATCAGCAGTACAACGGGTCAGCTGTCCTCACTGCTACCGTGATCGAGGCGTTCACCTCCCTCTCAGCAGACATAAGTGGCAAATTTTTAACATATGATTCTTTGACTCAACATTACATACTAAGTCTAGAGGATATCTGGTGTATTTTGGGTGGCCAGCTCGCTTGTCAAGTACTTTATATGATTGTTCAGACGCCTCAGGATGTACCATCAGATTGAATATTATATATCCATACCTTTCCGGTTCGAACACCAATACCAATCATCTTCCCTGACACCACTGAACTCAATGGCCGATACTCTGAAGGTAGCCATACTAAGTTCTCTGAATGATATGTTATCCAAATACCATCTGCACTCAAACCTGGACCTTGATACTGGGGACTCTGAGGCTCTGAATTAATTAGAAGTAGTTTAGAACTAGACAGACTTTTTATGTTGATAGCACCGATTTCGGTGTGAAGGTATGAGTTGGTGATGTCAAATGAGATGCGGTAAAGTGCCTTGCCAATATTGAACGTCTGCAGGCACGCGCCACTGCTCGCATCCCATATCTTGACTGTGTAGTCGTCTGACGCCGACGCCAGCCAGGTCGAGTCGTAAGAGAAGGCTACCGAGTTAACGGAACTGCTATGGCCCTTGAGCGTCTGCAGGCACGCGCCATTGTTTGCATCCCATATCTTAACTGTGCAGTCGAATGATGCCGACGCCAGCCGGGTTGAGTCGTGAGAGAAGGCTACTGAGTTAACTCTCTTGCTACGGCTCTTGAGTGTCTGCAGGCATGCGCCACTGATTGCATCCCATATCTTAACTGCGTAGTCCCATGACGCCGACGCCAGTCGGGTCGAGTCGTGAGAGAAGGCTACTGAAAGGACGGAACTGCTATGGCCCTTGAGCGTCTGCAGGCACGCGCCACTGCTTACATCCCATATCTTAACTGTGTAGTCCCCTGACGCCGACGCCAGCCGGGTCGAGTCGTAAGAGAATGCTACTGAGTTGACGAAACTGCTATGGCCTTTGAGCGTCTGCAGGCATGCTCCACTGCTTGTATCCCATATCTTAACCGTGGAGTCGTCTGACGCCGACGCCAGCCGGGTCGAGTCGTAAGAGAAGGATACTGAGATGACGGAACTGCTATGGCTCTCGAACGTCTGCAGGCACGCGCTACTGCTCGCATCCCATATCTTAACTATGTCGTCGACTGACGCCGATGCCAGCCGGGTGGAGTCGTAAGAGAAGGCTACTGAAAGGACGGAACTGCTATGGCCCTTGAGCGTCTGCAGGCACGCGCCACTGCTTACATCCCATATCTTAACTGTGTAGTCGTCTGACGCCGACGCCAGCCAGGTCGAGTCGTAAGAGAAAGCTACTGAGTTAACGTATCTGCTATGACCCTTGAGCGTTTGCAGACATGCGCCACTGCTTGCATCCCATATCTTAACCGTGGAGTCATCTGACGCCGACGCCAGCCGGGTCGAGTCGCAAGAGAAGGCTACTGAGTTGACGAAACCGCTATGGCCCTTGAGCGTCTGCAGGCACGCGCCACTGCTTGCATCCCATATCTTAAATATGTCGTCGAATGACGCCGACGCCAGTCGGGTCGAGTCGTGAGAGAAGGCTACTGAACGGACGGTACTGTCATGGCCCTTGAGCGTCTGCAGGCACGCACCATTGTTTGCATCCCATATCTTAACTGTGCAGTCGAATGATGCCGACGTCAGCCGGGTGGAGTCGTAAGAGAAGGCTACTGAATTGACGGAACCGCTATGACCCTTGAGCGTTTGCAGGCATGCTCCACTGCTTGCATCCCATATCTTAACCGTGGAGTCGTCTGACGCCGACGCCAGCCGGGTCGAGTCGCAAGAAAAGGCTACTGATTTGACGAAACTGCTATGGCCCTTGAGCGTCTGCAGGCACGCGCCACTGCTTGCATCCCATATCTTAACTGTGCAGTCGAATGATGCCGACGCCAGCCGGGTGGAGTCATAAGAGAAGGATACTGAATTGACGGAACTGCTATGGCCCTCGAGTGTCTGTAGGCAAGCACTCCAGTTGTCCCCTATAGCTGGTTTGATATTAATCCATTTTGGCTCTTCGTGCTTGAACAGTCTTCTAATCAAGCTTGACGTTGGACTAAACAAGAGTGCAGATGCATATACCTGTAAAGGGCTATTCTTAATTGCTCCGTTGTGATACATAATGAATCGATGCGCATCCTTAAGAAGCTCAGCAAATGTTGCTGCATCTCCTCTTCTCTAGCCTATATTAGTATTAAAATATAACTATATTCTTCGTCTAGAACATACCTGGATTAGAGAACATAGTTTCGCTAGTGAAGCTACACCCTCTGGTACGCTCTTGCACAAACTAAGAGCTTCTAGCCAGTAGAGATACTTCTTCCGTAGGAACATATCAACAACACCACCGACCTGCAGACTATCTGCGTAGCTTACTGAACACTCAGGATTGGAGTTGCACAGATGATTGACCCAGTAAATACACGAGTAGCGCGACGCTGTTAACGGATCTGGGTCTGGCTGTTTGTCCTCATCGACAAGATATCCCAACGTTTTCAAGCTGTACATGTCCCGTTGCAGGGTCTTGGACAGAATCATGAGCGACCTCGAAAAGACAATATCATGAGCATTTTCGGTTCCAGTTGGAAATACTTCATCGAAGGACTTTGCAAAGAGAAAGTCCTTTACAGACTGATGTACAAAGTAGACCGTGTTTTCTCGCAGGGTAAGAAATGAACCGCAGAGACTAATAATCTCTCGCTTCTCCTGGTCGTCAGTCATATCCCCTAGCTGCCTGACAAGAGCAGCCAGCTCATCTAGCGTAACAGGTTGGTATACGATCGCGACCACCGCCAGTATCTGCTTGCAGAGATCAGCATCGTCAGATTCGTTTATCTGCTGCATCATGCGTTTGTATAGAGAGTCGAGGCTAGGTGGAAAGGCATTTAACCTCTTCAGCACGTTTCGGCGCGGGATCCCCTTAAGATTTTGGTACACTAGCGCTACCCATAGGAAGGTGTTGTTCGCATTCAACGTCAAATGCTCTAGCACGGCGTCTCGGGTCTGCTCATCGTACCTATTCTGATGCGCGAGCTGAGATACCTTTTGCTTGATAAAGATGCTGACAGCTGTTGATACGGACTCTGCGTTCAACTCAAGGCTCAGCTTCACCTTGTGGCCTGCCCGCTCTAGCTGTTCCTCAATGTCTGGCCAGTTGCGGCTAGAGACAATCCACTTGACGCGAGAAGACGCAGATGACTGCTTTGCGATAAAATCAAGCAGATTTGGCAAGTCAGTAACGCATTCATCCAGCGCGTCGATGATTAGATATGTAGTGTTTAAGCTCGGGTCTTGCAGAACGTCTGCAAAAATCTCTGTCAAAGCAACCCAAGCATTCGCATCCTTAAATATAGTTTTGCCTGCGTAATCGTACTTCTTGCAAATGTGTGAGACAAGCAACGGCTGCTGGCTAACAAGCAAGTACAATAGCCCTTGTAGCACGGCTCTGGCGCTATTGATGCGTGAGTCGGTGGCCTGGCAGAAGAAGTAAGATACAAGGCTCGTAGTAGGTATTGACTTCTGTAGCTCGTTGATAATGCCGCAGAGCAACATTGTCTTGCCCTTGCCGGGATCACCTTTAATCCACAGCAGTCGACTCTGCAGGTCATTATGCCATTGCTGGAAGTTGGCGTTGTTAAGGACCCAACGGTATGAGTCTTCTAGCAGTCCGCCCTTCGTGTCCTCAATACGCTTCTTATCGTCACGCGAATCTGTAATGTGTATGTCTTGCATGCACTTTTTTAGCTCGTAGATCTGGTCTAGGAGCCGTTTAAATGCTCCCTCTACCCCTTCGCCATAAATAGGTGCTATGTAGACGTCAAAAATACCAAGCAATGAGTATGCCCTATCTTCTTGAAGTTTAGTCTGCCGGTGTTCTTTCCACATTAATCGCTCCTCGACGCTAAATTGAGACAAAGGAGCTCCCTGCAGCGCTAAATGCGGAATGCCTGTAATTTCATGTATTTGTTGTGCAAGGGATGCTTTGTCGCCAAGTGTTTCCCATTCTCGAGAGAAGAACTCAACCAAGCTCGGGGCAAGAAGCTCTTGGAGCGTCCAACCCCGAGCGAACCACCTGCTTTTCCGGAAATCTGATTCCCAAAGCGGCGCATTCACTTCTTCGTCGGCTTTAGCGAGGGGACTAGATACATCTGACAAGTAGACGTAGCATCGAGCTGCGTTGCGGTACCAGCGAAACATGGACTTGATTGCCAGCGACAGCTCAGCCTTGTTAGCCTTGTTGATGCAACAGGTGTCGATCCAGAAGTAGTGCAAGCCGTCTTGCTGTGCCTGTTTCCCGCAGAAGCGAATCTTCTCATACCCAGGCTTAGCCTTGCCATTGCCATTTGCCAAGTCTTCAAAGGTGACCTCCTCCGTGTCCGCTCCCCATGTATGCGAAAGGATTGCATAGGGAGGGATTATATCATCGCCTTCTAAGTTCTCCGTAAGGCCAAACTCGCTAGTGTTGCTGTGAAACAGGAGACGCATTACTCTGCGGGGAGCTTGAACGGTGTGTATGTGGTAGAAATAAGGTCTCGGAGGTTCAGTCGCAGCAGCCTAACCGAAGACACAAGCTGGGCAACTTGCTCGTGCGTTGAGAGTATTAGTCCTAGCAACTAAGGTTAGTGAGTATGCAGGAGGAGGAGAAGAAGAAGAAGAAGAAGAAGAAGAAGAAGAAGAAGAAGAAGAAGAAGAAGAAGAAGAAGAAGAAGAAGAAGAAGCTAAGTTATACCAAAAAATCACATCTGATAGCGAGACAGCGCAATAGTGCTGTGAGTGAATCCTGCTGTGTTTAGACAACCTCAGCCCAGAGTGGGGTGTGGCTGATTGCACAGCCTGAAGTAAGGCTGGCATGCGCCGGTGGAAGGCGGGTTACACAATACCTTAAGAAGTGGTCGAACACCTTGGTGATGCTCGCAGGGAGGACGGCCGAGGCCTATCGGGCCGTGTGTCTACGGGCCACGTGATACATCATATATATAGTTTCTCCGAATCTTCTGATGAATCAAGCCTGTTTACTTCTGATCCATCCCTTCGATCTGTTCCCTGCCAGTACTGCTCTCATAGTATGCTAAGGCTCTATGCTGTATTGCTCTATTTTTGCGCGCAAGAGCTCAAAGTATTGAGAGTATTTGAAGGCTAAGTTAGCTTGTTTTTGTGAGGCTTCAACGATTTCAATGACTCTAGGGCGAGCTCTATTGGATCCATATTGGGTGTTCTATGCGTTGTTGAAGTGTAGAGCGAAAATCGAGCGTTAGGTGAGCCTGAGCGTCAGCTGATTCAGCACGGTAGATGGTCAGCTGAATAATCGGGATGACGCAATTCGAGGCGATGGCCAAACATTTATTATTTCTTGTGATCAAACCACAACTCCTTTACCACATCTCGAACCTCCTAAACTCCCAAGAGAAGAGATATACTATTATGAAGGCTTACTGGTTCGACAATCTCCCGGTAATGCTGGCCGGGTTTTCTGATAGTCTTGAACAAGCACTGACCTCGTGCAGGGCGACCAGCGCGAGCCGCACGACTCGGGCCGCGAAGTGTCCCCAGAATACCTTGAGAGACTTGGCATCAAGTACTTCAACTATTCGAACCTGGACGACGTGAATGCACTTGCGTCTTCGCGCGACTACAAGAACAGAGATGAGATCACCATCTCTCCAAAAACCATGGGCGACGTGTACGAAGAGAAGGTGAAGAACTTCTTCCACGAGCATTTACACGAGGACGAGGAGATTCGGTATATTTTGGATGGTGGCGGTTTCTTTGATGTCAGGAGTGAGGGGGACGATTGGGTCAGGATCAAATTGGAGAAATTTGATTTGATGATTATGCCCGCGGGGATTTATCATCGGTTTACTACCGATACTCAGAATGTGAGTGCGCTCCAGATTTGATTTATAGGACGCTTTTTAACGTCAAGCAGTACACCAAGGCGATGCGACTGTTCAAAGAGGACCCCAAGTGGACACCTTTGAATCGCAGTGAGGAGACGGACCAGAATCAGTACCGACAGGAGTATCTCAAGTCGAGGGGTGGTAGTGCTGTTGCCAGTCACTAAAGAACAATTTGAGGCTCTGATACTATACTCTAAGGGTGTGATGAATTTGTGCAGCTCGTGTTCAGGAATGAACATTCTTCTTGTGGTTATTATCAAAAGTCGTTATGAAACAAAGTAACACCCATATGCTATGTGAAAAGTGCTATGAAGAACGCTTCCCAGTTCCTAACTTAGATATGTGCCAGCCAGCCTGTGTTACAATCTTTCGCACCCTGTCTGCAGAAGCACGAGGAAATAAGCCCTTTTCAAGCTGTTTGTGAAGCCTCGTGCTCAAGACACAATCGGTTTTCATGATTAGCTGACTCCGCTCAAGTCGTCTGACAGTAACCGCTTCCTCGGACATATAAAGTCACAGCTAGAAGGGCAAACTCTTCGAAAATATCTGCTTCTCGACCGCTGTGCTGTCGTCTTCCATTCATCCAGAGTTTGACATCCTCGTTTGCCCGACACCAGTGGCCGGGTCCCAAAGATAGATGCCAGTGAATCAAAATCTCCCAAGATAACAACAACAACAAAAACAACAGACATGAACCACTAACGCCTTCCGATAGCCCTCCCGTTATGGCCGCTATTGCGGGAAACATGAGACTACGAGACTTCGCCTCACAGTTACTGCCAGCTGCAAAAAGTGTTTGATATTCGGGTTATTGTTAAATCTTGAGGACCCCGGTTGCCGCCCAATTTGGACACAAAGATCTATGATATCAGGGAGTTTGGGTATGGATACAATCAAGATGAACATAGCAGGACAGTGCTGAGGACTCAGCTGAGCAGACATGGGGAGGAGACGCTTTGCTCTATGAGTCATGGAAGTTTTCGCTCTGATTTTGTTTTATTGCATGCGTTTTGGTTTGTACGGTAGTGAGAGTCTTAGTTAAACAATCTTAAAATGTCTTGGTTCTATCTCAGTTAGTGTGTTTTTAGTGTTGGGTGCATGGACCATCATGGACAATTGTGGCTTTACGGTGTGGAGCGAGTCATGCATGGCGCTAGGACAAAAGTTATTCCATTGATAGCGGGCTGTTCACCGTTGACGCAGTGTAAAGATCCCCACGACACCTCCTCCGTCTTTGCTTCAACTACCGCTCTCCCCTTTCTGCACTTCAGTTGTTCGGCGCATACAGTTGAATTGCTCACGGTCATCTAGAAATCAATCTGCTCGTCGCACCAGTTCGCTCTGAGTGTCCAAGACATCCTCGCTCCACCTCCGCCCTTTTGGTCTTGTGCTGCAGCCTTCCAGAAAGCCCTTTCGACGACGACGCTTTGCGCATACGGCCTTTATTTTCGCGCTTTGTGCGAGACGGTGCTGTTTGAAAACAATCCTACCATAGTTTTACTTGCCAGACACTTCCGCCACAACGACAAGCCTTGTCAGGCAATACAAAAGCAGGGACAGAATCTCTATACTTTTTTCCTAGAACCACGCATCTGCAGTCTTACAAGTAGACTGCCGCACCAACCTGAACCCTCGGTCCGCAAGCTCCCCGGTTTCACTACCACGTTCTGTGACTTCGATCGAGCCTCGTGCAGGTCTGTTCTTTTAAGGACAACGCGCGGCTAGTCTGCGGCTCTCCGAACGACACCACCGTACAGTACATGCGAACGATGTCTAGTCGGAAGAGGCGCGCCCCGGGCGCATCGCCACAGGTACAGCAGCCAACCGGCATCCAACGCAGTGGCTTCTCCCCAGAGACAGATATCGTAGCAGCGACAGAGCACTACCTAAATAATTGGAATGAACCGACAGTCTCGAGCGACATGGGCACAACATTCGGGGACTCTGGAATGTTTGATAATGTGAACTTAGCTGGAAACGCAAGCGGTGCCGCAAGTCAGTCGATGCACAATCGCATTGTGTCGCTGGATGGCGTGGACAACGGGTTAGAAGTAGGCGCGGGCCAGTTGGTGCGGCGGAATCCAAATCAACAGCTTGCTGCACGAGGACGGAGCCAATGGGATACTTTCAACAATGATGCAAATGCAGGCCAGCCAGGGCAATGGGAGAATGCAGACGATGATGAGGAGCTGGAGCAGAAGGCTATATTGGCAAAGAAGGATGCGCAAGCTAAGAGGAAGCAGATTCCACCTTTTGTTCAGAAGTTAAGCAGGTAAGGCGCCCAAAGATTTCAATCCTTCTGACGCTAACCCTCTGCAGCTTCCTTGACGAAAAGAACAATACGAATCTCATCCGGTGGTCGGATGACGGCAACTCCTTCATTGTGTTGGATGAGGACGAATTCGCGCGGACTCTCATTCCGGAGCTTTTCAAGCATAACAACTATGCTTCATTTGTGCGGCAATTGAATATGTATGGCTTCCATAAAAAGGTAGGCCTCTCCGACAACTCAATGAAAGCGAGCGAGACGAAAGCAAAGGCGCCGAGCGAGTACTACAATAAATACTTCAAGCGCGGCCGGCCGGAGTTGTTGTGGCTTATCCAGAAACCCAAAAACCCTCCCAGTGGCCCAAAGCGGAAGCGAGACGATGATGGAAAGCAAGGCGAAAGCGATGAGGACCGAAAATATACGCCCGATGCTGGAGGTGGAGGAGGAGGATACGTGGAGGATCTATCGTTGAGAGGGAATCCGGAAATGGCGATGATTCCGCGGGGAGAATACAACAGCCTACGAGGCGAAGTCCGGGCGTTACAACAGCAGCAGAAAGTCATCTCTAACGTCTTGACGCAAATAAGGAGGCAGAACGATCAGCTATACCAGCAGGCGACCGCTTTTCAAACTCTCCACGAACGACACGAAAATTCCATCAACGCCATCCTCACATTCCTTGCAACTTTCTACAATCGCAGTTTAGAGGGTAACAACGCCAGCATGAACTTTACAGAAATGTTTGGTCCAGCAATCCCCACCCAGCAGCCTCATGGAAATGTGGTTGATGTAGGGGATTATCCCGAGAAGCCTATCGCCAAGTCACCACAGATACATCGCCCCGGGCCCCGGCGTCCTCTTGCTTTACTGCCTGCGCCGGCTGCGAAAGAGTCTCTCTCACCATCAGATCGAGCTGCAACTATGAGTCCTTCTGCTCGATCAACAGCTAGTCCACTTCCAAAACCAGCGAGCAGACCGCCTGTCTTCAAGTCCCCAGTTAATCAAGCAAGGACAACTACAGATTACAACACCCGGCCCATCAAAGTCGACACTAATTCGCCTCCTCAAACCTTTGGCCCGAGCCCTGATAATGATGCAATCATGTCCGCAATTCAGAATGTCAACGCAAACTCGAGCCAATCCGCAAACCAGACCTCACAGTACGATTTTCCTGCGGCGCTATCAAACTACCAAACCCAAGATGGAAATGTCCCCCTCACCCAACAACAACGTGACGACGTCCTCTCCCTCATGGCAAATAGTGCATCAGGCGCCTCCCAGAATGCCAACAACGCCCTCGTCAGCCCACAACCGCCTATGATACCTTCATTAGAACAGTATCAAGCAACCCAAGCCCAGCTCGACTTCCTACAGAAGATGTCCGAGGACCAGAATTCACGTGTGCAGAATCTGCAAGAGCGCCTCCAGCCCCTGAGCCCCAGCGGGTCGATTCCTGGTCTAACTGACAACTCGTACTTTGGCGCCAGCCATCTCGGTGACCCTGGTGCGTACGATTTGGATCTCGACTCGTTTGTCCAGGGCGACGATTTCTTCCCCAACCACAGCGGCACGCAGCACGGTACTTCCAACACCGTTGGTGATCTCTCTTTGCCAGACTTGACCTTTGAACTTCCTGATACCACGCACGACATGAGTGGAGTCGAGTTCCAAAATACTGATGGAAATGGGTTTAGTGCTGATGTAGGCCTCGATGGCACTGGGGAAGAGGGTGGCAGGGTTGAGAGTGTGAGTTCCTCTGCTACAAGCCCAACTGCGACGGTAGAGGACGTGGAGGACGAGAGTGTTACAAAGCGGCGCACGCCCAAGCGGCAGAGGAAGTGAATAAAAACAGCACATGGTTGGCGTCTGGGACAATTGTTGGTCCATAGGAGCAAGCAAACAGTGGATAGATAGCGAGCGAGCATCGGAGTATATACGAGCACGGCGCATATAATATTACAGGCATTTACCCTAGGCTAGACTAGATGTTACGACTTGAATGATCTAATAACGTCGAGCGAACAGTAGAACAATCGAATAGAAAGTGTTCTGGCGATTTGGACTACCCCTATGCTGTTTCGCACATTCTGGTAGCGAGATATAGTGGGCTTGCGTAGGGCACGGCTTGATGAAAATACATAGATACCTTATTGTTCAACCAGGCGCCTTTAATGTGTGATGTTTCATGTTTGATGTAATGCGTGCTGCTGCCAGGGAGTAGAAACAAGGGTTGTTTATAGGTGGGAAAGGTCCGGCTGGCAGATACAGTAGAACTTCGCACGCCTAACCTGATCGTTTTGCCCGCTGATCATATCTACTTGGCTGTGCTGCAAGGTTTCTGGAGGTGAGGACATAGAGTACGAGGTGTGTGTACGAAAGCTGAAGCTATTTCTATTATTTCCTAAACTAAGGAGAAAGTATGAGAGAGAGAGAGAGAGAGAGAGCTCTTTTAGTAGAGCTATTATACACAACACAAGATACTTAGTTCGTATGCCTTCCGACGATACATACATAACATACTCATCATTAGTACTTACAAATGCTCAGATATCCTTCTTTTTGAAGGGATTGGAGGAGCTCTGAGTTTGGCAAAAAAAGTAGCTGAGTTGATGACTACTCTGGGGATGTATTGGTAAAGTATCTCGCCTTGTTTAGCACATCTTCAAGAACGTAGTATGAAAGCTGGATCTCGGCATTGTGAACGACTTCGCGCATGCTTGGCCTGGGCTCTTGTAGGAGGATCTGTATGTTAGGTATTAAATGTGAAAAGTAAAAGGATGCAAGTGTCCCTTCCAGGAGCGAGTCCATTGTCTGGCTTTGACTTTGGGTTTAGATTAGGAGGTTGTGAGCAAAGTAAAGTGGGCGCGCTTTAATCAAATTGGCTTACTACCGAGTTCGCTTTTTGACCTTGGCGGTTCCACACTTTGATTCCTCTCGATGTCGTGGTCTGTCACTCACTATTTCCTCGACCTTTTAGAGCATTGACCTGTTAAACAAGGGTGGTTTGATCTGGACTTGTTCTGTAATGCACGTTGTACCTCACTGTGGAGCAGACTGGAATCTAGCCATAAGATAAGAAAATCCTACTTTACGTTCTGTTCTATCTGCCAGCGAGGGCTACGCGTTGGAAAGAGTATGTTTCATGGGGAGTAGAATATGTTGCAGTAGCTTCTGCATTTTCTCCTACAAGCAAGACGCCCATGATGCGACTATTTGAAAATGCGAATGAGATGAGTCTTCAAACTACGATATAACAAGGTTGTCGTAGAGTAGGAGCGAGAAGAAGGCAGTGGGATGGCTGTTGAAGATGCCAAGATCTACACAGGGCATCCCGACGGGTCAAGTTTGTGGCTGAACGCCACAGACCCAAGCTCCAAGCTTAACACCCCTCTTTAACTTTCCCCAGCCTCTAGACTCCCAACACTCATTTATACACAACGTGTCCCTACTGAGTATGTCTGGTTCCAGCAATTTCTCTGCCGCGCGACCAAAGCGTGCTGGCTTTGCTCGCAGTCACCTCGATGTGAATGCACCATCTACGAAGAAGCCCCGCTTCGACCCGCGAAACCCGTCCACACTCGCTGCTGCGGACGATGAAGAGGTGGACCCAGTGCTGGAGGCCGATGAAATTGGAAAGGGGGCAGGACTTAAACGTAACGCTGTGAACATTGACGGATATGACTCCGACAGCTCCCAGGAAAACTTCGACGCTCGCGCCGAAGCCAAGTCTAGATCGAACAAGGCTCCAGCGAAAGACGATGATGGTGATGACATGTTTGCGGATAGCGACAAAGAAGAAGAGCAGGAAGGAGACACAACTGGAGGCAGAAAGAAACCCGCTGTTCGATTCTTGGAGGATCACGAGATCGAGGGTCAAGATGAGACTAGTAAAGGCGGGGGAAAGGTCTCAGTTGACTTTGGCCCCGACGCGGAAACCAACAACGCCGATTCTGATAGTGAAAGTGGTGGCGACGAGGAACGTGATAGGCTGCCTTCCGACGTGGATGAGGAGCTCGGAGCTGGACACAAGAAGAAGCACGCCCCGAAGGTGGATGCTTTCAACATGAGGTCCGAGCAAGAGGACGGTCGGTTCGATGAAGCTGGCAACTTTGTCCGAACGGCGTATGACCCTGACGCGGCCCAAGACGCTTGGTTGGATGGCGTATCTAAGAAAGATATCAAACGTGCTAAAGAGGCACACGAGAAGCGGGAAGCTGAGCGCAAAGAGCGTGAGCGGGCGGAAGATTCTATCACCACCAGCGAGGTTTTATCTTCCATGATCACATATCTGGACGTGGGGGAAACGCCAATGGAAGCACTGGCACGTCATGGCAAAGCTATCCCTAAGAAGAAAGTGAAGAATTATAACAAGAACAAAAAGTCACAGGCCATGGATGTCGAAGTTGAGCCGGATCCGGTCGAGCAAGCCGCGGCGGCCAAGGCCAAGGAAGCGATCGACGCCATCACTGAGTGTGCAAGCCGTTTGACAGACCGAGGAGTCGACAATATATACGAACTTCCTCGCGAGATGATTATGCGTCAGTACAAACGCGATACTGGTGAAGATTGGAAAAATCCCAACCCAAGTAGCGAGCAGTGGGAATTTCATTGGCTTACGGCTCCCGAGGGAGATATTAATGGGCCGTACGATACTGAGATGATGCAGGCCTGGGAAGCAAGTGGGCAGTTCGAGGCTGGTGCAGAATTTCGACGTGTTGGAGAAACTGAATGGTCGCGACTTCTTGACTTTGAGTAGTGTTTGTGTATGCAAAGAGACAATATGGCCAGCCTCACATCTTTAACTGCCATCGAGTTCCCGAGGAGGAAAACTTTAGCCCAACAAGAAGGGATCATACCTGTCGTTGGAATCGCTTTGCGGGGTACCAACACGTCCCGCGCCCGGCAACGGAAGCATAGCTAGCGAATCACCGCAGGTAAGCCCTCAGCTGCGTGTCGATACTCTTCGGTTATCGATCACCTGACTGATTTTGTATGCGCGTTGCAGCGATCCTGGGGCTTTCTGTGCGTCTCCAGCCAGTCGGAAGGCATCAAGCGGGATGGATGCTGCGGTTGTGACCGCTAGGGGCGGTTGCGACAGCATGTACGTTCTGAAGATTCATCAAATGAAGTCGCAGAACAGACTGTGTATCTGCTGTGCAACACCTTTTGGCCCGCTGTGACTGCATTCGTGCGCATGTGCAGATTTTGAGATTCAATGTGACCCACTCGTGGTGGCTATCCGCAGTCGCAGCCAACGATTGGGCACGATTTACAACGTATCGCTCGTCTTCGAGCCCTCTAGCCTCCTCTGAGCGCTGATTGCAGCGAATTGCAGCATTCTGCCTGCCCGTCTCCGCCACGGACACTTTTAAAAGGTCGCAAGCAGGACCACATGAAGGGTGGAGATCTGTGGCGGCAACGTGCGTTGAGTTGGGCAGCTGATAGATACAATACGATGGGGCACCCGATCACCTTCACCTCAGCTTACGACGATGTGTTTGTCTGCCTCTCCTCAAGCTCTCGAACGCCGCGCTCGAGCTAGTAGAACAGGCAGAATGATGGCCTGTGTGCGGCTCCGGAAGCTTCTACCAAAACCTGCATGGATTCCACTTGTGATATGATAGCCCAGCAGCCTGCTGCTCAATATTGACAATAGGTTGCAAGGATAGCTTGACTTGCGATTGTCCGGTTATGTACATGCGAAGCGACTGATGGCCTGGAGTGTCTGGCATGTTCTAGAAGCTCAAGCTGCAGTACTGCAACTGCAACTTACACCCTCTCATGGGACACTCATTCCAAGACACAACCACGCTCCTTTTGACTCCTGACTGTTCTGTCCGACGGTAAGTGGAAATGTGCGGTAGCAGGGCAAAAGCAAAACACGCACCAGAAGCAGCCATAATTGGTTTTGATGGCTCAAGTTAAAAGGAAGCTATATATCTGCTAGACAATAGCGCTGCGCTTCGGGCCGCATGAAGAAGGGATGGTGAAATGGCCAAGCGGAAGCAGAGGTCTCCAATCTCGGCAACTGCAAACTCGCCCTTCACAGCAGTGAAGTATCCGTGAGCCATAACCCATGGGCTTTAAGGAGCCTGGCGGTCGATAGACAGGCACATAACGACGAGGTTGGAGCTGCTTGTTGCGGGTAACGGAGCGTGCAGGATAAATGTACAAAACACTGGTACCAAGGTACCATCTGCCCACATGCAGCACGGACGAGTGAGGCTTTCATTACGGCGCGCTCGCGCACATGTATTGATTAGGGGCAACGAGAGACATGAGGCACGAGAACCAATGACGCCCCGGCAGCCTTTGCACCCCATCGCATCTGCCCCGTCTTCCCCGTCGTCGATTGAAACCTTCTGCGCGTGTCAGCCCGGCTGACACCTTGCGCTGCATGCCCGTCTGCCGTGTCCTCTGAGCATCACTGAGGCTGCTGCTGCTGCCGCCGTGCGTGAAGTTGCCCCGTCGCCTCCATTCTATCACCTTTGCTTTGCCCGCCCTGTCACCACCTACGCTAAGTAGAGTATCGCCTCTGTTCAACCACGCACTGCGCTCCTGGCCCACGCCGTCCGCCGTCTCCCACAACGCCTCCGCCGCCGCCGCCGACGCGTGCAGGAGACCTAATTGCTCTCTGACGTCTGCTTCGCCCGGTCACGCACAGTCCCGCGGGCTCATTTTACCAGACAGGAGAGCTAGCCATCCCCTGCGCAGTAGCCAAAGCAACCATCCAACCAACAAGAGGGCCTCGACACCATCTCTGCACACATCAACATCCACCTCCCCTCCTGCATCCCATCTCCTCAAGCTCTCCGACACCGCGCACTCCCGTCTGCGGACTCACTACGCTCATTCTTGCAGCGCAGCACAGCTTCCCTGACCCTCCGCCACGCCTGGCCTTGGCAGCAAATGTACTAAACGATCCTGCACCTGACGGCCTTCCCAAATTTCCACGCTGCTGTCGAGCTCACACCTCACGCCCTCAGTCATCATGTACTCGGCCTACGACCCACCGTCATCGCGGTCGCCCGGCTCGCACCGCCACCAACCGCAGACGCTGCATCGTCAGCCATCGCGACAATTCGATGCCTACGGACAGCTTCCCCCCGGCGGCCTCTACACTGCAGAGGACCACGCCCGTGGATACGAGCCACCGCGCAACTACGACCGCCTCAATGCCACCATCCATTCTGGCTATGGCTACGATATGGGCGCGACTGCTGCCTGGAACACAAATGCATTTTCGCAGAATAATGCCCTCTCGACGCTGGGTGGGACACCCGGCCGAATGAAGCAGTCAGGGCGCGGAGGCCGCAGTGCGCTTCCTGCCGTAAGTAAAGCTACAGCCAGACTGCAATATACATCACTGACATACTTGTTCATTTAGGGGTGGCTGGATCCGCCTCAAGGTCTCCCGAGCTTCGCTCTCCCTGGTTTGGGCTCTGGGCATCCGAGCCAAGCCCTTGGACACTCTTTGCGACAAGATAATTTTTCGCACGAGGTAGACGAGGAGCTCATCCCAACGGCTATCGTCATCAAGAATATCCCGTTTGCCGTCAAAAAGGAGCAGTTGGTGCAGCTAATGACTGATTTGCGCCTGCCGCTCCCCTATGCCTTCAACTACCACTTCGACAATGGCGTTTTTAGGGGCCTCGCTTTCGCCAACTTCACCACGGCCGAAGAAACCGCATCGGTCATAGAGACTATGAATCACTTTGAACTGCACGGAAGGAAGCTCCGGGTCGAATATAAGAAGATGCTCCCTCTGGCCGAGCGAGAACGAATCGAGCGAGAGAAACGAGAGCGTCGCGGCCAGCTGGAGGAACAGCACAGACCGATGGGCGGGGGTCTGCAAACCCAACCATCCTTTGGCTCTCTCGCATCTCACATTCCCGCGACCTCTCCTTCCCCTGTGTCAGCACTGCGGCCTTCGAAGCTGGGTGTGTATCTCCGAGACATTTCAACGATATTGGCTAACACGATTAGATGTAGATGTAGATCTCAATGACCCCCAGGTCCTGCAATTCTATTCGCAGCTGCTACTCTTCAAGGAAACTGTCGAGCGCGAAAGCATGACCTTTCCTCCATCATTGTCACCTAGCCAGCGGCGTACCATCCACACGTTGGCCCACCAGCTGGCCCTTGCTCACATATCCAAGGGCACAGGCGATCAACGCCAGGTCCATATCTTCAAGCTGCATGACAATCAGGGTGTAAGCCCACCTATGCAGCAAATGCCCATGAACCACGCCACCGAGCAACCGCGTCGCCACCTCAACCGCGCCGCAACCACGGACTTCAGCGACGTTCGTGCCTCGGATGGATTTTACAATACATTCGGGAGGCAACCTTCTGGTTACCTCGGTGGTTTCCCTGACTCTCCTGGTGGACTGAGTGCGGCGCCTAATCTGCGTGCAGCGAAATCATACGCTGACCTGAGATCCTACACTCCTTCTCCAGCGCCCTCGACGGCTAGTCACCCCATTGGTCGCCTCGGTGGACCCAATTTTGATGGTCTTTCGTTCTCGACGTCGACTAACCCCAATGGGACACCCACGACAAGTTCCATGGCGCAACGCGACGAAGCTCTCTTGGAGCGGGAGCTGGGGCGAATGCAATTAAGCTCTAACTTTGGGCAGAGTAGCAGCCCACGTGCCCTGCGACAAATGACATCCTGGGACAATCCGGGCCCTATCGGAGGACACCGAGCCTTTGGCACTACTTACGATGACCGCCCTTCGAGGCAGCCTCGAGGCCCTATTCCAGAACGAGGCACCGGATTCAGTCGACCTCGACAAAATGGCCACCAGGGCCGAGGCAGCGATGAACTGTCCTCTCAGTCTAACGTTGAGATCCTCGTTGGACAGTGAGAGGCCAAGTTGAATGACTCACATGCCAAGAAGAAAATATGATCAACCATCGTCATGTGACGGAAGATGATATGGAAGGAAGATGATGACGTTTTACGGCCTTCGAGTTGTTTGGCCTCCGCTCAGGATCGACTTTTCTCACGACGTATACGAAGAATGACGCTACGACGGTAGAGACTACATCCATGGGGTTCGCGCTCCTCACCTCGCATATTCGATTTGGGTACTGAAAAAAGCATTTCATGAATATATTGGATTTTTGTTGTTATTTTTGGTTCTATATCTTCGGGCTGGGGGGAATGTATTAGTCTCTCATGAGCTAGGTTGCACAGGGGTATTGTTGTTTCCTTCTGTTTCTTTCATTCTATCATGCACGCTACTACACGACTGAACGTACGATATCGTTGATTCTTGGAAAGGACATTATAGTCTGGTTCTCTTCTGTGCAGGAAGCTCAGGCAACGAGTCCAAGATATCAATCGACCCGTATCGTTTCATCGCATGCGCCCGCATCGACTTCCTTCATGCCCCTTTACAATCATCGCCCCACCGTTGTGTTTGTATTCAAACACCCTTCTACGACGATGTCAACCCTGCATCCGACTACGGCTCAGAACGGCGAGATACCTCTAGAGGCACGCGAGCATACTAGCACAGCGCCGCTTTACACATGCACATCACATGCATATCAGCACGCACAATCACGACCTACGTTCAAGCACAAGCACAACCAACGATAGCTTCAAAAGCGCGCGGGAATGGACCACTACACACGATTACAATTTACGACCCTTGCTTAATCACGATCTTGGCATAGTCTATATCTAACGCGTACTCGTACCCGTACAGCATGCACCGTTCCGTCACGTCTTCGCTTTTCACTATAGATGTCGTGCGCTGTACTGCTGTGCACGGCGCTCTGTCCGGTCCCACCTTGGTTTTACGACACCGGTGGAGACATCATTCCATCTATCTCTTTTATCTGGATTTCTGCGTCTACTTTTTGGTACCCTTTTCCTCGTTCTGTAGCTTCTATATGTCGGTCCGTATATCATAGACGGGCGCGGCTGTTTAATGACGGCATATACGGGGCGGATATATGTTTGAGGGCTCTATATTGGCTTATCTTTCTTGTTTTTTTTCGTGATGTTTCCTTCTTTCCTTGATTCTTTTCTAGTTGGGCCCGTATTTGTCTTTTATATTGGTGAAGTGGAGGGGAAGAGGTGATGGAATTGGGTGATGGGGGATTGTTGTGAGTGATAGGATGGTACAGCGCATTCATTTATGTATTGTAATAGCCTTTTAATATATCGAGGTACCTGTGTGGGTATCCATCACTTGATACGCTTGGTCTTGTGGCGTTGGTGGTTCGAGTGATTCATGACGGGGATGGGGAGCATGGCTGTGACACCGGACGCCGAATGTGCGTAGCTTGCATTTGTGCAAGATCGCTGGTGAGTGCGGATTTGGTCTACTGTATGGTGCCTTTGTACTTCTCTGGATAAGAGTTTGCATTCTGCTTTACTCACGGGCGTTCGAGCTTGATTTCTACATTCATTGTGGTGATTATGTTGGACGGCCGTCGGTACTGGGATGAGTTTGACGTCTTGGTCGGATGAACTAGGACGACTTGTGGCTCTGTTTTGTAGTAGCACCGCGGTGACGTGGTATTTTTTCAAAGCATGTACGTGTCGAGGTTGACTACTTGGGCATTGCGAGAATAAGAAGGGCGTCTCGTGCACTCGATAGCTGGCAAGCATGCTCTTTTGGATATCGAGAGTGTGCTGTTGCTACATAGTAGAGTGTGAAACAAGCCCAAGAAACCCCAACCCAACACCTGTCCGCACACACGCGCCTAACACTATACTAAAGGAGAAGTTAAACACTGATGCCTTGCCAACCAGTTACAAAGTCCGTGTCCAAGTCCTACATGCAGCCATTTAAACATACCGGGGGTATGCAATCCTACATCGCTGTACCTCGTCGTTTTGGACTACAAGAGTAGAGTAGGAGAGGGGCGCGGAATGTTATGTGCCTGTCTGCCGAACAAGCAACGCAAAGAAAAGAAGGAGCCTTTACACCGCTGCCGCCTGCCTTGAACATTATTCTCTCATTCGTTTTCACTACGGCTTCAAATGTGTTCTCTTCGCTGATCGATCCAGGGTTGCCACGCTCATGACATCATGAACGCGGCTTCTTATGCCTCGACGGCCTTGCCCTTCTTCTTTTGCTCCACCTTCAGCAGAAGCGCGCGGTTGATATGGGGCAGGACACCACCAAAGGCGATCGTGGCGCGGATGAGCGTGTCGAGTTCTTCGTCGCCGCGGATCGCGAGCTGCAGGTGGCGCGGCGTGATGCGCTTGACCTTGAGATCTTTGGCTGCGTTGCCTGCGAGCTCGAGTACTTCGGCTGTCAGGTATTCGAGTACGGCCGTCAGGTATATCGAGGCTTTGGCGCCGATGCGCGTCTTGTTGCGGGTAATGGTTCGGAGGTGGCGCTTTATGCGACCGCAGGGGAACTGGATTGAAGAGGTTTTGTTAGCTACATGTTGTTGTGGAATGATATGGACTCCGCGCGCGAGTCCACGGGTCGTTGGGAGCTAATGAACGCGACGTGGGCGATGCCTTACCTGCAGACCAGCCTTCGCAGAGTGCGATTTGGTTGTCTTGGAGTGCGAGTCACCTTTTCCGCCTGTCTTGCCACCGGTTTTTCCTTTATTCACGATCAGCTTCACGGCGCCAAGCGCAACGAGCAACAGAGTCAGCGCGCATACCTTTGCCGCCTCCAGCCATGTTGTTTATGTATTCGAGGTGAAAGACGGTGTTGTGGTACCGAGTAGTGTCCGCGACCGGGTTTCCGACGCGTTTGATGTCGTGGTGGTGATGCTGGTGGTGGGGTGGTTTGGTGTTTTGGGGTGGCTGGAAAGGAATGGTACCTGCTTCCAAGCCTTGGAAGGTTGCCTCGATGTGCACGTGACTGGTTCTGGAAACGAACCATGTCTGTGCGGCGGTGACCAAACAACCCGAGAACGAGCTTTGAGATCAGTGGGCCTTTTGCAGGCCTTCTGCAAGCAGCGTTTCCTGTACGTTAGTGTAGAGAAGCAGACGGTGCTAGACAGTCTGCTTGGTGTATTGCCCAGTGCCTCATGGCTGCAGACCAGATAGATATGTGAAAGCAAAAGAAATATTGACGGGAGGAACGCTGTTCTGTGCATGACGCCAGAATCAAGCTATTACACCGGACGATTGGAAGGACTCATCTGAAGCTGAGATTGGAAAGAGATGTCGGAGGTGTACTGCGGATGCAAGGTGGAGGTGGCAACCCATTCGGTTGGACGAGTGTGGATAGAAGAAGGGAAATAGTAGGACAGCTCACATTGCTTATTGTTGTTGATACTGAGCTACGCATATTCTACCGATGTGTTGCTGCGCTGTTTAGTTTCTCTCGGTGATCTGGTGTGCTGCACAGAGCATCTTCATCCAGAGCTATGTCTCTTGCAACGGGGGATCTGTCGACGGAGTAGGTAGGCAATGGTTCTTCCCGTTGCAGGATCCGGCTGTAGATAACAACATAGACAAGGTTGTACAGGGTGTTTGCTGGCAACAAGTGTGGCTCAAGCATGCATACATGGTTCTACGATCCTGTCGAAGCCATATGCAGGAGCGAGACGACCAAGTCTGTTTGGGCTTTAGCGCCTTCCCTCCTTGGCGCTTCTCTCCCGAGCCGTTTCTGTCGACCTCGACTTTGACAGTTTCCACCCGTTCCGTCCCTACGCCATTCTACTTGCTGCAGCGGCGCATGCTCTCACCCCCACGCGCTCTTCAGCAACTCGCCGCGTCGACGTTCCGCCCCGATCTGATCGCCCACTAGCACGCCTCCCTCTCGTTGCGGCCAGCTTCATCGTTTGGACCGCTGCTCGTCGACCCCAAACGCCGCATGTCAACTTCCGCGCACCCCTTGACACCCCGGCAAACAGCAGCAGAGTCACTTTTCTATGGCGTGGCAGTCGCCCTCGGCCATGAATCAGGGCGGCGTAGCGGGAGGAGGAGAAGGGAATGGGCCTGCAGGCACTGAGTACACATTGCAGGGTGAGATCATAACCTTTGCGCCAGAATGCCCTACATACTGTCGTTGGCCAAGGGCGTAGACTGACAGGAAACACAGGTGTCATGCGCTTCCTACAACTCGAATGGCACAATCACGAACGGGCGCGAAACGCCTGGGACATTGAGCGCGCCGAGATGAAAGCGAAAATCGCAAAGCAAGAAGGTGAAGTTCGGAGCGCAAAGAAGCTGAACGACCAGCTCAACAAGCACATCCGCATGCTGGAGCAGGCCCTGCTAAACGAGCGTGCAAGAAGCAAGGCTGCCGCCGCGGGAGGAGATACTCACGCCGTAGGAGAAGGGGGCAAGGATGTAAAGGGTAAAACGGGCTCGCGGTTGGACTCCAAGGGTGCCGTGAAGCCTTCAAAACGTACGTCAAAGGGTCCTCCACGTCAAACCCTCGCCATGCGCAGCGCTAATTTGGTCGCTCACAGCCCAGAACAAGCATCACAACTCCTTCCTCGACGTCGACCCCGAGCTTTCCGAACACTCCGAGGCAGATCGAGATAGTCTGCGTGAGAAGTCGAAGCTGTACCTGACCAAGTGTGTTGAGGAGATAACCTACCTTTTGACGCCTCCTGCGCAGCCTCCCCCCCCACAGGCCAGTCTGCAGCATGGCCTCGGAAACGGCGGATTTCTCAACCACGGCGATGGTCCAATGGAAGAAATGTATCTGCAACACCGACAGAAGATACAGTCGCAGCAGCCTTCCGGGCAGAACAACTCCTTGTCTAACCATCAGCCGCCCAACATCTCATCAAATGCCTCCGATATTCATAGTCTACCCCACTCCCAGCAGCACCAGGCCCCTCAGATGGTCAGAGAGCCCTCCAATCAACAACCACTTCCATCACACTCTACAATGTCTACCGAATTCATCGGACAGCAAACACAACATCAGCCTCATCAGAACTACAACTCCGTCCCCGAAGAGCAGATAGAAAAGGTCACTCATGCGTATGACAACCATGGCCGCCAAATACCAAACCAAGAAGAGGGAAATCAACCCTCCAGCCAAGCGTCGTCCGAAGAGGAGACCTGGAATTTCGAGGAACCTGCCATTGAGACCCCTCAAGATGCTCCGCCACCCAGAAGATTAGACAAGGAAGATTTCCCAAACAGCATTCCTACCAAGTCTCCTCCTCGTAACGCCAAACCGCGAAGGCAATCTACTCACAGACGAAAGAGCGTAGAACTACGCGAAGCATTACACCATCAACCACGGACTGACCCCCAGAATTTCAAAGTTCGATTCGCTCTTCGTGGCCACCTCGACGTTGTCCGTTCTGTCATCTTCACTGGAGGAGGAAGTCCATCTGAGCCGGAAATTTGCACCGCCGGCGACGACGGCATGATCAAAAGGTGGATCATACCAGCTAGTTACGCCAACCAACACAGCATGAACAATGATCTGGATATCTCGCCTTATTGGTCTCATCGCGGGCATGAAGGGGTTGTCACATCTCTTGCAGCATGTCCTTCTTCAGCTTCATTCGCTACTGGTGGCCGAGTGTCTGGCGATGGCTGGATATTCTCCGGAGGCCAGGATGCCACGATCCGTGTGTGGGAAAGAGGACGGGTCGACCCCAAGGCCACGCTTGACGGCCACCTGGATGCCGTCTGGACTGTATGCGTTCTTCCCGCAACATGCGCTGCAGTGTTTGGACCAGACTGCAACAACTATGGTGGTCCTGATCGTATACTGCTCGCTTCTGGATCCGCTGATGGTACTATCAAGATCTGGGCCGTGAGCGCGCCTCCACAATTAGTCTCACCACAGACGGGCTCACGACGAGGCATTGGAGGAAGTCGACGACACTCCGTAACCTCAGGGTCCAACTACCCTTCGTCACCCCAGCCAAGCGTTGCCACGTCCACCCCTTTCCATTACATGCTCATTCATACCATTGAGCGCACCACGCATCCTTCACCGACATGCATCAGTCCGCTTTCCATGTCAGGGGAGAACTTTATCGTATCTTTCACAGATGCCTCGATTCTCATCTACGATACCCGCACCGGAGAGGAGATTATTGGCATGGCAAGCAGTGAGACATATGACGGGACACCCGCAACGGGCGTGACTTCTGTCGTTGCAACAATCCAAAGTGCAGAAGGGGCATCGCTGTTAGACTCAGGGCGAAGCGAGTCAGAAAATGAAGGTGTTGTGCATGGCCCCACGGGCTCAAGTAGTAGTGGTAGCGTCGAGGGGATAGTGATCAGTGGCCATGAGGATCAGTTCATTCGGTTCTATGACGCCAACTCTGGTGCGTAAACACTCTTTCAGTCTACCATCTCTACGCTTAGGAATGCTAACACTTCACATTAGGGCAATGCACATATAGCATGCTAGCTCACCCCTCCGCCATCTCCTCTCTCTCTCTCAGCAAAGACGGTAAGGAGGCTGTTTCTGCCGGTCATGACGCCTCCATCCGCTTCTGGTCCCTTGAAAAGCGTATCTGCACACAAGAAATCACCGCACATCGCATCATGCGCGGTGAAGGTGTCTGCAGCGTAGTCTGGAGCCAAGATGGAAGGCTCGTCGTTTCGGCGGGTGGTGATGGCGTCGTCAAAGTGTTCGCCAGGTAATACACTAACGCCCTCGCTTTCCACATCTTTTCGCGCATGTGTTTTTCACAGTCTTATCATCATACCCCCGCGTGCATAGCATCGTAACAGGATGGATGTCAATGCGACACCCCCAGGAAATATTTTGGATTCAGCTGGCTTACCCTTCTTGTATGATTCCACACTTTGCTGTCATTTATAGCCCGTTCCTCCACTGTCGATGTACACTGTCAGCATCATTCTTATCTCTCGATAATCAGTTAAGCGCTTTGCCGTCTAACCTATCGTTGGGATATGGATGTTGGGCTCATGTGCTATTCAACTTAATGCATGGTTTTAGGGCGTCAGTCAATCAATCAAAGATAGCAAGCGGCTGACCTTTCTTTCTTTCCTTCTTTTTTCTCCTCTCCCTAGGTTGCCTCTCGGCGACCTTCTCTTACCTTTTCAATGTACTATATATGGATTGGAATTAAAGTGATTGATAAAACGTAATGGAATGAGGGGAAATGGAGGAATGATCGGACGAAGGACAATTGAATCCCACGCGGAACGTCTGATGAGATTGTGTGCTTGTTGTTTGGTCTGTGTGACCGTGATTTCATGACGTGATTTGGAGAATATATATATCGATCTAGTAGAAGGATGTCTGGCAGATGCAGCGAGGGGTGATCGGGCGAATTTGATCCTTTCGACCCTTAGTAAGGCTGTGAATATTATTTCACTTCTCTAATGAATGCAGTCCGTTTGGGAGTACACGGCTGTTCTTGGTACATCTTTGGTGATACTTGTAGCTTCTCAATCGAATTTGCTGAGTCCGCAGAGCTCGCGATAAGCTTGAGCATGGGCCATGTGTGGCGTTGATCTGATGCCTGCACCAGTTGTCTGTTTGGCGCACCGTAGAGTTGCCTGCATGCATGCACCTCCGTCATTCGACGATATTCGACGCGAGACATCTACAGCAGCACTCACATCGTATTCGTGCCTTTGGATTCTACGCAGCTTCCACGTTTCCCCCTTCAGACCACGTAAACAAACGCTCCGGCAAAATGGTAAGCCTAGCTCCTACCCCACCACCATCACAACCTCACCCACTCACCCACCTACTCCAGAGCTTCTTTGGCGACGACGACCCGATGGCCATGTACCATCAAACGATGCTCCACCGCGGAGGCGCTCCCCGCCGCTTCGATGAATACTTCCGCTGCTACCCCATTGCCATGCTGCCCGGCCCGGAGCGCGAAGACGCAAACCATGGCGGCAAAGTGTTCCTGCCACCCAGCGCTCTCGACAAGCTCACTAGGCTGCACATCACGTACCCCATGCTCTTCGAGCTCATAAACGGTGCCAAAGATGGGAAGAAGACGCATGCTGGTGTGCTGGAGTTCATAGCGGAGGAGGGCAAGATTTATCTGCCTTATTGGGTGTGTTCCCTTCTCGTGGGAGTGCCGGAAGTATACTGACAAAATTCTGTACAGCTTATGCAAACGCTGCAGCTCGAACCCGGCGACCTCCTCCAAGTCAAGTCGACCGACATCCCGCTTGGGCACTTCATCAAGCTCCAGCCTCAAGACTCCTCCTTCCTCGAGATCACAGACCCCAAAGCCGTGCTTGAGAACGCTTTCCGGAACTTCTCATGTCTGACTACCGGCGACATCTTTACCTTCTCTTACAACGACAATGTCTATAGCATCGCTGTTCTAGAGACGAAGCCCGATAACCCGAGTAAAGCGATATGCACCCTGGAAACCGATCTATCAGTTGACTTCGCGCCGCCAGTCGGATATGAAGAGCCGAAGCGTACAAGTGGCACAAGCACGCCGCGAAGCGGCAAGGGCGTCATGGCTGGCAAGGGCGGATTGCTGCATTCACATGGAACTATGGCGGATGCGATCAACTATGCTGCCATTGCGCCATCCGCCACATCTGCTGCCGCCGGTGCGAAAGCTACATCTTCACATTTCTTGTCCGGTGGACACAAGCTGAACTCTAAGAGAGGCAGCAAGGCGCCCACCCCACAGGCATCCACTCCCGTTGCAGGTATGTCTACGAATGTACCTCCGCCAACAGTACGGAGAACGAATGGCCCACAGCCGCTCAGGCTGCCTCCCGGAAAGCTGTTCTTTGGGTATGAGGTCAAGCCGGTGAAGAAGGACGGAGAGGCTGAGGAGGACACCTCGAAGAAGCATTTTGATGGACAGGGGCAAACTCTGAGGAAGAAGAAGGGAGACAAATGATAGGGTTGGCTGAGTCTGATACGGGAGATTCGTGCAGTATCTGGTAGCTTTAGGTAATTGGGGTTATACATGGATGAAGCATTTAACGGCGCTGGCACAAGAAGGCAGGGGTGGCGGGCGGAGTTAGATATGGGTATCCTATGACATAGGCAGGTATTGGCACATCCAACTCAGGAATTAACCTTGATTGACGTTAAGCCAAGTAGTTCCCCAACACACGGGTTTCAACACCCACGAAGATCACATGTCTTACTTAAGTATCTGCGAAACCTTACCACCTAGCTACATATATTTCCTCATATAGCAGGATGAGCAATCAATACTAGCCCTGGGTTTTTAAAAGACAACTACACTCGACACTGCCATGTTGTGTCTGCCAGAGGGGGTCCTGCACAGAACGAATCGGACACTTCGAAGATCGTAGGCTATGGTAGTTTTAACTCTATTCAACACCACATGCTCAAGACCGGTAGTCAACCGTGATGCACGATCATTTTATATAGTGAAGTAACCCCAGCCCATCTCCAATTATCCAGAAACTCTTGATTCAGATCCCAGATTAAACCCAAGACCCCAATTCCGGAAGCTAAAATGCAGAATCCAGATGCCGTGGCCATGCTCTAAGGCAACTTCCAGTTCCACGATGCTAAAAGTACAACGCGTAGATGCTCATGCCGATGTTGATGCCGATGCAGACGCTCCGAAGTAATCTCCGTGAAGTGTAACTGTGTTTGGTCTGAAGGGTGTGTGAGTAGGTGATCGGAGTGGATGGAAAGAACGGGAGACATGCTGTGACGAGAGGCAGATAGCTCGACGCCTTCTAAATGCCCTCAAAATCTTTCGGCTCAGCCTTGACACTGAGCTCATTGTCTGGGACCTTGTCCTCTTCCTTGTTCACCTTAGCCTTCTTCCCGAACTGCTTGTCGTCATCATCTTCACCATTCATGTCCTTTGCAGCGCGCTTGCGGCCCTTTCCTCCTCCCATCTTGCCACCGCCAGCACCCTTAGCAACTTTCTTAGTCGGTGTTAATGCCTCACCCTTGCCAGCCACCTTTGATATGGCAGTTGCCCCCGGAATCATCATACCGGCGTCTTCGTACGCTTTCATGTGTGCAGCTTTGATACGCCAGCAGCGATTGCGGATGCCACCTGCAGAGATACCTGGAAGTGTTAAAACGATTTCAGATGATGAAGAGAGGGTATGGGATGAGAGCAAAGAAGCGTGAGAAGGGGGATGACGGGGAATGTACCAAAGGCTTGGGCGATCTCCTCGTGCTCCCTTGCACCAATGCTGCGCGGGATCGTCATCAGGTGGAGTAGCTGGGGCTGTTAGTTGGGTTTGACATGTGGATAGTGGGACGGGAGGTACCTTGAGGTCGTTCTCTGGGGTCCAGCGGAAGGCCTGGGATATTGTTAGGGTGGTGTTTGAGTGTGAATGCGTGGGAGGTCAGTACTTTGTCTCCATCGTCAGCGGCAGTAGCAGCAGTATCGGTAGCCTTCTTTGGTGACATTTTGGTTGAATTAGCTGGTGTTTTGGTTTGTTATTGTTTATTGATGTGGTGTGGTGTGGTTGAGCTAAGTTGGGGGGAGGGGGGTTGTGAGTAGTGTAGTGGTGTGTTGGAGGGGAGGTGAGAGGAATCAGAGAACTCTTATCTATCTGTTGAGATCTCGGCCCAAAGTGTTGGCGGTGAAACGGTGAGAGGTTGGAAGACATACCGTTGACGAGGAGGAGATATAATGTAGTAAGTGATAATCTCGAGCTTTGAGATTAGGAGACATGAGAGTTTGGAGTGAAGCGGTGAGGGAAAAGAGGATTTTGATGAAGCTCACGTTCGCTCAGATGTTTTTAGAGTTACTAAGGAGCTTGAATGGTAGTCGCGGTGATGATGATGAAACTCGGACTGCGAGTGAGAGAGGAACAGATTGAGAAATTGTGTTATTTGCCTACTTATATGACCAATTCAGGTGCTCGTCGGTGCCAATTCTCAAGCCTATTTGTCTGTATGTGTAGAAATAAAAGTTGAAGCTACACTTGACTGATAAATCGCACGGCACGTGACCTGTCTTTGCTAGCAGATGCGGTTCTATGACACCGAACAGAAGTACCTCAGAATGGAAACCGAGATGACAATCAGGTTATTAAGACATTTTTGTATATATACCATTGTATAATAATTCCCAGATATAAAGCTTCTTGCCTCTATGGGAAGCATGACAGTGGTTCAAAGATGTTATATAGTCAAACCTGTCTATTAGTGTGATTCTTCCTGATTTAGATATCTTTAATTGCATGTTGACCCATTGTCCACAGCCTCTGACTCTTCTACGCCAATGCATCGATTTGCGCTGTCGTGTTCCCGCGTATTTTCTTTTGCTCGTCATACTTATTGCCTATTGGGAATTTTGATAACTAGGGGGGAAGACAAATATAGATTTTTGGTGTCCCTTCGTTTACGTCGAAGTTCTTGATGCCTCTCAATCATGTTGGTAGGGGGTGGGTTCTGGAGGATTGCTGCACAGCCATGCTAATGTAAGATCTCCAGCCATTCACATGACTGTATTCAGGTGATAGTAAATATAAACATCAGACCAGCGACTGACCGGAAACTGCGGGACTGAGAAGACGCAGACATTGTGATATTCGACAGGGGGTGATTCGAGGAGGACTTAATCTGAATGTGTTACCTTTTCCTTCTCTTGGCAATACGTCGTGGAACTGAGTCAGTTTTCGAGTCGATTTGATGGAAAGTTAGAGTGAATTTCCGCATATCGGCATTCATCACCTCTTGCAGTAAGGACGTACAGATAAACGAGAGCCACGGATTGAGTTTACGCCTGGTGCGCTGACGCTGGTCATGGAGGCGACTACGATACGGTTGCCTATGAAGGACAATGGTAGATTGAGTGGAAGACGCAAGATGGAGGCTTTGATTGATGTAGGGGTGGCGAGCTGAAGGCTGCCGAGCTGTTAGGGCTGATGATGATGTGTGGATCAGCAACTGGCCCGAGCTCCTCCAGTTCACATTCAACGTCACACCTCCATGGCACGCTCGTTCAACCATCCACCAGCTGCGAATGCCTGTAGGATCGCTCTGCATGCCTTCTGACGCATAGTCCCTCTTAGAATGTACGACATAACACCACAATGCAGTATCGATCCTTTTAAACCTCTGCCTGCAATATATACCCTCCTTCCGGCTAGTAGTAATGCTGCGCTGCCAAAGACCAACATCGGAGCTGCCCGATCCCCGGATTTTCGGCGTTGAGTACCTCGTGTTGAAGCTTGCTTGCTTCCGCAGCTTAACAATCTCAACAAAAGATCTACACAAACTTTCTGCCGACTGTCAAACCAGACGCGATTCCGCGCCATACTCGCATGACACTGCCAAATTTCTACAACCTCTAGGCTCGAAATCTCATTTGGCCCTGAAAATATCTCGAAGCTTCCGTCAGCGCTTCACGCGGTTCTTTTGGCTTAGCTGTCATCGCCCATGACTATCCTTCACACATGGCACAGCCCTCGGCTCCTACCTCCCGACATCCGAATGCCTGAGAAAGCCATAGATGCAATGTTCTATTCCATGTCCTTTTATGATGTGAAGGAGCTATTGGTTACGTACGATCATTAATCTCTTGTCCTCCTACACTCGCTGCGGACTCCGTGCCTAGGGATGTCTGCTGCCTTCAGCGTAATAGTCACTTCATATAGTGGCACATGCTTGCTGAGACACACCCCTTTCATATTTGTCCATTTCCCTTCACCATTCAGTCCTTTGTGTTTTCAACTACGTTTCAGTTTTAGTTCTCATCTATATCTTCGCGAGATAATACCATACCTCTGAACTACCGGATTTCCGAATACACCAACCAAGCTACGGCATGTGCTTGCGAGTGGTAGAGAAATATCCAGGATGTGGATGTACATATCATGTTCACGCCGTCGACGCTTGCGCATATTATGGGCGACATCCAGTGACCGATAAGATCATCTACGTCGGATTTGCATGTCAGGATCATACCAAATAACACCGCTGCATGTTCTTATCTCCAAGAGAACACAGGATCAGATAGTACAACCTAGTGAATTTGGTACATGGGCAAAAAGATCATTTGGACTCTACCAACAGTTGCTGTATCTGCTCTGGAGGTCCTTTATCTATCATGAAAGTGTTGGGAATCTCCGACCATCTTCGACCATCTGACTAACATAGCTCACAATGCATGATATAATGCGTCACAACTGTCATAGCTGCGATATATATCGACCGAGCCGCATTCTGACGAACAACGATGGCCGAGTTTATGAAAAGAGACAGGGAAGCGTAGAAGACCAAATGAATTACAGCCTTTCTTTTACGGTATGCGCTATCTGCCCTTGCTTTCGATAAAGACGATGCTGATCTGTCATCAAGGGAATTCACTCCATGCTATCACCCTTAACCAACGTTTTAGACAGCTAAGCAACTTCGCCCAGAGGCAAAAATGATTGAACCAACTTTATTATGGGCCCATTCTGTCCGCCAAAGTGCT
The DNA here is from genome assembly GCA_001599595.1 of Beverwykella pulmonaria. Lineage (NCBI taxonomy): Eukaryota > Fungi > Ascomycota > Dothideomycetes > Pleosporales > Melanommataceae > Beverwykella > Beverwykella pulmonaria. The sequence continues at coordinate 23,600 of BCHH01000014.1, read as the reverse complement.
TTGCAGCCCAACCTAGAAGTGTTCGTCTTGGGATGGACACAATGGAGGACATAGCAGAGTCCTAGACGTCCTCAGTTTAGATCAGCTCGTGGAGAACTCCAGTTTTCCTCACGCTGGATCTTACCTCGAATTCCTTTGGCATCCGCAATGGTCGAACAGCATGGAGCTTCGAATTTCCCGCTGACTCGGAACCAAGCCTAGGTCCGGATCAATACTGCGAGAAATATCAAGTCTCTGCGTTGAACTTCGCCTACTCAGCGCTGCGCGATTCATCCTATTGGTGTGCGAATGAGGTGCTTTGGGCATATTGTATTCACTAGGAAAGATGTGAGCACGAAGATTCTGCGTAGGACCGACAAAATATAGAGTGATGGACAACTCTGGAAGCAAGCATTTCTGCGCTACCTAATGTACATACATGGAAAGCTCAACAGATGCGTATTTGCTATATAGTTATCCCTTAATTCTCGTTTCCACTTTTCGCACGCTGAACTTGTGAGTAGCTGACGCCTTACCGTATTTAGAGTCGGGCCGCAGTTGTTCCGTGCCAAGTCTAAAGTTCTCCAAAATTCTCCCTGCGAAAAACTCTCTACGAAAAGCTGAACGTCAATTGCAACAGCAACACCCGCCACCACCTCCGCCATGGCTCTTATTCAGACAGATTCTAGCGCGTTTACTATCAAGCCACAAGCTTCTGTGCCAGAAATCGATACCAGCGAGTGGCCGTTGCTGCTGAAGAACTATAGCGACCGTATGCAGCTCCCCCATAGCTCCCCTATGGCACATCTGCTAACATTTGCGAAGTGCTTGTTCGCACCGCTCACTTCACACCAATTCCTCAAGGATGCTCGCCTTATGCGCGCGACCTGAAGTCCTACATCAGCTCCGGCGTGATTAATCTCGACAAGCCATCGAACCCGTCTAGCCACGAAGTTGTAGCATGGATTAAGCGAATGCTGAGGTAGACAACTCACGATATCTACACCATGTATACGTGCTAAATTTGTCTTTCAGAGTTGAAAAAACTGGCCACAGCGGAACCCTCGACCCCAAAGTCACAGGATGTCTCATCGTGTGCATCGACCGAGCCACTCGTCTGGTTAAATCGCAGCAAGGTGCCGGAAAGGAGTACGTGTGCGTCATTCGACTCCACGACAAGCTTCCTGGAGGAGAAGCACAGTTTGCGCGTGCTCTCGAGACTCTCACTGGAGCCCTTTTCCAACGACCCCCGCTCATTTCGGCCGTTAAGCGACAATTGCGTATCCGAACAATCCACGAAAGCAAGCTTTACGAGTTTGACAATGAGAGGCAGTTGGGTGTTTTCTGGGTGAGCTGCGAGGCTGGAACATACATTCGTACCCTATGTGTGCATCTTGGACTACTGCTCGGTGTCGGCGCTCACATGCAAGAACTTCGTCGCGTCAGAAGTGGAGCAATGGATGAGTCGAAGGGAATGGTCACGCTGCACGACGTTCTCGACGCGCAATGGCTCCAGGACAACAACCGGGACGAATCGTATCTTCGCAAGGTCATCTCCCCACTGGAGACGCTCCTCACGAGCTACAAGCGCATTGTTGTGAAGGACAGCTCTGTAAACGCGATTTGCTACGGTGCAAAGCTCATGATCCCGGGTCTTCTTCGTTTCGGTACATACAACCCCCCTCTTATACCCGGGTCTCACTAACTGTGTCAACAGAAAAGGCAATTGAAGTTCACGAAGAGGTTGTGCTTATGACGACCAAGGGAGAGGCTATTGCTCTCGCCTATGCCCAGATGTCGGCCGTCGAAATGTCATCATGCGATCATGGTGTGGTTGCTCGTATCAAGCGAGTCATTATGGAACGAGACCTGTACCCAAGGCGATGGGGAATGGGCCCGGTTGCTACCGAGAAGAAGAAGATGAAGGAGGCTGGCACCCTTGACGTGAGTTATACAACAATTTACGTTCTTGATTCATTGCTGACTGTTCGCGTAGAAATTCGGAAGGCCAAACGAGAAGACGCCTGCGAAGTGGAACACCGAGTACAAGGACTACCAGCCCGTACCTTCCGGTGAGCCATTGGCCGTAAAAGCGGACGATACCACAGCAGCGGCTGCTTCAGTAAGTTTGCCTGCAGCGGAGCAAGCTGTAGCTGGCGTTGTTTCGGAAAGCCCCGAAAAGAGCAAGAAGCGAAAGAGCCGTGGCGACGACGACGACGACGAGAAGTCCGAGGACGAGGCGGAGCGGAAGCGGAAAAAGAAGGAGAAGAAGGAGAAAAAGAAGGCAGAGAAGGGCGAGAAGAAGGAGAAAAAGGAAAAGAAGCGCAAGGCCGATCCCACTGACTCTGATTGAGAAGCTACTTTCGGTGGTTGAGTCTGTTGGTTTGCAAATGACACCGGCTAACAATTGTTAATTGTGGCTCTGTTGCACACAGGAATCCTGTGTGCAGGTGGTGGTGGTGCAAATGGCGGGTTTCCTCTGCATATATCTCTGTACTGGACCTTCTGGCAAACAGCGTGTCGAATCACTTGGAGTTATTGGGACCGGCATGGTGGAGTTTGGCGTGTTTAAAATCTCTCAGCAGCAGGGGTAGTTATCCAGACGTTAGATTGCGACTAGGTACATTCTCAGCGCATCTTCAATGTAGATTCTCGAAGCTCAAGCTGCACCCATTGGATTTATAAGGACATGATAGCTTCGAAGAGCGTGTTAGCCGTGTTTTGCAGTGCAATTGCGAAAATGCTTCACAGTGAAGTTTCGAGAAGCTTCCAATTGGGCTAGCTCTGACGTCTTTGGCGAAGCGGTCAGGCGAGCGCCAAACGGTGGGGACACCCAGCAGGGCTCCTCCTCAGTCCCTCCACTTCCACTTCCACCATTAAAAACCTCACACTCTCGAGCTCGACGTCGCAGACCTACCGACCTCGAAAACACCCTTTATTTATACTCACACACTAGTCTTTCTACTCGACAATGGTCAAGGAGACCAAGCTCTACGATTCATTAAGTAAGTTTGACACCGCCATGCCGTTCTGCCCCTCCGTCGGCCTCAGACAGCCGCTTACCCACCACACTCCGCAATCGCAGTCATCTTTGCACATGCTAACACTTCCCCGCAGGCGTATCTGCAACCGCAACCCAGGATGAGATCAAGAAAGCATACCGGAAAGCCGCCTTGAAGTACCATCCGGACAAGAACAAAGACAACCCCAACGCATCTGAGAAGTTCAAAGGTAAGGCAGCGACCACCCTCATTATCGACGACTCACATACTGACTGTTCCCATCGCAGAGGTATCACAAGCTTACGAGATCCTATCCGACCCCGAAAAGCGCAAGACGTACGACCAATATGGTCTCGAGTTCCTGCTCCGGGGCGGCGCACCTCCGCCCGAGAGTGGTGGCAGTCCTGGCGGAAACCCATTCGAGGGTGGTGGCGGATACCCATTTTCGAGCGCAGGCGGCATGCCCGGCGGCACGCGGACCTTCCACTTTTCCACAGCCGGCGGCGGAGGTAACGGCGGCTTCAACTTCTCCAACCCGGAAAGCATCTTCTCCGAGTTCCTGCGCGGCGGAGGAGCAGGCATGGGTGGTGGCGGTGGAGACGAGGATGACTTTGGCAGCTTTGGCGGCTTTGGCATGGGAGGCATGCCCGGTGGAATGGGTGGATCCAAGAGCAAGAGAGCGCCAGGCGGGTCAAGGTTCGAAGGCGGCAGGAGAGCGCCCGCACCCGAGGTCACTGTCGTCGAGAAGCCATTGCCAGTGTCCCTCGAGGAGCTCTTCAATGGCACGACCAAGAAGATGAAAATAAAACGGAAGACGTACGATCCAGCAACCGGCAAGCAAAGCACGCAAGACCGCATCCTCGAGGTACCGATCAAGAAGGGCTTGAAGGCAGGTAGCAAGATCAAGTTTTCAGATGTCGGTGATCAGGTGGAGGGCGGAACGCAGGATCTGCACTTCATTGTCTCAGAGGTGAGTTTGTGTCAAAACCTTAAGTAACCGCTCAGACCACTAACGTAACACAGAAACCACATCCATTGTTCACACGCGAAGGCGACGATATTCGACACATGATCGATCTCGACCTAAAAGAAGCCCTCACAGGCTGGCGCCGAACCGTTCAGACCATCGATGGAAAGCAGATAGCCGTCAGCAACGGCGGTCCTACAGGACCAACCTTCCAAGAGCGCTTCCCGAACCTTGGTATGCCCAAGAGCAAGAAGCCAGCAGAACGTGGCGACTTTGTCGTCGGCGTACGAATCAAGTTCCCGACATCGCTGACCACACAACAAAAAGAGGCGCTGAAAAACATCCTATAGCCGTTGAAAACCGCTATACCGGAGCCACATAGACTCCCAATAAACACACCACCGACGGCTTTCTAGAATGCCCTGTACTTTTCTCTACGTGTCTTTATTCCTATTAATTTCCTTGCTTGATTCTACAGGGCGATACGGCGCTCATGGAGAGTAAGCGGCGTTTGGAGGAGGTTTGCATAAGAGCCGGGCGGGGTCTTTCTTCCGTCTATTCCTTGGGAGGAAGGCACGTCACGATGAACTCAACGCAATGAAAGGACGGGATGGGACGAGACGAAGCAATCCATGATCTAAAGATAGGACGAATCAATGATGAATTAACGCCACCCAACGGCGTGCAAAACAAATTTTCCGCCGAGGCTCTCCGCTTGTCATGCGGTTGAGGCGCCCGCCACCACCTCCACGTGTTTCTTTCACAGAAATTTCGTCCTTGCCCCATTGTCCATTGTCATAGCTGTCTCTGCAGATGTGGACAGTGTAAAGCTCTTTTAATTTTGGTGACCTCCTCCTGCACTTGGCTTGGCAATCGTGCAAATTACCGCGTTGGCGCGCTCAGAAATCGCACTTGCCCCCATCCAACACCTCCAAACCTACACTGCTTCACCCACCCCAAAGCAGCCAGAAGCACCAAACACCCGTTCAATGACACATCGCAACAGCCTTAATTAATGAGTAAGGGTATGGAGGTATAGGGATGCCGTTTGATTGCCACGGCACCATGTTTCTCGGGCCTGACTGCGAGATTTGGTGGCTTGGGGGTGCAGAGGTAAATAGAAGCGCAATGGACGTGGAGAAAGGGCATCGAACACTTTTTCGTCATTCCTCTCGTTGGTTTACTTCGTCTATTCATTCGTTGATCGAATCGTAATCTTCTTTTCGTTTCTCTTGTATATACGTTATTACTTAACATCATCATCGACGACCATTATACATATACACATTCACCCCAACCCCACAAGCTACCATGTACATCTCCACCCTCCTCCTGACGGCTCTCGTCACCTCTCTGACCACTGCCGCCGCCCTCCCCGCACAAGTCGTATCCGGCGCAGAAGTCACAGGCACCACCTGTCTCGACACCTCCATGTGCGCCCCCTTTCCCCTCTCTATCCATCCTAACTCTGACATGTACCAGCGCCTTCGACACGCACTCGACCAATGTCGCGATTCTGGGCATATGCGGGGGGATCGCGGGGGCAATAACAAAATGCAACGGCTCGCCCACATCCACGACGGGGGTCTCAGGGACGTCGAAATTTACGCTCGATGCGACGGATGCTGGGGCTACGATCAATGTTAGCAAGGGACGGTGGGAGAGGTGTGTCAAGGCGGCGCAATTGACGTGTCCCAAGGGAAGCTTTGAGTCCACATGTTTGGGCGGCGCGAGCCCGAGTGGGAACGTTAAGTTTAGTTTGACAGTGGCGTAGATGTGGGGAATGGGCTGGTGTGGAGGGTGGATTTGGTAGTTGTTGTACGAGGTATACATTGCGGTTCTCGCTTTCTTCGTTATATATACACATATCCGATATATTTACAATATAGTTCACAACGTTGACTCGCTCTTCTGTACTACCAGATGGTCCTTCCTTAGCTCGTCTTTTATATTGTTTTCACGGGGCACGATGTTCCCTGCTCTGAGGCTCCATCTGCAGTTGAGTACCTGACGAGTCGCTCACATCCTCACGCTCTCCATGATCTCCTTATACGCCTTCCTCTTCTTCTTCCACTTGGGGTTCATCTTGACCTTCCAGATCCCAATCCATCGTGCCAGCGCCGTAAGCAGGTACTTCTCGCTTATATACGCTATCGCGAAGTTGCCGAGACCAAGAGCCAGAATAAAAAGTTTGAAGCTCGTATCCAGGTACGTGAGCTGCATGAGCTTAAAAAGCCATTGAGCCGGATCGAAAAGCATGTAGCATGTTATCGCCAGTGTGACGAACATGGTGATGACGAATGGCAGGTTCTGCGACATTGGCTCTCGGAATGGACGGCCGATGCTGAGAACCACTGCAGACAGTATGTACTGGAAGCAGGATACGAGGAACAGCGTGGTGTTTTGCGAGTTCAGGGGATTCGAATGATCCCTGTCGAGGACGGGAGGTTGATACCATGGCTGCTTTTGGACATACTCGAACCCAATGAACTGGATTGCAACACATATAACGATCTGACCGAGAAGAGGAGTGAGCACTTTACGAGAGACGAGACTTGCAGTCGGTCGCTTGCGAGAGAGATACGGATATGCGCCTGACCAGCCCATAAAAATGGCGATTGGGAGGATGAGTAATAGATCAATGAAGAGGAACTGGAAATCTCCAAGATTCGAGGCCGAGGCATAGAGGAAACTGACGGACGTGAACTGGATAGCGGAGTACAAGCTCATGTACTTAAAGCAACTGAAGCTCGTTACAAGCGCAGCTCGGCCTTCTTTGATGACTTGGGGTACGCAAGAGATGTCGAAGACGCGGCTGGTAAACGGCGCAGCAACGGAAGCTTCTGCCTCTGACAGTGAGATGCCGACATCAGCTGCTTTTAAGGCACCACAATCATTTGCGCCATCGCCACAGAAGCCGCAGCAGTAGTCGATACTTTGAAGCTTTTCCACGAGCTCATGCTTCTCATCCGGTGACATACGCGCGAACACTTGTCCGCAGACAAGCATCTCGCGTAGGACCTTCTCTGATGCAAAGTCGATGATCCAGCGAAACACATCTCCACTGACGGCGAGCGAGTAGTTGCGAAGGTTGGAAATGTCATATGGTAGCGATGCATCGGATTCCACTGGTGGGGGTAAAGGCTTGAGGGTATTCTCATCCAATTTGAATAGAGGATCATCGACACTTTCCCAGCTGAGCTTCGCCAAAGCCGTCCTCGAGTCGCCCTCGACGAAGTGTGGAACAAAGCAATGTGCAGTCCTGTTGATCAGAGTGCAGTCACGCGCCACACTGATGGCTGTCAGGATGTTGTCTCCTGTGCACATGACGTTCCGTATATTCGCTCTCTCTAGCTCCTCGATTACGGGTGTTGTGCTGGGCTTGAGTTTGTTCTCGAAAATGATGAAGCCTATGAAGTCCATGTCGCTCTCGGCTTCTTCCCGTTTCATTTTCTGGATCTTAAGCCAGTTGACTTTGATGGTCTTCGCTGCACATGCAATGACTCGGAACCCTCTGTGGGTATAGTATGCCAGTAGATCTTCGTAATCAGCAGGAAAACTGTCTGGGGAACAAATCGTCTTCATGCACTCAGGCGCGCCCTTGACATATACAAAGCCATCGCGTGAACCGAATCGGCGTACAATTACGCTGGCTCTTCTCAGCTGGGAGACGAACTCAAAAGTCTTAAGCACGCCCAGTTCCACAGGCTTTCTATTCGCATCATCCTCATGATCGTCAATGTCGAACTCTCGGCCAGGCGGAGGTCTGGCAACAGATGGCGAAAGTTTCTGTTCGTCGTCATCTCCTCCGCCAGATCGCTGTTCCCCTTCTTCGAAGCTCCAACCGGTGAAGTTGAACATCTTGACGTCGAGGGGATCACCCACAAGCTCGTCGTCAATGAGACGCAGTGAATGACATGTGGCCATGGTATATAGTATTGCCTTGTGGTGTGAATACTCAACGGTCGGGTCTCGTTCATACATTGACCCAGGAAGGACATCCATGGGATCAGATAGCAGGTCGCTGAATCTGTTATCTGGCCGCTGCACGACTCGCACACCGAGAACATCCAGCCCTTCTTCCGTAAGCGTCCCTGTCTTGTCAAAGCAGACGACATCGAGTTTGCCTCCTACGTTCACTCGCTGTGGGCTGATGCAGAAGATCTGCTTCTGCTTCAAGCGTGAAAGGGCAAAGTTGGTTCCAATTGTGAGTGTAGCTGGCAACGCAGGAGGGACCACAATGGTGATCAAATCGAGGGCGCGGACAACGATAAGATGCCAAGCGAGACCAAAGTTGATGAAGTTGATGAATGAGGCGACAAAGCCAACCATAGCGATAAGGCCCATGACCGCGATGTATCGGAAAGAGTCTTGATAGAATTTGAATCCTGAGGGCTTCGGGAAGAGCATCGATCGTACCAATGCGCCCTTGGTTGTATTGAAGCCTGTTCGTATGACCATTGCCAATGCCGCTGCTTCATCATCTCCGTCGTCGTGCGGTCTCCGAGCGCGTATGATCTTAGTTCCGCTGAACAGCATATGCCTAGCAATTTCCGGGTGGATGCTCGAAGCGCTTAAGTCGAGTATCTCCAGTGCTTCGTCTGTCACTGGAATCTTCGACACAGGAACAGACTCGCCTGTCAGCATGCTCTCATTGACGATGCAGTCTCCGGAAAGCAGGAGGCTGTCGCAAGGCAACAGGGTCAGCGAGGGATCTGTGACTTCGTACACGTCTCCAGGAACAAGCTCTCCAGATTCTACGTGCCTCCAGAAGCCATTTCGCAACACTCGCACATCGCATTCGAATCGTGAAACCTCTCGTAAACGTTTCATGGTGGCCTTGGTCTCAATTAGTGTGGTTGTGATGCTTACAAGAGATATTACGAAGATACACGCGGCATAATAGTAGTACTCGTCCACGGACCAAAGGAAGAGACTGGCTATTTGAAAGACATAGAAAGGGTGGAAGGCTTCGTCCACCAGGAGCTGGCCAACTGACTTCTCTTCAATGTCGATCGCATTTCTTCCGAAAACAAGCTCTCGGTAGTCGCGCTCTTCATTGTCCAGGCCGCTGCGAAGGGCAGAAACTTCGGTCCAGGCAGGATCTTTCCAGGTATTCGCAAGAACAAATTTATCCTTTAGAGGGTGGTAACAGAACCGAATGTAGCGGTAGTCTAAGCAGCGCAGTTGCTTAATGACTGGGTCTGAGTCTTCATCGTAATCTCCGTTTCCGTTCGATCGTTTTTCAAGATCGCCAAACACAGTCGATAGTGAGCGCCCGTATGTCTGTTGGTTGATGTTTTGAACGGAAAACTCTCCCCACTGGTTCTCTACTACAACCCAGTCGCACTCCTTGATCGGCGTAGCCCGTCCTGTTAGCGCTACTCGCCATCGCGGCAGCCATCGGAATAGGAGCCAAGCCAGTCCTACCGTAATTACGCACAGCACAATATATGCTGCAGACCCAATAGTTGATGATTTAAATCCAGCAACTACAATCGTCAAATCCTCCGTCAAGATGTAGATCTTCTGGCTGGTTCTTCTTCCTTTCCAGCCGTCGCCAGATCCTGCGCTCGAGGCACTAGAATACCTGCGCAATAAGGGCCTGTCGACGGACCTCCTACTAGACTGTCCAGATGACTTCCTTCTGAAATGTGGCGGTGACGGTGACACGCCGGCCTCGAGGTCATCCAGGTGATCCACATAGTCCTCGTTGTACTCAATTTCACCATACTCTTCTGCAATGGCCTCCTCCTCTATGCCTTCTTCAGAGTCTCTATCGTCGTCGTAGTATGCGAAACTGGTGGTTGAGTCTGCGCGTGCGCGACGGTGGGCGAAGGAAGTGATGCTCGAAGGCACACTTTCGGACATGGGCCCGGCGAAGACCTTCACTCTGGTCAGTTGCTGTCCAGGTAGGCCGTGCATGGGCTGGAGCTCGATCACCTCGTCTTGGGCCATCTCAACGTCCGTAATGAAGCTTAAGCTGTCAATTTTGTCAGCCTTTCCGGTACTTGAAGGGCTAGCTGAGAGATAGCATACTCGCTCATGTTGGACCCCCTCCGGTACATGCCACTCCTCCGGCGCCTCTCGGGACTGCCATTTGCACTGTCCATTGAGATTTTGCTAATTCGCGTATTATCGAGTCATACTGGACGGGAGAGTTGAATTGGGTTCTGTCGGACCGGAGATCGGAAAAATCTTGAACCTTGAGCGGAATGACGATGGACGGGCAGAGCTTATCTCTTCGGATCCGCTAGGCCGCTTTTGGGAAGCGCGATACAACTGAGCCTCAACACTCAGAAGACTTGGCCCGGTCCTTTTTCATGCTAGTCCTAAAATAGTATTTTGTGAATTGTTTTCCATGCAGCAGATCCCCCAGCAAGTAGCGTGTGCCTCCCACGTTCCGTCGTACTTCGAGCGAACACTTTCTGACGTTCCAGCCTTTTCAGCAACAGGGCAACATATTATTAAAAACTTATTTGAGTCTTGCTTTCTTCTCTGCAAGACCTCCGCATTGATCTTCTGTATTGGTCGTGTCGAAGTTACTATCCAATATGGAAGCAACAAAGCTGACGTAGCCACACGAGCCTGATTGGCTCTAGGAATCTGAGACGGGTGGCAGTATGCGTCTGCATAGAAGTGCAGTCTCTAGCAAACTAACACCTCTCAACCACTTCGTTCCTATCTCGAGAAACATTCTAACGCTAGATCATTCAACACTTTCCCTCTCACGAAACATTTCCGAGTATGGCCTTGCCAAACGGTCACCAATCGAACGACATCGCGGTCGTAGTTAGCCTGCTTTGCAATGCGTACAAGGCCTTGAAAGATAATCGGTGCACTGTTCCAGGGTTTTCGAATTTCTCTGAACTCTTGGATGGTTTGATCAGAACTCTCAGCTACCTCCAAGATTTAGAAAATGCGTGCTCTGATCCTGGCCTCGTACACTCTTTACAGTCCCTGAGCGTGTGGCGTTGGAACCCATCGTCAAGTGTGTCGAGAATATCAACAAGAACCCTCCATCTTCGCATTTCAGCTCACTATAACGATTTCGTCAGGCAAAGTCTTTTCAAGCTATACCAAAAGGACCCCCAAAGCTCAAAGAGGAGATTGTAAAATAATTGCAATTCGTTCTCAATATTCTTGAGAGAGATTTCCAGTAGGTGGAGGTATTGTACATTTGACTAATATTTAAATGTGCCAAGGGGAGCCTGAAGATGACCTCGAGGCAACTGGCAATAATTCAGAAAGACTCGAATCCTCTTGCACTCGAACAGCTCAAATTCAACAACGCGATCTTGGAAACAATCAACAATCTGAAGAGCGCGGTCATCCTGTGCACTGTCACAGACCTGAAAGCCTCAGTAGCATCTCCAAAACTTAACCTCGATTTTATAGTCAACCTAGTCAACCTTCCTGGATCGCTATCATCCCTTGAGATTCAAGAAAGTGGCCGTGGTACAGCGTGCTCAAAAATACATGACTGAGCCGGCGGGGCAGAGTACAGTGACGTTCTGCTCAACATTAGGTACCTGCCCCGACAGCCATCAATGCGAGCCCTGATATTATAGACGTAGCGCCGTTGGAGGACGTGAATGTCGTCGCTATCAGCACACTCGTCCAAAGCATCGACCACAACGCAAACAGCTGAGAACTTGGAAACCACTGACCGCAGAACACCGAAGATCTCATAGCCTGATGGCTTAGTCCCCCGGCTAACATGCTTCTTGTGAAACCGTTCTACGGGCCCCGTTACTGATGACCGAGCCTACACTAGCTGCTGAAGGGTTGCTGCTAGTAAAACCAGTTATCCTCGCCAGTTCGCGTTCCTATCAATTCCATTTCACCCCCTGATGTTGAGAGTTTAACCGCTGTCTTTCTTGTCCCCTACCCCGTTTGCTGTTTTGTAATATACCCTCCGTTTCACCAGTCTCTAGGACTTGCCAGGAAAATAAACCTCGCTCACTCGTCACGCGCGTCTTCTTCGCCGACTTGTTTCTCTTCTCCTCTCCCTTCACTATCAGCGCTCCTTCTCGTTTTTCTCCTCTCTGCCCCGAATTCTCGATTTTTAGTTCATCTCCACCTTCATCCTCGTTTTCATCCTCGTCGCTATCTGGAATTGGTCCTGCCTCCCAAGCCTCCTGCATCTCCCGTTCATATCTCTCCTTGAGCTCCGTAGGTATTATTGGGAACCCATTCTCCGGTGGACCGCATACTGCCATGACGGTAAACGGATCCTCAGCGCCTTCAAGTGAGTAGTCGGATAGCGACCTCGTGGAGTTATGCCGAGATCCTGGCTGCGCAGGTTCTCCAAGTTCTTGGAAAAGAACTGTGCTTTTCGCTCGGGAGTTTGAGGACGTTGTGTTCGTGGTAGGAAGAATTTCTGTAGCTCGTGGTTGGCCAGTGGCTAGACTTGGAAGGTTTTCGTCCGCCATTCTTTTCCGACTGAATATGAGAGTAAACAACGTATTTTTACTTATACGTAAAGCTCTCTCTAGCAGATGCAGTAGTGTAGCGTAGAGTATAGTTAATCCTCTTGAACTGTTGCCAAATGCTGATAGAGGGACAGAGAGGGATGGCCGATGAGTTGATGCACAGGCGCAAGAGGTGAAGTGATGTCGCCACCAGATATCGTGGCGGACTTTCAAAACGTGGCTGAAGAGCAGACGAGTAATATACAGTCAAGTCCCGTTAGTGCGATATAATTTTGGCAGACCAATTTGATCGCAGTATTGAATTATCGGGATATTGAGTAGCTGACAAATCAATCAATCCACTTCTATTCATCCTTGGCCCCCCGCACAGACATAAAATAGGCTGAGATTGAGGTCTGTTTGCGCTGAGATGTGGCAGCAAGGGTGAGCTCTCGATCTAATGCACTGAGGTGCTTCATGGTATCAATTGTCGAGGTTCCCTAAGCTTCAAGATAGGATCAAAGGGCCTCAAGGCCTCTGTGGGCCTCTGCTAAGGATGGTGGTGGCGTAGGCTTAGTAGCTTCCTTAGGTGGCACTTCAAGGCCTGTATTGCCAGTATAGTGATTAATCACCTCTTGGAGGTCAACATCTTGCTCCTCAGGCTCCTTATCCTCACCCTTAGGGGCTATAAAGGTCTCAAAGTCCCTAGCGTCTTCACCTATCTCCCTGACTTCTTGTGCCCTCCGCAGTAGATCTATGAGATCCTCAGGCGGCTGAGGATCCTCATCCTGGTGCTCCGCTTTATTAAGTATTGTTGATTTAGCCTAGCAATTTTGAATTGTCTTCTAAGTCACAAGCTCCCTCCACGCAATTGCTGTCCACCTAAGAGTATAGTGTAGAGTAACTGTCTTAATAGGATCTTGCTTTTGTGCGTAGGCGTTGATACAGAAGCGGAGCCACTGGCGCTTGTAGTGGTGCTTAAAGTTGGCGATAATCCCTTGATCTAATAGCTAGTATTAAGACGTACTGTTCTTAGGAAGGAACTTAATGTATACGTTAGAGGGCAGTGGGGCAATCTCTAAGGCTAAGAGATGGGCAGAGAAGTTATCTATAAGTAGTATTACTTTAACTTTAGGCCCAACGTGAGTGTAGAAGGCTTTAAGCCACTCTGCCATAATATTACTGTTCATCCAAGCCTTCTTTGATAATCGCCACTTAAGCCTAAGGGCCTTAATGTTAACGCCTTAAAGCGCGTGGGGAACCTTCACTTTGCCAATAAGCCATGGAGGAAGCTTATCTAATCTATTACTGTTGCTGCAGAGAGCAAGAGATATTTGAGCTTTGTCCTTCTTTGAGCCAGGGAGACTAGCAGTAGAGAGGCCGCGTGACAATGACTAGCGCCAGTAGAGGCCTGTCTTGTCTATATTATACATGTAGGGTGCAAGATATGCAATTGTAATAGCGCGGAGGAGGTTCATCTCTGTAAGGGGCCAGGTGCTCGAGGAGCCAATGTAGTGCCAAAAGAATACTTATGAATTCGATGCAGAGTCTCGGAGGTTTGGAACCTCAGCTATATACATGGAATGTGCTTAGTCACCCCGATCAGATGTTCCGAGGTCTGTGGCCTCCCGAGGTCTGTGGCCTCCCGAGGT